>CM060953.1:45551711-46136711 GCA_030765055.1 Mantis religiosa
CACGAACTTTTCTCTAAAAGTGTTTATTTGGTACTCAAAGAGTCCAAACCCTGTGCTTCTGGTAAAATCTTAAACTGAATTTTTGGGTGGAATGTAATACTTAATATTACCCATTACAGGTGGCGAACAGTAAAAATATGTGTAATTCCTTGGAAATCCATAAAATAAACATTTTAATAAAATAACTTGTCAAAAAATATGGATACGTACATATGCCCAAATCAGAAACTGAATTTCTAATCCATCCGGAATACTGAAAGATATGTTATTGTGACTTTGTGGGTTCATAGAATTAAAAGTCTGAGTTGCAGATATTCCAAATGTTCTTTATTTCCGTAGAAATACACTGTTCAATTCTCACGTAACAACAATACGTCACATACACAACACAATCTACCAAGGTCGATGAGCACAACAACAGCGTTCTGATTACACCTGTTTACAACATCATCTGTCATTACAACACTTTACAGCTGTTTGCTCTCCTGTTTACTAATGTCTCTTGGCAAGTGGTCGCCTTCTTAAATACCTCATTGATAAATTCGAGAGATTTCTGTAACAATCACTAGATATTTCTGGAATAAACAAGACATCGAAAGTTCTATAAAACAATCAAGACGTCACCAGAATGTTCCAATTGCCTCACTTATCTGTGTCAGTAAGCCTTCTCAGTGATACACTATCCGACTGTTATCTTTATCTGCAGGCTCTTTGTGTACACAAGCCGTGCTTATCTCTCGGCACCTAACTTTCTGTGCTTTTCGCCGCGACATTATAGAGCTTTTTATTTGTCTACTACTGGTATATGTAATGTCAAAAAATACAATATACCTTCCTTCCTTTTCTGCACCTTACTTAATAATTATGCATCTCTGATGTTGATACAGTTTTTAATGGGTGGCGCACAGTTCCACGTTGACGCTACAGTTTGAAGCAAATAGTGTTTAGCTCAGGGTATAGCAATGAGGTTTCTCTCAGGGTATGCGTGAGTATGTATGAGAAGGATAGTTTTAATGAAACTAGAATGTCCGTTTAAAACTGGTTTAATGACTGCTTCTTTTTATCATAACACCAAACTTGAAGTTGCCGACCAAGGGTTACCAATATCACTGTTTAGAGTTACTATATGTGAAATGCTTATTACTCGATAAAACTTAATTCGTTCTTCACGTACATATGAAGTGACAAATATCTTCTCTCATCGCTTCTGGTCTGTTGTGACCAAGAGTGCAGAAGAGGACTGTCGTAATCGGCTCCAAGCCGAGGACTAAATATCCACAGCTGCGCGTGGGTGTGTGTGACGTTCACTTACTCGAAGCCCTTTATTCAACCAAAGATTCCCTTTGTGACTATTTTGTCATGCCATTATGTAGGGTCCGAAGAATACCCTATTCAAACAAAGTCAAGTGTTACCCTTTAGAACTCTGCTAAGGACAATGTTTCTTACGTTTCTTTTGTTAAAACAACTATTCACCCCAACTGCTATTTGACTCAACTGCCCCTGCACGTGTTGTAACAAAGAACCAACATTCCTTTGAAATCCATCAAGATTCTTTACTTATTTCAATCCTTTAATTTCGGTATCAATGTAGAACATAATTTAAGTATTTTAAATTTAAGACACTTGAAAATTAGCCAATAACAGTGACATATTTAAAAATGTGTATTATTATTATTTATTCCCCATAATAAATAACCCTATTTTACCAGTAAGGTATGTTAGGGTTCTAGTTAAAAGAAACACATAAATACAAAGATCAAAATAATTGGACATGATAATAGTTATAACGATTTAAAAATTTTGCCAAAAAGTGCTCAAAGGCTGAAGTGCAACATTTTTTAAAGAATACATTAATCAACGGTGTTTTAAGATCTGTACTGCAATATGAAAGATGTTGAATAAGATTATATGTCTTTTTGAAATGAAGATCACATCTAAATATTAAGTGTTCAACACTTTCATCAATGCTTTCACATTTACAGAAATATCCATCAGGAGAGTCTATATGAAATCTTCGAAAGTAAGTTTTAAATTTCCCAATGTTTAAACAATCATATTTTACTTTCAATTTCCATTCGTGTAAAGGATCTACATAAATTTTCTTCAGCGAAACTGTAAGGACCGAAGATTATGGTTATGAACCAATTAAATCTTACAAATCTATTTTGTCTTATTTACCTCAATTATTTCGAATATATTTGAAGTTATGTCTAAAAATAAAATATTTTTATGCTAAAATTTTAGTGGACATTAGAAATCTTAATGATATAAAATCTGATTTGTTCCATTGACATGATGTTTTCTATCCGTTTATTAACACAATATTCCTTAAAAAGTTCATTCTATCATTTACTTTACATTAATGAAGATATAAATTTGTAGAAATGTGTTTATACATTTTTCTTGCAGATACAATGGGAATAGAATAATGCAGTGATAAGTGATATTCAAATCTTACAAAAGCTGATCATTATGTGGTAGCTTTCATATTCAATTCTGTATGCAGGAGCAGGAGAAAAGAAAAGAATAACGACATCCGCTTTGAGAAAACTAAGCACTTTAATATTGAAAGAAATAACAAGAAATGTTTTGAAAATGATTAACTTCACAACAAAGCGGAGCTATAATTAATGAAATCTGTATTTTTATGTAATAAGATTTCGCCTATCTCTTACGGTTATCAGTTATGCAAGTTATTCAGAATGAACAAGATTTCAAAAGGCTGTATACGTTTCATTTGTCATGTGCTATTTTTTATCAAAATTTCTATGAGCCATTTTTGAGATAATCAACATTTTGAATGATTTTTCTTGTAAATAATAGTTCAGAATTAGGGAATTTTCTTCATAAGCTCCTCATCCTTGAAATATACTGAACCAAAATACAAAATTTGGCATTTAACCAACATTTTATTTTCGAGTTATGCTGTAAACATAGACATGTATGAAAGGTCACGTAGTACAGCAAAGCCTGATTACTGCATTAAAATTTCAAATTGTTGATTTTAGAAATGCTGGTTGAGAATCCTTAATAATTGTATAAGTTATATTGGTATTCCAACCCAGATATTGCAGTGCGTTGTGAATTTATTTGCTCAGAGAGGCAGAGAGATGAAGCCAAGGCAAGAGCTCTCAGACCTTGTTATTAAACAAAAGAATGTTATATTAGTTGGCGAGACTGGCCTGTATGAGTAGGTAAGCCTCAAAACACCACCCACTACTCACTCAATCTCTAAATAAAAATAAAAACAACATCTCACATTACAAAGAGATGACTGTTGTTTCAGCTCCCCGAGTCTACTTTTAATGTTTCCCCAAACCCCTGCTGGCTATTTCTCGGCATTATGTTCTGTTCCGGAAGATGCGCACATCAGTAGTTGGCGAAATAGCTCAACGTTTCCTCACGTCAGTCTTGGCAGGAAGATACTGGCGTAAACACGGCTGCCAGCTGAAGAATGTTTCCTTTCATTGTCAGCTGTCAAAGGATCTACGTCTTCTCCCAATACAATAAACTGATGTCAGGTAGAGATAAATGTGTGACAATTAACTTCCAACATAAAACCGGCAAATAACCTGACCAACTCAATGTCAAATTCCAGTTAAAAACCTACACATTTCAACTCTTGGATTATACACAATGAAATTTTGAGTATAAAATAAATAAAGGCTTGGTTTTCACTGTCAGTTGAAGATACACTGCTCTAAACAAAATGTTTCTTTGACAATTTTCACTTGCATTCAACGTATGTAATAACAATTTAAGAAATTTTGTAAACAGAAATTTAATTTTAAAATTACAAATAAATCACTGAGAATCATGTTTAGCATTTCAAAAAGAGAAAATTCCAAGGAACCCTTTAAAAAATGTATATTAAATATATATGCTTAACATAAAAGAAATCTTGGATATGTGACGTCTAATTTTGATGATTTCGTAATAAATTCAAAGCTCAATAAGCTTTACTCAAAAGTAAAAATAAATTGATCTCTTTGTGCATAAAACTGAAATTATGAGAAATGTTTTAAACATAGCAGTCCATATCTAAGAAACAAAGGAGCTATCACAAAATATAAAATTGAATTCAATATATTTATACTTTTAAATCAGTTCTATATAATTGAGATTTATGAATTATAGTAATCCCTGTAAAACATAACTTAAAAAATAATCTTAACTGATTTAAGACTCTGTGCTGTTATTTATTTTTATAGATAACGATGGTTATTGGAAGGTCAGCCCCATTCTTGTACACAGTATACAAGATTTTTATATTATGTATGACATCACACATTTTATATAATTTATGACATTTATGCTGATATTGACGAATGAAATAAATTGAATAAGTTCAAGAAATTTCTTCAGAATCAAAGGCGTCGGATAGATTCATGGGTTCAAAAAATGAATACTAACCCCTATCTTTTACCACTTTAAGCTCGTTAATTAGTATTCTTATGTTATTAATTACCTTTATTCATTAAACTAAAGTTGTTGTATAAGCGTTAGTAATGATAGGTGTAAAAGCAACTAAAGCAGTAAATGAATTGAACCTTTGAAGTGTCACGTGCTCTGATAAAAATAGCACTGATCACGCAAAATGTAAATGTTTCAGAATTTGAATGTGATTATAAGGAAGGCACAAAAATAAATCAAAATAATATAATCTAAAGTGGATAGTGTAATGCCAGTGCTAAAATGGCAGTATAATAAGATAATAAAATTTGGATTATGACCCCAAATACAAAAACACACTTGAAAGAAGAGAGCAATTATTAATAAATCTCTTGAGAGATAAAACAAAGAATCCAAACAATGAATAAAATAATGTGCAAAAACAAAATATAGAAAGGCTGCGAAATTTCTTCAGGCATTAAAAACCAATAGAAAAATTCCATGCACGATAATCTATTAAGTAATGGCGTGAACAATATACACAGTTTACAACTTACAGAAGTGCTTAAAATAATAGGACTTAATAAAATATTAGCATTATGTTATTGTGATGTTTTAAGAAGCTGCATTCAACCTAGCACAAGTGAAGCTGAACTCTTACTTCAAAAACATATACAAATACAATTACGAATAATTAAAAAGAGATATTTATTATTTGAGTGTTCTTAAATCAGAAACATTTTATGCATTTTGTCGAAAGTATGCTTAAATAACTTACGAAATGCTATTTAAAAAATTAGTTTTGATTTGCATTATTTGCACAAATCTTATTTAGATTGGAAATCAGTTGGGCTGATTCGGTTACTTAATAAATACTAACAAATTTGTACACCACACAAAAATAATTACTATATTATATTATCTGTAAGAGAGTCATTAAAAACAGTCTAACAACATACCTTTCCTGCATAAAATTAAAATTTAATTCAAAAGAATGAGCTGTCAAGATGAAATTAAAATGAAAATCCATCATGTTAGGTTCTTAGCATGGTCGTATTTATTAGACTTTATCAGATTTGCTTGAAATTACTCCTAATTCAGGAAATCCGGAGTAATGTTGTTACCAAGAAGGCTGGGAAAACTAGGATCGACTGGGGTTTCGATATTCTGTAAAATACTTCATATAAATATATTGCATAATATTATTTCACGATCATATATTTGAAAACGTCAACTATTTAAGAAAATTGACTCGGTTTTATAGGAACAGTTGGCCGAGTAGAAAGACCGTTGTAAACTGATACAACGGCAAATTTCAACGAGTTGTCATACTTACATCACAGTAACGTGATAAAATGCACAGTTTTATAAGTACTATTTAATTAATTAAATTCACTTTAAAGTGTGTATATCCGTATTAGTAAAACCAAGATAACTTACGGCAGTACAAAATCACTTTCGAACTACTTTAATTTCAGCACATTATCCAAGTAAAGCGCAGTCCCAAATCACAATGTCTGCTACATTGAAAACCCGTCTTCAATATTTTGTTTAAGAAAATTCAACCGAAATTATTACCCAAAGCTCAAGCGTTGTTTGTTCATTTATCCATAAAGTGTGTTTAAGAGTGTAAACCGACTATCTCCTAAATCTATGAAATTACAGCTCCATTACGCCTTATTTACTCAGGTTTTCTATCAACCTTTCCTCAATGAAATGTTTTACTTAACTTTGCTCACCGAAACATTTATCATAAATATTTTAAACTTATAGTGCATGAAGCGTCCATAGTAGCAATTTGAAAAGAAACTACTTTGATAATGTAATAAATAAGTCACAAATGTAAGGTTTTTTCCTTTCCACTAAAAGTGAAAGTTTAAAACACTGAAGACCAATGCATTACAGTTAACGAAGCTCGTACCAAATTCCAGGGAGTTTTCTTGAGGGTTAAATATATCGCAACGTGAATAATGGGAACCCCTCATGCAAGAAATTGTACTTTTAAAATGTGTGTATATTTATTTTCTTATATTTTCCGAATGACTGAGCCAATTATTGCTCTGAACTTACAATGCAACTTTCATTGTGCCCCACTTAATACATGGAATCTTAATTATCTCCCGAAAAGGAGGATTTAAATGGGACATTTAAAAGTATCGAAACCTGTCTCAAACCTTGTGAAGAATGCATCACAATATTTTTCTAAAAAGTTTTGTTATCTAAAAATATCGATTGGAAGAATATTTGAGAGTTTATATAAATGATGCTGGACCTTTTGTATAGATAAGCTTGATTATTGAAGATAACTGTAGTTTTGTTTAATCCTATTATACAAGATGAACTTTGTATTCAGTTTTACTTCTTAATGTTGAATTAAGCGGAATCAAAATCCTATATTTACAATGTTAATTGATGAGCCATCATCTAGGAAACTAAGATAATCATTGTCTGAATTTTTCGGACATATTCAATATACAATTTACAATTGACTGAAAAATCAAATTACGATCTTTTAATTTAATGCCTAAATTTTTATTGAAAAGAAATGCAGTTTTAAAAATATCATGCTTTATACATAACACCTTTTTAAAATAAAGCTTATTTAGCTAAACATGGTAGGAACTTCAGCACTTTGTACCAATAAACTCGAAAGATAAAGGGGGTATTGTATGTATTGTAGTTAAGCAAGAAAATAATGTCTAAAACCAACAAGCAGCATAGTTTTCAGTAACTTCAAAATATTTACAATTCTTAAATTAATAAAAAAGAGGGGGAGATCTGCAGTATTCATAGTAAGTAAACCTGTATTTGGAAAAAAAGAGCATTCACCATTTCGTCACGCCTTAAAAGCTAAGAAAAACTAAACCTTTCACAAGTTAGCAAAATAGTTACCTCCGGGGATATAAATACATTACGCACCTCGCTCATAAAAATATTGTTTCAGAACTTTCATATTTTCCTTTCATGTTGTGTCAAGCATTTACTGATCATTAATACAGTATTAAATGTATTACTCTAAGAATAAAAGATAAAGGTACGTCGCAGAGAAGAGTTAAATGTAAAAGAATGGAAGTATTGGTGGCTTCATAGTCAACGGGAGGTCTAAACAGATTATATTTTGTAAAATTTGACATCCAGCATTAAAAGATGATGCACGACATATCAATTACTGAATTTGAAAACTTTGAAATTACGCATTCCGTAAAGATCTGAGAGAACAAAAGAAAGTACAACAAAAAGCTAACCTTAACATTCTATGATGATGTCCGGTAACCTGGTTATGAATGGGATTGTTGACTACGCTATGTACTACACGTGCATGAATTTTTAAGGCAGCATTATCCCTTGAGGATGAATGGATTTCAACATGTACGTGTACGGACCACAGTTTATCCCTTAGCGCTTGTGCATGGCGTTTCGACCGAGCAGTATGAACAGTCTACCTTTATTTACCACTAGAACTCATGGTCTTACCTTCTTGCTGAAAGCCACACAAAATCTGGAGCACATATAAACAGTTAAACGAAACAAAAAATAGAGGCATCGAGGCGTTCCGCGATCCCTAGAGCCCACACGGGTTAGGAATAATTTATAAAGCGTAAAATGCCGCAGACGGGGTGGTTTACGTCTTTAAAACCGCTTTATAGAACCGTGGGTAAAGTTTGAACCAAAAGCCTATTTACTCCTTCGTTGTCTATGTCTTGTTGTAACATTTATAAACTGTTATAAATTAAGGATTATCATGCATACATTTCAAAACTTCAGGTTCATCAAAGTGAATGAGATATGGTAAAAGAAAAGCAAATAAAAATAAGGCAATTTACCTTATTTCTTAATGATGTTTTTATTTGTTTTATATTTATAGTTTTTACTTTCAGGCTACATAATCTTTTAATCAAGAATTTTAAAACCACAAATTGGTCCTACACAATCCAGAAAAGTAGGTGTTGAAATTGAAATTCTAGCTTTTCCAATTAATTTCTTCTTTTCAGAATTGTTTTGCTATTCAAAGTGATCCTTGGACCACAGTTTATAAGTTAATAACTTCAAATTTTCAGTATAAATTATTTGTCTTAACTCGTACTGAAAAATTTAATAAAGAATTAGTTTTGTTTTATACAATTAAAATTAATAAATACTTGAAAACATTTTACTTATAGCTGTCACTAAGCTCAAATTAAGCACTTAGGAGCCGTTCGAATAACCCGTAGTGTTTCAGCAACATTTCATATTACTAAATCGAATGTGAAAAGCTTAATATCTTAAATATTTGATACAGTCTATTGAAAATTTACGTGCAGTTATGTTTTATGTTCTCAATATAAGGTAAAACATTCAAAGTATTTGCAACAAAACGATGATTTTTAAGTTTTCATAGATAAATTGCCGTAAGGTGGATCTTCAAACGTTTTATGGGCAACATAGATGATTTCTCTATTAGAGGCATCAGTAGAAGTTACAGAGTCCCAATTTAATTGACGACCAAAGTAATGAAAGAGATATTTTAGCCTTTTTATACGCTTATCCAGATTAGAAAATGTCAGTTAATGCAGATACAAATTTTGTATTACTACTAAAACACATCCAAATACGTCATGATTTCGAAATTCAAACTGTAATCGCTCCTTCTACCCACACTTTCATTAGCTGCTTTAGATAAAATAGGACCAGGAATGCACTGCAGACAAACAATAAGTTAAACTGGGTACAAAAAAAAACATCTTATTGTTAATATAAACTATTTGGGAGTATTTAAAGTAGCTGTATCACGTCAGCTGTATAAAAAGTGAAATGAAAGCTGAAAAGGGGGTTTGGCAAAGCTCATGGACTCGTACATTGTTTGTGTCGTGTTCCAGTACAGAACAAAAACATCCACCACGCAGGGAAGTTGTTAACGAATAACGAGAATTCAAAAGAATTGCAAAGTAATGTCTTCCCCAATTATGATACACGTCCTATTCAACTCCTCCAGTTTTATTGTTTAACTGAAGTAGAAAGCACCTTAGAGGACCTGTGTTGGCAACACTGGACCGGTGTTCAGCTCAAGGCGCGTCCTCCATCTTACAAATTATATATCGATCCCTTGAGAAAAGTTTCGGGAACAGGGAGGTACACATGTTATGAGTAAAATGCACACGCTCAAGATGCCTGGCCTGGCCACAGAGCATCCCCAGTCGAACGCTGCCAGGGACGGGACCCGGCCATTTTCAGAACAAGGAAATGGGCGTGGTACACCCACAGAGAGACGGGTCTGGAGTCAACTCACCCTGTGGACACCCTCCTGTGCAGGCTGCGGACGGACATGGAGGATCGGCAGCCACGTGCTTCCGGCTGGTGTGCTCTGAGCGGCGGAGGAGGAGGAAGTGGATATACTCAGGCACGCCTAGCATCGCCCCAGCGAACCGCGGCGTTGCTCTTCCGTCGTGATGGTGGTTGCGATGTTGAAGGTTGCTGAAGCGAATGCCGTGGCCGCACCACAAACACACACTGTACAAGAACACAGGCTAGCAGACCGGCCGGCAGTCACGCACCCACACAGCAAGCCGGCCGCTCGCGAGCTCTTCTTCCAGCTCCCTGACGGACCCAGAGCGACGCCTGCGTCCCGCACTCTACACCAGCGCCGCGCGCGCGGCCGGTCGTCTCCCACACCACGCTCGGTCGGTACTCCCTTCGATTCCCGGTCGGCTACATGTTATCTTTTTACAGAAATTTATACTGACTGAAGGGCTGAGAACTATGTGAATTCTCAATTTCTAACGGAAGCAAATATGAACGTTTGCCTTCATAACGCTTGCTTTTTTAGCATTTTCCCTTTAATATAAATAATATATCTGTGAAAGTTCAATAATCCAAGTTTTCCAGACTAAGTTTGGTTTTACAACGCCTGCTTTGTAGCATTTTCTCCCTACTTTAAACAACGTAAAAGAGAAATTCCAAAAATCTAACTTTTTTTCTTATTGCTTTGTCTTCTTTATCATATACTCAGATCAAAACATTTTATCTAGTTATATTTAAGCACACTTAAAATGTAAAATTTTTATTCACAATTAATCACTGTTAGTTGCACTAATACGAAACATATTCCCTGGACTCCACGACTTATCGTCTCTTTCACAAATAATTTGAATTTAGTATACAAATAAAAAAATATGTCATGCTGACCTCGTAGCGCGTCTACCTCACGTCCAAGAGCTCCCGAGTTTGAATCTCGATCACGGTGAATTATTTGGATAAGATTTTTCCAGGCTTATTTTTAAAGATGAATGTTGGGCAACTCTAAGTCCTATGGACCCTGGGCTCATTTGACCATTACTTCACTCATCGTCCGATATTATTTAATGCTGGAGGACGTAAATTGGAGAAAGAAATAAAGAAACAGACGTGCACGCATTTTTTTAATTTTAGCCAGTTTAAAAGAAAAATTGTGCATATATGTTATTGAACATTTCAATCTTTTCATTGTCAGTTATGGAAAATAATTTTAGCTCAACTATTTACATCCATAATTTTTAAATCTATAAATTCTGAATGATCCGGAGGTTTATAAGCCAATAAGTTATAAACTGTGATCCAACGAGTGCCTTGAGTATAAACATTCTGAAAAAAAATAGAAAATTGAGTTTAAAGCTCAAAATACTGCTTTACTTAAATAGTACAGAGCCAGCCAAACTCCAATTGTGTCTTTAAAATACCTGTTATTAAAAACCAATTATGTAGCGTGAAAGTATAGGTTATAAATGCAGTAAAAATTCAGAAAACTAACAAATTTAAAATGTTCGTTGTTTTTTTTCAAGTTTCACAGATACAATGTCTTACTCAATAATACAGCAGTCAATTAAACTGTATAACTTTTCAAGAACTTGGCTTAGAATTAAATTCTAGGGACCTCATTTTTTATTTAAGTTAACTACAAATAAGAAGTCGGCTGTAATTCCTTCTCCATAAAACACGAGCCACAAAACAAAATACTCTTAACAAATGGAAATTTCTTATGGTGTACTTAATACAATCGATAGCTAAAAATATGAAACAACCACTATTAATTTGGTCAAATTGGGTCAGATTCAAAAACAGAAAAGCATTAACCATTTTAAGATATACTTCAAAATAATACAGTCTGATCCATATAAACCTGAACCATTTGAATAGGCCATAACTTTTGAACTAATTATAAGACACATGTGCAACTTTGGGAGAATGTAATACACAATTGGGAGATTGCATTACACTATTTACATCTCAGATAAAATGTTGGAAGTGCCCTTCACCAGCATCTATACAAGTTTGCACTCGTCTCACCATATTCTCTGAAGTTTTATGGAGAGAAATCTCGCCAATATTACTTATTTCGGTTCGAATGGATTCCTTGAGAACACCAATTGTCCGTGCACTATTCTTGAACACTGTATTTTTAGATACCTCCACAAGAAAAGATCCGGTGAGGTTAGGGGGGGCACAGCCCTTTTGAGATTATTCGATTATCAAAGAAACTGCTTATAAGTTCCATGGTGTCATTAGATGTATGGTACTTTGCTCCATCTTGCTGTAAATAACCTCTCAATTCGATGTCATTTCCGTAAAACTTCAGAGAATATTGTGAGATGAGCGCAAACACGTATAGATGCTGGTGGAGGACACTTCCAACATTTTCTTTGAGATGTAAATAGTGTAATGTAATCTCCCAATTGTGTATTATATTCTCCCAAAGTTGCACGGTGTCCTATTATTCGTTCAGAGATTATGGCTTATTGAAATGGTTCAGATTTATATGGATCCGTTTTACTCAACCAGAATAGCAAGTGCTCACTTTCTTCTCGGGCAACAAGCCAGGCGGAAAGACCATTAGATATCGACGTTTCGGGAGTGTGCATCTCTCCCATCATCAGAATATTTATAAAATACTACAGTCGCAACTGAAACACTGGATATAACACCAATATAAACAAAGACAAAACACTATCAAAATTCGCATTACTGAACAAAAGACTTTTCAGTAAATTAAGTGCCAGGAGATGGCGTGAGTATAGAAAATTGTGGCAAACTTGACTATCAAGCTGTATTGATCTTTGCTTCTTAAATCTTGTATAGCAAGATTTTCCTATTGAAATATTTTATGCAGCCCTACCAGTATTCGCATGTGTAGCATTAATAGCAATGTTGTTTTGTTTATTTATCATGTTGATCAAATTAACGCCGCAGGTGTGGCGGAATTTCATCCCACACATATCAGTAATTCTACTGACATGGGGCTGTCGCTGTTAAGCACCTTAAAATCAGTGTCCTAGGCTGCATTTGAACTCGTGACCTTGGCATCAGTAGAGTCTAACCAACTAACATACTCATACCAACAGAAATAACAATGAAATTTCCTACATAAATTTCGTAATATCGATATTCCAAGTTGCCACAGCTTTTAGAGTCATGATGTATAACTGTGATATTATTTTTTGTGAACAACGAAGATGTAAAAACTTTTGCACAATATTAAATATAGAATAATTGGATCTAAATTTACAATTGATCGCCATACTGTACTAATATGCTGTATCACAGTCTGTAACACCTATCTATTTCTCTCCGAAGATGGGAAAAATCTAAGTAGATGTCTTGCTTAACTGTTCAACACGTCATGTAGTAACAAATGAAATGCTGTTAGAGAAACTAACTTCCGTAATATATGAAGAAGCTCTCACTTGTGCTAGCTGTGAATACTGAATTATTTTATTACTTATTTGCTACAATTCTAGCGTTAAAGTCGCATGAATTGTTATATCCAACTCTTGAATAATCTTAATGATATTTTTAATACTATTTTTGTGCACGCTCATATATCCTAAAGTTACAAGTGGCAGCGACAAGAGTTAGGACTGTTTTTGATACTTAAAATGGTGACGTTATCAAGAACAGCGTGTAATTATTCGTTTTCTCCATTTTCGTGGTGTGACACCTATTAAAATTCATCGCCAGTTGAGCGAGGCATGTGATGATGGTACCATGGAAGTGTCTAATGTGCGTTCTGAAACGATTTAAATGATTAATAGTAGTTTCGATTTCTATTTAGAAAAAGTGTGAAAAAATTTATAAATTTATAAATGAAAATGTGTAAAAATATATGTAATTTTGTGATTGGTCGTAGTAATAATTGTATGACGTAATGTGGTGGCGTAACATTAAATCATCCAATCACAAAATTAATAGAGGAGTAACGATAGTTACGGAAAATCAATAATCTTGGTAGAAAGGTTCGGTGATCTGAACAGTGATGAATAGTTGTGCAGAATCAAGAATTTTATGAAATTAACCGAAGTTATTTATCAAGTAAGTAATAGGATATGTTGGTGGTAACCTCAATTGACTAGGAAAGGAAGTTAAAGTAAAATGTAATCCAGATAATACAATTAAATCATTTGTTACAAAATTTGTCTTCTCCGAAACTTTATTCCGAACCACGCCTGAAAACTAGATGTCACATGACTCTTATTTACTCGAACACAATCATCAAGAAACAACTCAAAATACAACGAATTTGTTATATCTGGCTTCTCGACTTGGGTCTTCGAAACAGTCAACGTGCATCCCATCTCCAACATAGAAATCCTGCTACAGTTCCTGGGTGCGACAGATCAATGAGGACAGAACATCGTGTGACAACAAACCAAGAGAGTCTCGACCTCGCGCCAGTAGGTCTTTTTTTAAGTCCTCCAACGTTAAGTCATATCGGACGGTGAATGCAATGGGTGAAATAATACTCAAATGTGTACAGGGTCAATGGAGCTTAGAGTTACCCAACATTCGTCCTTAAGGATAAGGGAAAACCCCAGAAAAACCTTATCCAAGTTACTCACCCTGACCAAATTCGAACTCGGGACCTGTTGAACGTGAGGGAGATACGCTGCCATCTACTACCGAGGCGGGCACCAGCCGGTCTGACGACGGATAGATAAGGATAGCCGATTGAGCGTTGCAGATATCGCCTCCAAAATTGGCATTTGCGTGGGATCTATGCACACAATCCTGCATGAAGGTCTGAAAATGCGAAAAGTGTTTGTGTCTTCCAGGTGGGTGCCACGGATGCTGACGGATGATCACAAGGTTGTGCGCGTGGCAAATTGTCAGGCGATGTTGACGCGTGATGACGACATGAATGGAACATCGCTTACACGCTGTTCTCGCAATGAAAACGTCGCCATTTAAAGTATCAAAAACAGTCCTAACTCTCGTCGCTGCCACTAGAGTTCTATGCACTGTACAGTGCTGCCATCTCTATCACGCATTCACAAAGAGTCCACGCGTATTTTCAAAAAAAAAAAACAGAAGTTCCTATCTGGTCCCAGTCCTGAACGCACCTCGTTTTAAGTAATAAAAGTAAGCTGATTTAGACAACTCAACAAAAAACATAAGCCAGTGGATTCAAGCGAAGAATCCAGAGTTCAGCAGAAATTAAAGGAGCATATATTGAAGACGATTTTCTTTACAATCTATGAAATAAAATAAATGATGTTAGAGCTCTGTTCAATGAAATCAGTAAAATTATATATTGTCCATTCATTGAATATTCCTATACTATTGTAACTTTGTGGGTTCGTGAAATTAAAAGTCCAATTGCACAAAAATTACAACTGTAATTTCCACCGAATTACAGTGGTAACACTTGCCGATTACATAGAATTACTAGCGCACACAATTACAATCCACCAGTTCGTCTGGTACATGTCCACTCTACACTCACAATTACGTACAACTCCTCTGATACGCGTACACCGTCTTCCAGTCCATTCACTCACACGGCGCTCCTCACGGCTGCTCGCCAAGAACTGAACTGACTCGCCAACTGCAGCCCGTTTTTTATAAGAATATCGCTGTTTCTGGAAGTCTCGCGGTTCGGTGAATCATCCTGAAGGTTCCAGACGTCAAGGAGGGGGAAAGAGCTGGCTAGCGATGTTTTTCCAACCATCCCCCTCGTTACCGCTACAAGATAAATGGGTAGGTGTGGCCGAATGCTTCCCGGCCCTCGCTCAGTCGTCCGTTTGTCGTGCCTTCCGATAATTGGGTGACACTATATAAGGCCAATATATAACGAGTGGGATGGCACAGGTGGCTTCGTCTGTGGCCGGCATTCGGGAGGCCCGGGTTTGATTCCCGTGACCGACCGACCTACCTGATCCATGAGTTTCTTCGGAGGTTCAAGTCGCTAAACGAATGTTGGGTAGGTTAATTACATCCCCCGAATTTCCTGTCCCTCCATTTCATCTCTATTATTACTTCACATCATCTTTCATCTGGTGGTCTCTTTGAGGGTAGAAGCGTCGGCGGGTGTCTCGGCGGTGCAAGGCAGGATGATATGCTCTGAGGAGAACTACTTCCTCCTCCGGTAGGTCGGTTGCCGGTCCCGGCTCCTCTGCTGGGACCATTTCGGGACCACCAGCCAGGGACTTTTGGGGCTCGGATCGCCTGCCTGGGATCTTTGGGGCTCGGCTACTGGGTTCGTTGCCATCCCGCAAGCATGTCCGTTGTCCTGGCCTGTCGGGGCAAGTCTCTAACCAAGTAAACTGTAGGGTCCCTGCCCTCTGTACTGTTCTGGCTCCTTAGGTCGGCCGCCCTCTGTTTCCTTCGCCTCATCATTCCTCCCGGGTGTGCCCCACTTGGGGGCATAGGAACAATGGGCCCAGCATGCTGGCCTACGTACCGAATCCCCTCCGTACTGAGATCCTAACCCTAAGGCCTAATTATACAATATATTGTATAATTACACAAAGCAGTTTCAAAATAAGCAATATTAGCTTACACTGGGCAACAATGGAAATGGTTCGGGCTTAAAAATAGTGAATTTACATGTATTTCCATCTGCTGAATTCAAAAATCACCATAAAAATGATAGATTAGCTCTTGTTTTGAAGATAAAGTCACATTTCATTTTTTAGAATGAAGATTTTAAATTTGGGGAAACTTTTTCGGGCAGTTGGTACACCTGTCAAATAACATCAGAGAGAAATTTTGAAAATTAAGTGATGCAAAAGTTGAGGAAGGCATTTTTGTCGGACCACAAATAAGAGAACTTGTAAAGGATCCTGCATTTGACCAAATTTTGAAGGGGAAAGAAAAGGAAGCTTGGGAAGCCTTCAAGGGTGTTGTTCATATATATACGTCCTCCAACGTCAAGTCATATCGGACAATGAATGAAATAGGAGAAATAATGCTCAAATGAATCCGGGGTCCATGGAGCTTAGAGTTGCCCGATATTCGTCTTCCAGGATAAGGGAAAATCCCGGAAAAAACCTTATCCAGATAACTCACCCTGACCGAGATTCGAACTCGTGACCTCTTGTACGTGAGCCTGACATGCTACCATCTACGCTACCGAGGCGGGCATTGTTCATGGATTTTGAGGCAACAAAAGAGATGACAACTACAAGCATTTGGTGACAGTACTCCTGCAAAAATACCGTAACCTTGGATGCAACATATTCCTTAAGATCCATTTTCTCCACTCCGACCTAGACTTTTTCCCTCCTAGTTGTGGAGCTGTTAGTGATGAGCATGGGGAGAGATTCCATCAGGACATTTCTGTTATGGAACAAAGATATCAGGGCCGTTGGAATGAAGTAATGCTTGCGGATTACTGTTGGTCTCTGTATAGGGATTCTGCGGAACTCCATCACAAGAGGCAAGCTAAAAGACGACAAAGTCAATAGGCCACCACATGCTTCTCTTCATACACGACTGTCTGCGAAGTATTTTTCCAGTAATTTAGAGCTTTAAGCATGTAATTACCAGTTTAAAAAATCAAATGCACTTTCATTGTTGTTAGCATGTATGTAATTAAAATATATCCTTTCCTCTCAATCCGTTAATATGTAATACTTCCACCTTGTGTATACCATAGAAACTAGAGCTAATAATTTTTTTTCATTGTCATGTTTGTTTTTCTCAACCCAAAAGTAGTAGGAATTGCCTCATGAAAGGAAAGCTATATGAACATGTTAATTCGTGCCCGCTTTTAGTTTCAAAGCCGCTCATGTGTTGCCATGAATTCATGATATCGATTTTTAATAAAGTATTGCTTCACATCGCCTTACGGCGGTGGAGTTTGGAACCATGTAAGGACGTGATGCTGTCACGTCGGTAACAGAAACAATCCTATGGTACCATCGTTTAGAGAAAAAAATCAATGCATCATGTTGGCGTATGCTAAGCGGATTGATGAATCTTATCCTTAAAGTGGTGTACTAATCATTACAGTGAGTCATGCATAAAATCATAACCTCAAATTATAATTTTTGTGGTGTAACTGCAGTAACCCATATGCAACTATTTGTAACGTAGCGGCTAGCGCTCCCTTCCGTGACCCTCGCTGCACACATAGTACAATACATCAGCGACCACAATACCCTAGGGATGCATTTAATGAGTAATGCTTCCTCTGTCTTACCTAAGAGTAAGAGTAGATAACAATGCAAATAAAAATAGAATTCAATTAGATTAGAGATGGTTATAAATTTATCACAACTGAGGGCTTCTCTCGACTGTGAAGATGACTCAGAATTTATGTAGGCCTAAATATTTATAATATGGAATTATATATCAAATTTACGTTGAAAATAAGTTGGCATCATTACTGATGAACTAAGACATATATTCAGATGGGCAACTGATCGGGAAGATATAGTGTGGTGGACAAATGACTCAAGGACTGAGGAAGGAATATGAAAAGGGATCAACGGGGAAAGGCCCGAGAAATCAATCCAAATGAGCTTAGGCAAATATACTACAGTCTTCCAGGCTGTAGTGTTAGTCATCTCCACATGCCTTGAGGAAACATGAAAATGAACAACAGAGATAAGAATATTTTTATATTTACAAACAGCCAAGCAGCCATTAAGGCACTTGAAGCTGTCCGGATTACATCCAAAATAGCGTGGTATTGTCACACACTTCTCCTGAAGCTCTCAAAGTACAATGTTAGAGTAATATGGGTACCTGGACATGCAGGCATAGATAAACTGGCAAGAAACAGGTCAGAAACACTATTTGTAGGCCCAGAACCAGTATGTGGGGTCTCTTATAGACAAGCCCGACATTGTATAGAGAAATGGATATAAAAGAAACAAATAGAAAATTGAAAAGTACTCCAGGATTCAGGCTTTCTAAAGAACTAATAGAGTCCAAACAAGAATCAAACTAAAAAAACTGCTTAAACTCAGCAGGGAAAATATAAGATGGATAGTAGGACTATTGACTGGACACTACCATCCTAAAAAGCACCTACATAGAATTGGAATAATAAGAGACAATGGATGTAGGAAATGCAATGATGCAGAAGAATCAGCTGAATACATACTTTTTAACGTTCGGCTCTGGGAAGAAGTAGAATTGCTACACTGGGTTTACCTGGTGAATAGAGAGAGGAAATATTCGAGAAGTCCGAATAAGGAAGACCTGCAACTTTTTGAAAGGAACAGTTATAACTAGGTGAGGATGAATGAAAGTACATGGTATCAAAAGATCTTTTAAGCTAATAGGAAATTTCAAAAGAGACCCCATGAATAAAACAAGAAGAAGAAGATATATATTGAGTAATTGGGGTAGATACTCAGCAGTAGGTAAGGTGGAGTATTCGTGCAGGAACTTTAATCCTCGGGAGTGTGTAGGCTAGTAGGCGTCGGGATGAACATCCAGCCTGAGCCTTTATTGGATCCAAAGCTTTGGTTCTTCAAGCCCCACCTTAAGGGATAGAGGAACAAGAATCCCCTAACATCACTGTAAGTGATCCTACTAGGAATAAGGTACAGAAGAAGAATGGGTACGTATTACTGATCAGCTGTAACCATAGTTTATCGACGATCACAAGCTAAAGTTGGCTATCTATGTGAATAGTGCACTGTTCTTATGAATAGTGTTTTCACTAATGTGATCATAGAATGGTCATTAAATGAAAGAAAAAAACTAATTGGTGTTATGCTGACAGTGATAGAATATTATCAAAGAAATGCAGATAAGCACGAGCACTTATACATTAAGATTCCTTGTTACACGATTCAAATAGGTCCACCCTCTCAAATGGAATCATAGTCGGTTTCATATGTCAAATCTCCATTACACATGCGTCAGAAATATCTTGTGGTTGTAAATGCCGAAGAGAAGCTCTTATCAGATGCAGAGCCGTTGTGCATGAGCATGATGCATCCTATGCTGAACATCATCTTTGTACAACACAACAAAGCCCCTGTGCAGGGTAGGCCACCCAACCTACTGCTCAGTGACTACAGTCTGATTTTTAAAAGATACTTGAAGGTCATCAAGCAAGGGATGCGAAGGGTAATTAGGGAAGGTCGTTGCTATGGAAACGAAAACAAAGGTTGCCAGATTGCTTACACTGGTGAATCACGTACTCCTCAGGTCAGTTATCGCTAGTTGTATGTGGGATACAGAGTTTGCTTGAGTATTGAGCAATTAAAATACGTTTTCAAGGAAGCAAGACGTAGTAGCGGTAGTATTAGAGGTGGACCAAGGATTCATGGCCCAAGACAAAGATCAGCTTACGGTTGGGGTGTTAAATTGCACAGCCAAGCTAGAGAATTTGTCACGTTCTTTTAGAGAATTCTTCCAACAGGAATACGAGAGTTTGCTCCTTATGAATGAACAGCTTATTCCTTTTATCCAAAAGCAGCAGTCCCATTTCAGTAGATATACTTGCACGTAAAAGAATTCCTGTGGGTCAAAATTCCAGCATATCGGCGGCGTCGACATGAACATGTCAATTAACAAAGTCCTTAATAATAGTATATTGGGATACAAATGTGGCAAACACTTAATACGGAACGAGGAAAGGTTTGAAAAAACAAGGCGCGTACACCGCGTTTTTTTTCAATTCTCGAAATTCCATTATGTGCTTATCACATGTTTTGTATTTATATCAATCTAAATTTTAATAATTAAGATATTAGCTGAAATATTAATAAATATAATTGAAGGTAAATGTTAGATTTTAGAATATTGTCACCCAATTAGCGGAAGGTATGACGGCACAGCTGTGAGGAAACCAGAGGGAGCTGAGCCACGCCTCCCATTAGTCTCTGTCACTAACTGAGGGGTGGTTAAAGGAATGTCACCCGTCCCTGGACGTTTCTCTCCCCTTCTACTATGATCTGGAATATTCGCCTGGAAACCAGAGAAGCCGAGAATACGACGAGATGCCTATAAAAAGGGTTTCAGAGAGACAGACAGGCAGTGTTAGTGCTTGATGTGCTAGTGAAGTAGCGCCGTGCAACGGAAGAATTTGTGTAATTGTGTACGTGCATCGGAACGGTAACGGACGAACTGGTGAATCGTAATTGTGTGCATTACGTAATTTTGTGTAATTGGCAAGTATTTAACTGTAAGTCGGTGGAAATAAAGAACATTTTTGAGTGGTGAAATTGGACTTCTCATTTCACGAACCCACAAAGTCACACTGGTGTCAGGAAGCGGGAAGATAACATCACCGAACATTACAGCCATGGAATCCGCGTTGGAAATGCTTTTGGCGAAGATGAACGAGTTAACAACAAAAACAGAAGCGGCAAATAGCAACCTGGCCGCAGAGTTGAAACTAATGAAGACGGCTAACGACAACATCACCGAGAAGATGGAAGAAATGAAGGCCGAATTAACAACAAAAACAGAAGCGGCAAATAGCAACCTGGCCGCAGAGTTGAAACAAATGAAGACGGCCAACGACAACATCACCGAGAAGATGGAAGAAATGAAGGCCGAGTTAACCACAGAAATGAGAGCCGCGAACGGCAGTCTGGCCACGGAAATGAAGGCGGCGAACGAGGCTCTCGCCGCAAGGTTTGAAGAACAGTTGGCCGGCGTGAGGGATAGCGTGACGGAGCTGGGCAAGCGGATGGGACAAGTGGACGAGCGCGTCGAAGACCTCGCGAACCGCGTAAACAACCTGGAGGGAAAGGCCGACAGCAGCGTCAAGTCCCTGAACGCCATGGTGGAGGACGTCGTCGGCAGGAAGCTGAAGGATTTGAAGGCCGACGCGCCGGGACGCGACACAACATCTGCGCGCGTCAAACCTCCCAAGTATGACAGCGCGTCAACGTTTGAGGTCTTCCGCCGCCAGTTCGACACAGTGGCCAGGCACAACGGATGGTCACTGGAAGAGGAGGCCACACAGTTAATAGCCAGCCTCCAGGGAAGAGCCGCGGAAGTCCTAAACGCGGTGCAGACGACGGCGGCGCCCAAGGACATCTGGGAGGCCCTGGAGAATCGCTTCGGGAACCACCGCTTAGGCGCAGCATACCGCAGCCAGCTAAAGGCAAGTTCACAGCAGCCGGGGGAGACGCTGCAGGAGTTCGCCATTGCGATCGAGCAGCTGGCTAGCAAGGCCTTGGTTGACCTGCCACTGGAGTTCGTATCCCGGGAAGCCGCCTACAATTTTGTCGACGGGGTACGGGACACGGAGATTCGTCAGCGCCTAATGCTCGGGGAATATAAAACCATCCACGAGGCGCTGACAGCGGCATTAAGGATGGAGGCGGCCAAAATAACATTCACCCCGACGTCGAGAACGAGGAGTGTCCGCTACGCCGGAGACAGAAGACCAGCTGAGGGACGCCGGTGAACACCTAGTGGCCTGTGTTGGGGGTGTGGACAGCCCGGACACCTGCAGAGAGACTGCCCACACCAGGAAGAGCAGCCGGAAAACGAGTAAGGGCCATCGTGGAGAGGGGCACGTCGGCGCCATCACCACCATCCCCTCGAGTGACACTGCGCGCCGTCAGCCGGCGTATGCATGACAGCCTCATCGCGGACGGTTGGATAAGAGGGAAGCCGTGCCGCGTGCTGGTGGACACCGGGGCGGCCGTGACCATCATCAGACCTGACGTGGTGAAGGGTTTGCCGGCAAGGAAGCCAAACCGACCATACCAGCTTGTCACGGCATCGGGCGACACCTTGCCTGTGGAGAAGGAGGCCCTGCTGGAGCTGAACTTGGGACGGAGTGCCGTGCGTCTGTGGGTGTTCGTCGCGAAGGTGGCTGAGGAGGTGATCCTGGGACTGGATGCCCTCAGGAGCCATGAGGCGACGGTCGACGTCGGCAAGAAGGTCCTGCGGCTTAACGGAGAAGAGGTTATACTCCGTCAACCCGAAGAGCGCCTTGGAATTTGCATGGTCGTCTTGGACGAAGACGTGGTTGTCCCCGCGAGGAGCGAGGTGGTGGTGACGGCGCGACTGGAGGGCCAGAGAACCAGGAACATGATGCTGGACCAGAAGACGCCTGTAAATGGACTGTGTGTAGCCAGGGCATTGCTGCCGTGCCGAGAGGAGGTGCGCGTGAGACTGCTAAATCCTACGGACGCCGATCACGACGTCCAGGCCGGGACGGAGTTGGGAATGTGCGAGCCCGTGTTGAGCGTAACAGCTATCGACGAGACACGATAGCCGGCGCCGAAGCAACACCTGGGGCCCCGGCTAGAAGGCTTGGTGGAGATGGCGGCCGACCACCTGACCACAGAACAGCTGGAGAAGGTTCGACAACTGCTAAGACGGTATCAGCGCGTCTTCAGCCAAGGTGATAGTGACTACGGCCGCACGGACAAAGTGCTTCCCCGCATCGACACCGGAGACGCCCGGCCTATTCGGCAACCACATAGATGCGTTCCGCTGGCGAAGCAAGGCGCGGTGCGAGACATGCTGGAGGACATGAGATCCAGGGGAGTGATTGAAGAGTCTGACAGCCCTTGGTGTTCCCCTGTAGTCTTGGTGACAAAGAAGAACGGTGAGCTGCGCTTCTGCGTAGACTACAGAAAGTTGAACGCCGTCACCCGGAAGGACTGTTTTCCCTTACCCCGGATTGACGACACCCTGGACACGCTAGCTGGTGCACAGTGGTTCTCGACCCTGGGCTACTGTCGGGCTACTGGCAGGTAGCTCTAGACCCGAGAGACAAGGAGAAGACTGCATTCTCGACGGGCCAAGGGCTCTGGCAGTTCACGGTTATGCCCTTTGGCCTCTGCAACGCACCAGCTACCTTCCAGCGCCTCATGGAGTCAGTGATGAGAGGGCTGACTTACGATGCCTGCCTGCTGTACCTGGATAACATCATCATCGTCGGGAAGACTTTTGAAGATCACCTCGAGAATCTGAGTAAGATGCTACAGAGACTGCAAGCGACCAACTTGAAGCTGAACGCGAAGAAGTGCCAGCTCTTCCGCAAGGAAGTTAACTACTTGGGCCACATAGTCTCAGCAACCGGAGTGGCCACATACCCGGAGAAGACACAGGCTGTGAGAGATTGGCCTCGCCCAAAGGATAGGAAAGAGTTGCGCAGTTTCCTGGGGCTGTGCAGTTATTGCCGCCGCTTCATAAAGGGGTTCTCCAACATCGTAAAACCCCTCACCCGCCTGACGGAGGAACACCGGCCTTATGTGTGGACAGAGGACGCCGAAAACGCTTTCCAGCACCTAAAGGAGACCCTGTGCAGTGCTCCAATTTTGGGTTTCCCACAACCGGGTGGCGCCTTCATTGTGGACACCGAAGCCAGCGACCATTGCATTGGAGGTGTCCTATCGCAGATCCAGGACGGCCATGAGCGGGTGATAGCCTATTACAGCAGGACGCTATCCAAGGCAGAAAAGAACTACTGCGTCACCCGACGGGAGTTACTGGCGGTAGTAAAGACATTGGAGCACTTCCACAAGTACCTCTACGGTCAGCCATTCCACCTGAGGACTGACCATTCCGCCCTAACCTGGCTATTGTCCTTTAAGAACCTGGAAGGCCAGACAGCACGTTGGGTCCAGAGGCTGCAGGAGTACGACTTCACCTCGGAACATCGTAGAGGGAAGAGCCACGGTAACGCAGACGCCATGTCCAGAAGACCCTGTCCAGAAGAGTGCGGCCAGTGCACAAGAGTGGAAGAGAAGGAGCGTGCCGCAGCAGTCGGAGTAGTTGTGGCAGTGCCTGCGGACGGTTGGGATAGCGCAGGCCTGAGGAGGGAGCAGCTGGCGGACGCAGACTTGGCGCCGCTCTTAAGGGAAGTGGAGGCAGGGACGAGACCAACCTGGGAGGACATCGCAGCGAGGAGCGCCACCTACAAGTCGTACTGGGCCCAATGGGGCTCGTTGAGGACCAGAGAGGGCGTGCTGTTCCGGGTATGGGAATCACCCGATGGGAAGACGCAGAGAGAGCAGTTGGTACTTCCCCGGAGTAAGGTCCCGGAAGTCCTGGAAGAAGTGCACGCCGGTACTTCGGGAGGACACCTGGGAGCGAACCGAACGATTGACAAACTACGGCAGCGCTACTACTGGCTGAGGCTCCAAGCAGATGCTGAGAGATGGTGCCGTCAGTGTCACGTGTGCGCGGCGAGTCGTGGCCCCCAGACGAGGAGCCGGGGTCGCATGCAGCAGTACAACGTCGGAGCGCCATTCGAACGGATCGCCGTTGACATTGCTGGACCGTTCCCAGTTTCCGACCGAGGCAACAAATACCTAATGGTGGTCGTGGACTACTTCACCAAGTGGCCGGAGGTGTATGCCATCCCAAACCAAGAGGCAAAGACAATCACAGACTGCCTCGTGGAGCAAGTGTTCTGTCGATTTGGGGTGCCGTTAGAGCTACACAGTGACCAGGGTACCAACTTTGAGTCCAACCTAATGAAGGAGGCACTACAAAGGCTTGGGGTGAACAAGACTCGCACTACGCCTCTACATCCCCAATCGGATGGCATGGTCGAAAGGTACATCAAGACCTTAGAGGAACACCTGAGGAAGGTCGTGGCCAGCCATCAGCGAGACTGGGACGTCAAGGTGCCACTGTTCTTGCTGGCCTATCGCTCGTCCACACACGACACAACTGGGATGACGCCAGCCAGCTTAATGTTCGGTCGAGAGTTACGCCTCCCTTGTGACCTGGCTTTCGGAAGCCCTCCGGAGGTGAAGCAGCCGGTGAACGAGTATGTGGAGAACCTGGTGGACCGCCTCCACGACATGCACGAGATGGCTCGCCAGAACATCCAGAAGGCGAGCGACCGCATGAAGACCAGATATGATAGGCAAGCCAACAGCCAAGGGTTCCAGCAAGGTGCCCTGGTCTGGTTGTATCGTCCTACCCGGACCAAGGGACGCTGCCCGAAGCTCCAGCAGCCATGGCAAGGACCGTACCGGGTGGTGAAGAGGATTAACGACGTGGTCTACCGCATCCAGAAGGTTCCCCGAGGAAAGATGTTGGTGGTACACCTGGATCGACTAGCCCGCTACGATGGTGCTGTTCGGGACGACCAGCTTTGAGGAGGGAGCAGTGTCACCCAATTAGCGGAAGGTATGACGGCACAGCTGTGAGGAAACCAGAGGGAGCTGAGCCACGCCTCCCATTAGTCTCTGTCACTAACTGAGGGGTGGTTAAAGGAATGTCACCCGTCCCTGGACGTTTCTCTCCCCTTCTACTATGATCTGGAATATTCGCCTGGAAACCAGAGAAGCCGAGAATACGACGAGATGCCTATAAAAAGGGTTTCAGAGAGACAGACAGGCAGTGTTAGTGCTTGACGTGCTAGTGAAGTAGCGCCGTGCAACGGAAGAATTTGTGTAATTGTGTACGTGCATCGGAACGGTAACGGACGAACTGGTGAATCGTAATTGTGTGCATTACGTAATTTTGTGTAATTGGCAAGTATTTAACTGTAAGTCAGTGGAAATAAAGAACATTTTTGAGTGGTGAAATTGGACTTTTCATTTCACGAACCCACAAAGTCACAATATGCATCGCCTATATGTGTTTTATGGAGAAATACTTACCGCACTGTGCGGAAATATCAACTTACGATGCATAGCAACAATAACAATAAGTATGGAATATTAGTTACACAGTGCGAAAAAAATATTGAAAAGAACTCACATGTGAAAACTCTACAGCGCAGTGAATGTATGAACAGTTTATTTCTGTTTATTTCTGTTTTATTTCTATTATAGATTAATTGTGCATATTTTTGTTGAGGTGAGATAACTCGAACCCTTGTTTATGTTTCGAGTGTTGAGAGGATAAAGAAAGGGGATCTGCTGGGCAACATTACAGCACCCTCGTACTGTAATGAAACAGATGACCTTCACGTATCTTCTTTTAAAAATCAGACTGCAGCCGAGCCACTGAATACATATAGGCCGTGCAATGGTTCTTGAGCCTGAAATATTTAAATGAAATCTTTGAGCAAGTCACTTATCTGTTTTTCCTGGCCTTCAATGACAGTGCTATCTCACTGCGATGACTTCACCATCTCAAGTATCATTGGATTGTTATTAGGTATTTCATGTGCCACTATTCAAGAAAGGCGTGCAGTCTCCATAAGTGCTATAGTTCCAGAAACAACTTAATCCTGGGTTAATTTACTTTTGCCTTTAATCATATTTTAATTCTTGTACGCCTGATATATTTTCGTCTGTTGAGTCATTATCACTGTCATCCTTATCATTGTTTCTAACTATTGTCTTCAATTAAAATTCCTTCAATTTTTTCTTCCGTTGGTGCATATTTTTTTCTAATATCCTGTTTTACTTCATTCACATAATGGCATACCTTTTCCTATTCCATTTGTCCAATTTGTTTAAATCATTGACGGCACAACATTTCGTCTTTCATTTTAAAGATCACATTTCTGCAAGCAACACATTGTTTGGCATCTGTCCATATTAATTCTATAGGATTCGTTCTGGATGTTATATTGGAGGCTTTTCTACTTGTGTGTTATGATGTCATTATCTATTGTTAGCACCGAGCTAAGGGGTAAATTTGGAATTAACATTGTGCATAATCATTTAACATTACTTTCAGCATTAATTTCTTCATAAACACTTAATATTCACAGACTCAGGGAGGGGGAGGTTGTCAGACGATTCACACAACATATTGTAACAAGTTAGAGGAGTGATAATGTCACTGAATACAGCAGTTGGAAGAAGAAAGAAGAGAAAGAAGGTTAGATCTGGGCTCGCTGAGTGTTCTATCGGTAGTCTAGAGCCATTCCGCGACTTAAACAAAACAACTACTTGCCCGCCTCGGTAGCGTGGATGGTAGCATGACTGCCTCACGTTCAAGAGGTCCCGAGTTCGAATCTTGGTCAGGGTGAGTTACCTGGATAAGGTTTTTCCGGGGTTTTCCCTTATCCTAAAAGACGAATGTAGGATACCTCTAAGCTCCATGGACCCTGGGCCCATTTGAGCATCATTTCACCCATTCCATTCATCGTCCGATATGACTTGAAAAGTTAAAGGACGTAAATTAGAAGGAAAAAAAAACCTACTTAATTCACTACATCAAAACATGGTCCTCTGTATTAGTTCTTAACTTAATCTACTTAATCATTAATTTTCTTAAAGGCCATTCTTCACATCACAATGTATCTAATGGTTCCGAATTTAAATGAAGAAAATGAAAACGAAAAAGTGGTTCTTGTGTTACAATAGTGTTTGTTGTAATATCTCAGTAACCAGAAATATAAGTTCAGTAAAAAGGAAAGAAAAAAGAAAGGCAGAAGGAAGGAATGAAAGAAAAAAGAAAGAAAAACAAAGAGAGAAAGAAAGAAAGAAAGAAAGAAAAAGAGCAAGAAGAAAGAAAGAAAGAAAGAAAGAAAGAAAGAAAGAAAGAAAGAAAGAAAGAAAGAAAGAAAGAAAGAAAGAAAGAAAGAAAGAATGGCGGAGGGAAAGAAGGAAGGAAGGAAAGAAAGAACGAAAGAAAGTAAGGAAGGACAGAAAGAAAGAGAGAGAAAGAAAGAAGGAAAGAAAGAAAGAAAGAAAGAAAGAAAGAAAGAAAGAAAGAAAGAAAGAAAGAAAGAAAGAAAGAAAGAAAGAAAGAAAGAAAGAAAGAAAGAAAGAAAGAAAGAAAGAAAGAAAGAAAGAAAGAAAGAAAGAATGGTGGAGGGAAAGAAGGAAGGAAGGAAAGAAAAACGAAAGAAAGGAGGGAAGGACAGAAAGAAAGAGAGAGAAAGAAAGAGAAAAGAAAGAAGGAAGGAAGGATAGAAAGAAGGAAAGAAAGAAAGAAAGAAAGAAAGAAAGAAAGAAAGAAAGAAAGAAAGAAAGAAAGAAAGAAAGAAAGAAAGAAAGAAAGAAAGAAAGAAAGAAAGAAAGAAGAGAGAGAAAAAGAAAGAAAGAAAGAAGAGAGAAAGAAAGAAAGAAAGAAAGAAAGAAAGAATGAAAGAAAGAAAGAAAAAAAAGAAGAAGAAAGATAAGATTGTAAATGCTTTTATACGAACAACAAATGAACTTTGTCAACATTCTGCAGCATAAATTTCGGCTAATGTTAAAGCTGTATTAATATGAAAGTCCCAATATGAAAATGATGTATTAATGGTTTATTTACTTTGGTATTTCAATTAGCATTAACGATTGTCACTTGTTAAACTTCCTGTATTCATCTGCAGGTTCTCATATGTAATTTATGTTCCTGGATGCAGTGTCGGGTTCATTTCGTATGTGGCTGATAATTTGCCCAAGCCTCGGGGTTCATAGAGGTCGATGGTTTTCAGGAGAGCCAGTATTGCAGCTAGGATATTCTGCGTTATGTGTATTTTGTCCGCCCACTTAAGTGAATGGTTGGCAGGCAGATCTAGTGACGTCAAAGGCCAAACACGACTGACTAACGATATCGATCCTTCAGGTTTTCTTTCACTAAAATTATCCGAAATGATAGCATAAGGATAGCTTCATAAGGAGTCTCTAATCAGTCTTGGAGTTATTATTGCACTATCGGGCACTCTAGATTCTGCATATGAGACAGAAACGCGTATTGCTCGATGCTTGATTATTTCTGGAAGGAAAAAATAAAACTTCATAAAGTGTCATCTAGATTTAAGGACTCAGTTGCCTTACACGTAAAATACGTAATTAACAGAAAGCACTGCTGTAGGAAAGGGTGTAATGTTTAATTATATGGCCAACTACGTTTTCAACCAAAATTAAAATTCAGATCATATTTATGTACCATTGAGTGCATGCCCAAATTTAGATTTTTTAAGTTCTCATGTTGTATTTTTGGACATTCAGTATACATAGAACTCTGGTAGAAGAACTCTGGTGTGTTTAAATTAAATATTTTATTGAAATTAAAACCGGGCAAATATTGAAACGCACTAATATGTAAACATAAAGATATAATTGATGGAAATTAATCATTTCTTTACACTAGCCGCATATAGGCTAACGTTTTGGATAGAGTCAAACTGAAGAATTCAATGCCATGATCGGGATTTGAACCACGGATTTCCTGGTTTCTGTACAGTCGCTCTAAACCATTGAGCTACCATCGCCAACGTGCCGTCCTAACATTAAATTCTCCATTTGACTCGTATATTTCCCGGTAAACCACTCGAGGCTCTCGAGATGCACCGTTTGTGACGACTTACTATTGTAAGTACTTGAGTCCCAGGCTTCTTCGTCAATAAACTCTTATTATTTACGTTAATTGATGAAAATTAATCATTTGTTCATACTAACCGTATACAGGCTAATTGACTTAAATAAAACGTTACAAAATTGTACAATTAAGAATTTGATAATCTGCAGTTGGCAATAATGTTAACTTGCAGGGAAGTAAATCTGTTTACATTAGTAATCTGTTGGTTTCAGGATAAACTATGAATCAAGGAAGACAAATGTGGCACACGTTCAATTTGAATATCAAAATTCTGACTTAAATGAACTATACATTTCTTCTATCTAGTGATATGATATTTCAGTAATACATTTAAGCACTTTCAGAGTATTTCAGAGGCTTATTAAAAGGTGAGAAAGTCTTAAATTGAAGTTTATTTGTTGGCCAAATTAATATTACTTTCTTTCTTGGCTTCCGGTGTCGCCCGCGTCCTGTTGGCAAGACATTAAGCGGACCACGCCGGAAGCCAAGAAAAGAAGTAAAGCACAAAGGTCGTGGATATCTACGTAAACAATCAAATTGATAGTCTTTTAGACGAGAAAGTAATAGCAAAATAAAATTAGTCAGAGGAATTTTTATAAAATCAAAATATCAAATACTGTTAATGAAATCGGGTACCGAGTAACGTATTCGGCAGATCGTGGGTTCTCTGACGAACTTGCACTTAGGCAAACACTGGGTCATCTTTCAGATGTGCTTTCAGGCTCATAGTGTACGGTGGACAGATGGCGTGGATTCTTGCGAGCTGTAAAGGCTGTTCTCGGAGCTGGACGGCGTTCCTGGTGCCGGGATGCAGAACTCTCATCACTAGTTTGGGACATCTTCGCATCACTGTGGCCTGTCTGCCTGTAAATCTGGACTTCCGAAGTTACCTCACTTCATCCTTTCCTCCTGGGGATGATAGCCACAATAGGTCTGTGTAGGTCGTAGTGCACGAGGTTTCCCCCTTCGTTTCTACCTTATTTAACAAATCATATGGGAGTTTCCCAATTCTCCCATGGACATATATGTGTGTATACTTAGGAGAAATGAGTGGTAGACCGCACTTGTTCATTTGCCATAATATAGGTGATAAGGCACTCATGTACCCATAACACTGCACAATAATATCCGAGGATGTATAAACAACAATATCTAGGGTTGCATAAGAATCTCTCGGCAGGTGGGCAATCAGAGTTTTGATTTTTTTATACGTATGTCATCATCATCCCAGAGTTGAAGCCTAAAATGCCTTTCAGCTCTGAAACGTTGAAATGTTGTTGTAGCCATCTCTTTCTTGGTCTGGCAATGCTTCTTTTCCCTTTGGGCTTATTAGTCAACAACAATTTTGGTATGCGATGATTGTCCATTCTTTCCACATGCTCGTTTCCAGTTGATTCTGTATTTATTTATGGTCTATATTCAATTGAATATACCAAGTTCTGTTGTTATGCCAGTACCTCTCTATCAAATAGTGTGTAAACTGAACACTCCTTAGAAATCTCATTTCTGGAGATTCTATTTGTCTTTCTTCGCTTTTATGAAGTGTCCAACATTCCGAACCATATAAGAGCATGTCCATTGACATCGCTTTACAAAATGTTAGTTTTGTTTCTTTTCTAGTGGTCTTGGGACATCTTTCTATGGTATCCCCCAATGTTGTTAAATCTATTAATTTTATTATTTATATCTTAATTTTTAAAATACAAAACATTGTAGCCTAAATAGTTAAAATTGTTAACCTGTTCTATTACCTTATGTTCCAGTATATTTTTTGCTTTAATTGTTTGCATTCCGCGAAAAGCTAAAATTTTTGTTTTTTCTATAAAGATATTATCGCATACTATCTGCATAAATTATTTAATAAATATATACACTTTTGTAGATTTCTTCAAAGCTACGTATCAGAACTTGGTCATCTGCATATAAAATAGTATCTAACACAATGGTTTTTTTTTTAATTTAAAATGGTTTCCTAAACTTGTCTGCCATTTTGAGATGACATCATCCATATATATTAAAAAGCAGTGGCGAAAGGGAGCAACCTTGTCTAACTCCTTTGTTAATTGTTGCTAATAATTTTTGTTCTGTTCTGTTTCGTTCATAATTTTATTATCACCCCGTAAGGGAGGGGATCCTTTTCCTTCAGTTGCCGTGGTGCGGGTGCTGCGGACCCTTAGCAGTCGTGGTACCTCTTACATTACTAGAGGAACCTCGGGCCGAACATTCCAGCCCCTCCCTGAATGGGAGTTGTTCGGATTGGGTTGAACTCGAGGGGGCAGTGAGTTCCCGACACCCACGGGGAATTGGGTACCTTCGGTCGGGCTACGGCCGCCGGGAGGGGGTAGAGGGTTGCCTAATAAGTTCCGCGTACTAGCCTGCAGAGCTAGTAGAAGGTGTGCTAGATCACCAGGCGGCCCCACCGAGGTTTTTCGGTAGCCTTACCTGCGGGGTTGACGCGCGGAAGTGGCGTATCCACTTCCATCCCGTCTTGACGTTGTTGTCAAGGGGGGGGGGGGCTTTTTAAGAAATCAAGTATTGCCCTATGGAAAGAGCTCCGGAGTATCCATAGCTCCCGGATTGAAGGACGCCAGGGTCCTAGGACTTACGTGTCTTGGACTAATTGGATAGAACCTCTGCACTTAACTGTCTATATACAAACTTATCATCGCTATTAAGTGTTAAGGTATACCTTTTTCTTTCAAAATATGGCATAGTTTGTTTCTTTTTACTCTGTCAAAGTTCTTCATATATATTTAGTAAGACAATTAAAAAACTGAAGAGAGTTATTTGAAATGAAAAAGTAGCGAAAAAATGTTCCATGCAGGTGTTTCTCTTGCGTTGACGTAAGGATAACATCGATTAAAATACATTATTTAGCTAGAACTGTAAAAATACGAACTTTAAAATCAAGATGGCATTGTCATTTAATTTTATATATTAGAGATTCCTCTATAAACAAAGAACAATACAAATAAAATTAAAATTAACTTATTCTTAAATATTTTCGAACAGATAAAACTAAATATTTTCAAAGGAACATTTTGTAAAACAGAAAGAAATTTTCAGACATTAATTTAAGAAATAACGCCATTGACAAAATGTTTAAATGGCAACACATGTTTTTTCCCCTATGAAAAGTTATTTGATTCATGAAGAGCTTCATTATTGGCTTGTTTAGCAATTTTCTCCAAAATTTACACAACCAAATCAAGTATTGAAAGTGCATTCAAAGTTCTTTGATCCTCATTTTCATCTCTTGACGTTAGGATGAAATTAAAATAATATGACATGTGTAGAATTTTTACTGTACCAACTCTCTAGTAGAATTTATTGAAGCGTGATGGAGCTGAGGCTTGCGTTGGAGAGATCTCGGATTCGATTTTGTCGTACCGCCTACTTTCACTTTGGGTATTTTACTACAAGCGAGGAGGCGTACCGGAAAACATGCGAATGACAGAGATGTTTACGTACGCTTATCGCACATACACGGCGAGTCTAGTGCATGTACACTCTGTTCAAACGCAATCACAGCAACGTGACATATCGGTAGGTGTGAGATATCGTGTATATGACGTGAGTAAATATTTGACAAGGAGAAAGAAGAGAGAAGCAAAATCCCTTAGTGATTTCTCAATAGATATTGCGATGAATTGTCTGGGATTTGGTGTGGGAAATTTCTCTTGGTGTGGCCTTTTGGTGTGGTATAGCAGGATGGTTAAGGATTACGTGTAGGTGAGCGGGAGTACTCTCTCAGGGTCCAGCAGTTATCAGCAGTCAATGAAAAGTACACTTCAGTTGCCTGTAGATTGTTTATTCCCAAAGATCTTACTTGTCGGATTGCTCTGCTTTTCTCACTTGCGCTCACTCTCGCTGCATCGCCTTGTCTGTTTGAGAATATTTAATCCCACCACGTTTGAAATCTAGCTCCACTATTACCTCGCCATCAGATATTAAACACGTCTTCTCCCTTTCGTTATAAACAACAGAGTGACTCTTCTCACCTCGCCTTACTCTCGGCTTCCTCCTAGATTTCTTTGTCTATCTCCACTCTTTTTCTATTTCTTCCCTATTTCACGCCTATCGCATGGTTTACGCTACATTTTACTGGGGGAGTTTATTTCTACGATTTTACCTTATTGGTTATTTCCATTCACCGTCAACTGTGCAATAGTCACGGGCCTACTCCCTAAAGTTGTATGACCCTTTGGCGTCATAACGGTACAGCATCCTGCCTCTACATATTTTCCTTAAACCTCGCTATTGTCTGAGGCTCCGTGGTGGCACTGGGATTTTGGATAAATGTAAGGTTTGCTTATGTCTTGAGAAGCATTGGCAAGGTAATTGAGGTAGCTAAGACATTGGCTGTTCTCAATTTACCAGCCTCCGCTGCCAAATTTAACAATATAATTAATAATACAACAGAGCAAGTGACCATGGATCTAGAAAGAAGAGAAGAAGTGAAAAACGAAAGAGGAAGGATGCTGGTGATGAAAAAGATACAGAGCCCGCCTCGGTAGCGTAGATGGTAGCATGTCTACCTCACGTTCAAGAGGTCCCGAGTTCTAATCTCGGTCAGGGAGAGTTAACTGGATAAGGCTTTTCCGGGGTTTTCCCTTATCCAAAAAGGCGAATGTCGGGTAGCTCTAAGCTCCATGGACCCCGGACACATTTGGGCATCATTTCACCCATTTCATTCAGCGTCCGATATGACTTAACGATGGAGGACGTAAATTACACAAAAAGATGCAGAATATGGATCAGGGGAAATTCTGAGGTGTACTTCCAACATAGAAAAACTTTAATGCTGTTTTTCTCTGTTTTTTTTTTTTTTTTTTTTTTTAACTTTGGATGCGTTCATCTATAAAACTACTGCAGCTACAAGTCTACATTTTATTCTGTAATTAAAGCAATACTTAAATTGTGTTTTAAAGATACTTGTAGAAAGATAAGTGAAAATTTGAATTTAAAAAAATCTTGAATGTTTTAGAAGTAAATTCAAGACATTTATTTAAAAAATCACATATCCTTTATTAAAACTCCAAAATAAGATCTGTTATATTTAATACATTTAATAAATTGTTATATTTAATAGAAGTAGAAGTTCAAAATTGATGCGTTCAGTGGTTTTTGAGCTAAGCGCACCTGAAAACTCTCATTTTAACGTTGGTGAGATAGACTGTTCCGGCATTTATAATCATTAAGGTTATTTCTTATTATTATGCACCCGTGTTGCGTATAATAATTGGCTAACCTTTCATGCAGCTTCCAAATGCTCTATTTGTGTTTCGTAGCTTATTGTACGCCATTTTACTAATATTTCACTCTTCTAATCAACCAGATAAGAGACGATCGCAGTGCTGGTCACTGAAAGTCAATACGCTTGTCGAGTAGTCCATGGTTTTCCCAGATCGATATGAGAGCTGGCGTGGTTTCTCTTTTACCACGAATTTCCTTTCATCTTCTTATGTATCCAGATTGGGGACTGCGATTAAGTGATGGAATATTGCGTAGGTATACACATTGGATGGTGGCTGGTGCCCCTTCTGGAGGAGAGGGGAAACCCCCGGGTTGAATACATGCAGTCTTCTTGTACCGGCATCATTATGGAAACCTTAAAGACCCCATCCTTTCTAACCTTCCCCATCGTCCTTCAGGACACCCCTTCATCCCTTCTTCCCATGGGTCACGTAAGTTACTTATGACCTATAGTGGCCTGTATACAATGTTGAGCTGTAGTAGCTGCGAGTTCCCTCCATCTGGCTAACCCTATTGCTAATAGCATTCCACGTAATATATAGTAATGATCTACCCTGCTACGCACAATCTAAACTACAAGATAAGGTACATTAAACAGATTTTATCTTACTGAGGTATCATTTATAGCAGCTTGAAACTCTTCGACAGCTGCGTTATTTTGATATAGGTGTCACCGCTCTTCCCGGTAACGTTGTGAAAATTTGAAGCAATGCCCGGCTAGCTCAGCCGGCAGAGCATGAGACTCTTAATCTCAGGGTCGTGGGTTTGAGCCCCACGTTGGGCGCCAGTTTGTCACCGCTCTTCCCGGTAACGTTGTGCAAATTTGAAGCAATGCCCGGCTAGCTCAGCCGGTAGAGTATGAGACTCTTAATCTCAGGGTCGTGGGTTTGAGCCACACGTTGGGCGCCAGTTTGTCACCGCTCTTCCCGGTAACGTTGTGCGCACATTTGAAGCAATGCCCGGCTAGCTCAGCCGGTAGGGCATGAGACTCTTAATCTCAGGCTCGTGGGTTTGAGCCTCACGTTGGGCGCCAGTTTGTCACCGCTCTTCCCGGTAACGTTGTGCAAATTTGAAGCAATACCCGGCTAGCTCAGTCGGTAGAGAATGAGACTCTTAATCTCAGGGTCGTGGGTTCTAGTTCCACGTTGGGTGCCAGTTTGTCACCGCTCTTACCGGTAACGTTGTGCAAATTTGAAACCATGCCCGGCTAACTCAGCCGGTAGAGCATGAGACTCTTAATCTCAGGGTCGTGAGTTCGAGCCCCACGGTGGGCGCCAGTTTGTCACCGCTCTTCCCGGTAACATTGTACAACTTTTAAGCAATGCGCGGTCTGGCCTCCATTTAGAGCAAGAGTTTCTCTCAGGGTGTGCGTGAGTATATTAGGAGTAAGGATGACACTGATGACACTGGAATCCAAGTTAAAGACTTGTTAGTCACTACTTCTTTTTATAATCACACAAATCGCGAAATTGCCGACCAAGGGACACCAATATATATTACTGTCTGGAGTTACGGTATGTGAAACGCATATTACGCGACAACACTTCATTCGTGATTTACGCAGGAACAGATACGTTCCTTTTCGGATCACGTCTGCCCTCCTGGACGGACAGTCCGGCTCTGTGTAAATTATTTCTAGAAACTGTGTTATTCATACTAGAATTTCCTTATTCAAGTCGACTGTTTGTTACAGGTGGACCTTCGTGTCTTTTGTTTCGGTCAGCAGTTACTAAGGGAGGGTCGAAGAAAGCCACTTCTATTAAAGTGTCGACCGTATGGACCGCCTGCGATGATGCCTTCCTTACCTCATAGTGAATTACTAAACTAGTATCCTGTTCACATTTAACAAATATAACCAATGTTCATATCTAATTTACTGAATCCCTAATTTCACATAGTTACTTATGTGGTTTATACATTAAAACCGGCCTAAAATGTACCTCTTAAACTCCGGAAACCTGGAAGAACGTAAATAAATTACGGAACAGAGCTATTTCCTATCTAAAACTATACTCTGAGCCGGAAAACCGCCTAACGTGGAAACGGAAATATTTTTGTGGAATCGTTTGAGTAAATGACCTTATTAAAAGGGATTACTTTATGTAGCAATGGGTTATAAGGTAAGTATTTTATAAATTTCATTAATTTTGAGGGCGACTGTACTTACACCGAAGTTCCATGAACCATAAAGTAGTAAATTGTAATCCTTTAAAGAAAAGAGAAAACAAACCATTAGTTGTATCAACTCCCTTCCAACACACATCCGCAGTGTGTTTATTCTCAGTTTTTTCTTACAACTGATCAAGTACGAGTGAAGAAAATTGTTAACTTTTGTGATTTTTAAAGACATAGCTTGTGTGTACACATATTCTGTAAAATGAATTCTAAACATAAGACATCATTGGGGGGGAAAGCTTATGGTTACTGAAAAACACAAAAGGAGCAAACATACATCTAAAGAATTAAATTTGCTGTTTAAACTGGGGAAATCTCAAATTTATGAGATTTTGAAAACAAAAATAAAGACGAATTGTTAAAGAGAAAAGAACAGCATGTGAAACGCATCACAAAATCTACAGAGTAGGACGACGAGCTAAATCGTGTTGTGTTCGAGTGGCCTCGCTAAAGGAATTTCCATTTCTGGACCATTGCTTTAGAGACAGCAAGAAAATTAGGCAAAGACAACTTCAGGCCTTCCAATGGATGGCTCGAAAGTTTCTAACATCGCCATAACATTGTTTTGAATGCTGTGTGTGGTGAAGCAAATGATGTTGATATGCAGACGGTTGCAGATTAGAAAGGAAAAATTGAAAAAAGAGAAACTAGGCTATAAACTATAGTGTGATCCATATAAACCTGAACCACTTAAATAGGGCATAACTTCTGAACCAATAATAGGACACACGTGCAACTTTGGGAGAACATAATACACAATTGGGAGATTGCTTTACACTATTTATATCTCAGAGAAAATGTTGGAAGTGTCATCCACCAGCATCTATACATGTTTGCACTCGTCTCACCATATTCTCTGAAGTTGTTGTTTTCAAATGCTAGGCTTTGGCAATGAAGCCATTAGCTCTCTTGCTCTCCAATATTTCTGTGTAGTGGATCCGGCAGGTAGGTCTTCACAGGTTAAAAGATGTTCTTCAATCATTTCCTCTTCTTTGTTGCACAGAGGACAATTTGGACTTGTATAAATTCCTATTCTGTGTAAATGTTTGGCCAAATAATCATGTTACGTAAATAATCTAAAATTTGCTACTGCAGCTTTACGTGGGATTTCTGGAATAATTTCTGGATTTTTAATTTAAATGTTCCATGTTTTATCTTTGCCTTTGTTAGATATTGATTGGTTTTGTTTATTTTTATATTTGCTTTTAATTAATCTTTTTATGGATGTAAAGGGTAAGTTTTTACTTTTGTTCTGAATTAAATTTGCACCCTTTTGGCAAGAAAATCAGCTGATTCATTTCCAGCAATTCCACAATGTGCAGGTATCCACTGTAATATAATTCTTTTCTGTAGTTTTTGAAGTTGTTGGATCATTTTGTGACATTCTTTAATTTCGATTGACCTCATTTTATAAGAACTTATTGCACATAATGCTGCTTTAGAATCGGAAAGTATGACAGCATTTTTTAATTTATCTATTCTGTATAGAAGGTGTTGGAGTGAAATATGAATAGCAGTTACTTCTGCATCAAAATTTGTTGTGTGGTATCCTGCTCCTGAGTTGTCTAAGTTAGATCCATCTGTGTAGATATGTAACCATTCTTCAGGTGGGTATCTATTGTTCACAGTTTCTAATGCCAATGCTTTTAGTACAGGTTTGGAAGTTTCAGATTTTGTAACTATTTGTTCTAAATCTAATTGAATATTAATTGGTTCAAAAGTCAATGGCTTTTCTTTGATTAAAATGTTTTCTTTAGAATTAGGAAGATTCAGATCTGTTTTTAATTCCATAACTTTGTGTAGGAAACTTGTTTCTGTTTTCATCTTGATTGGTTGTAGTAATCTTTTCTCCCATTTTGTTGTTTTTAACCGCAACATTTTTTCATGTTGTATTATTCTCTGAAGTTTTACGGAGATGATATCGAATTGAGAGAAGGTTATTTCCAGCAAGATGGAGCAACGTGCCACACGTCTAATGATACCATGCAACTTGCAACCAGTTTCTCTGATAATCGAATAATCTCAAAAGGTCTGGCCCCTCAGATCCCCTGGCCTAACCTCACCGGATTTTTTCTTGTGGGGGTATCTAAAAATAGAGTGTACAAGAATAGGCCATGGACTATTGATGTTCTCGAGGAATCCATTCGAACTGAAATAAGTAACATTGGCGAGGATACTACCTGTAAAACTTCAGAGAATATGGTGAGACGAGTGCAAACATGTATAGATGCTGGTGGAGGACACTTCCAACAATTTCTCTGAGATGTAAATAGTGTAATGTAATCTCCCAATTGTGTATTATATTCTCCCAAAGTTGTACGTGTGTCCTATTATTCGTTCAAAAGCTATGGCCTATTGAAATGGTTCAGGTGTATATGGATCGCACTGTATAATTATTGTATGTAAGTTGAAAATATAGTAAATAATACATATCAGGCTATTATTATTCACACTTCATTCTATATTATTATTTTACTGAAAACTTGTGTGACTATTTCGTAATATCTTTGTATTCAGCCACAACCCTTTGTAAGACGGAAACCTTTGTACACGGAAAATAAATGCGGGAACGATCGCCTTCCCTTTTAGAGGGATTTTACTGTATAACTGATTCATTGTAAATGAATATTCACGTTGGCGAAGCTTGTATAAAAACTGGTTTATTATATATCACTTTGCTACAAAACAAAATACTTTTGTAGGTAATTTACAAATGTGAAAAATATCCCAATGTTTAGCTTAATATTTAGGTTACTGAATTCAATTTTATTGAAAACTAAAAATGATATGCACAAAAGTTACAAAAAAGTGTGCATATGTGTTTCCAGGAAAAGCTAGGAATGCAGTCACCGGATGACAATAGTTCTTTCAATCTCTGAAAACCTCTGTCCTTCCCTATATGCGCATGATATGAAACATCCCCTATATATTTTAAAACTGAAGCGGTCGCCGGATTTCATATTCATGTCAGCATATTACTCCAGTTTCATTAAATATGAATATCACAGGATACGTGTAACCCTTTATTGTGAGGTGAAATTTAATGACATTCCAGCCCCAAGCGGTAAAAGGGGAGGCTTTAAATCTTTAAAATTGCTTTGTTGGTTGTAACGAGATTAGCCGCGTTCATAAAATCCAAATTTTCCTCAGATTTCATTGAATATTATCAAGGAATATTTTGGCTGTGATTCGGACAAAACTTTGGACAACTGGGATTTAGGATTCGATGAAAATGATGGATTGGCTTGGATTGGATTATGCTACGGAGTGGATTCGGCAGTACGAGCAATTGTCTATGCTCCAATTAGGTCATCCCCTAGAAGAAGGATGAGGCGATAGGAGACAGAGAGCGGCACACCCAGGGAGTCACGAAATTGCAGAGGGCAGGTCCCTATAACTGACCAGTTGGAAACTCCCCGGGAGACCAATACAACCATCCACCGTGGTCTTGAAACGACTCAACAGATTGGCTCGGAGACCGAGAAGTGTTCTACCGGAGGAGGAAGTGTTTACTAGTAGCGTATCATCCTGCCATGCGGCGCCACGACTCCCGCCGATACTTTCTACCCTGAAAAAGACCACAAGATGAGAGTTGATATGAAATGATAATGGGGATGAAACAGAGGGTCGGTGGATGTAATTAACCTACCGAGCATCCACCTGGAGAGCCGAGAAAACCCCCGAAAAAACATCGGTCAGGTGAACCCGGACCTCCCGAATGCAAACCACAGACAAAAGCACCTGAGCTTTCTCTCTCGGTGATGAAGATAATATTCCACCTATAAATTTACTTTCAAACCCTTATAAGCCAGATAAATTGTACTTATTTGGAGTAGAGTAACGCTACAGAATTCAAAGAAAATTAAACATTAGCTCAAGATTTAAAAAAAAAAAAAAAAAAAAAAAAAATCTTCCGCATTTTTAACTCTAGTTTGTAAATACGTATATATGAGTTGGCGTTTGTTAGTCACAAAAACTCGAGAACGGCTTACCCTTTTTGGATCTGAAGATTTTCAAATATCATAATAAACTGAAATTTGGCATTTACAGAAAAACACACATGTGGATAACTGTATAAAGCAAACAACTACAATCCAATATCACATCAATTAGCAGTGTTTCATTGTTTAATTCACACACTTATAAATGTTCCTATGCTTGAGTCTGAATATCAATTAAAATACCAACACATCTTACATGTCGCTGGGATCAATGGCTTCAAGAAATCAACCATACTTAAAATTATTAATGAGCATAGGTATATACAAAAATCATATAAAATCAATTACTACTTTAAAGAAACCAGAAACTACAGTTATATATAAAAAGTTTACTTATCATACTTGGGCTTTTAATAAATTTAAAAGAATCTTTAAAAATTATAATATAAAATTAGCCCCAAAAAATAACTTCAGTCTCAAGAATTTACTAAAGAAACCTTTAAGCAATACCATCGACAAATTAAAATATTTTGAGTATAAAAAGTACCTTGTAATAACTGTGAATCATACTATATTGGAAGAACTAAGAGAAGTCTTAAAACTCTTCAAGTGGAGCACTTGAGAAATATAAAACTTAAACAGGTAGATAAGTCATCAGTTGCCAATCACTTCTGGAAATGTGACCATGAAATTGGTCAAAGTATACAAATATTAAAACATGTACAATCTGTTAGTGAATTGAATATTTGGAAAAAGAAATTATATTCTAAATAGTAGAAAAGAAAATATTTTGAATTTTGATATACCAGCATGTAATAGTGTTCTACAATGTATTAAACAAGTCAATAAAGTCAAAACCGATGAAGCTCAATCAACCATTATGAAAACATATACTATAGATCAAGTTAAATTTAACTCAGATTTCAACGAATCTAGGTCACCCATGAAGCAGATGTAAGAGAAAGTACATCTACTTCAACAAACGGCTGGTAACCCGGGTATCGTTCCAGAAACGGAGATAGAAGAGGAAGTACATTTGCCTCAACAAACATCCAACAGTTTTAATTTTCTCACACCCAGAGACGATGCAACTCCAACCTGTTAATATCACAGGTGACAACCAATCATCTGTGCCCAGTAAGATTTGTACCAATATTCCAGCTCCAAAGGTTGGCATCAGAAATCAGGAGACCTCCAAGGGGCGGAGGCTTAACTTTCTTGGAGAGGCAGATGAACGTTCTCATGCAGTAGTTGGAGCAGACTTCACTTAAGATGACCCGAATTTAGGGTAGAAAAGTGTTTTTGGAGGAAGGTGAACATCAAACAGTTTGAGTGTTTGAATAAGTGCTCTTATAAATTAAGCATGCCTATTTATTTACCTAATTTTAGTTACGAAATATTTAAGTTCAAGGAAAGTTTATAAGGTGAGAAAATGATCCTGAAGTGATAATGGACCGGGTTATTAACTAAATATAAAAGTACACATGCGAACTTTAACGGAAGACAATGCACCTTCTTTTATTTTCGACAAACAAAAGCATTACAAAGTAGAAAGATATTCCACTCCTTGCCAAAGTCTTCAAAGCTATTTCACTTATCATATTTTATTAAATAACATTTATCTTTGTTATCAAGACTGAAATTCTTTTATGCAGCATGATGATAGACCTTACGAAGATTAGACACATTAATTTCTGCATGCACTGTAACACTATAAATATTCGACCACAGACAACTGTTGTCAAATATTGTTGAATCCTTGGATACGTTCTTTACAATTTGTATTTGTGAACTCGTGAACGTGAATTAAACTGACACAAAATTAATTCCTTTGTGACTTTGTGAAGTTCACAGAAACCCTTTTACTAGATATGCCAAGGAGAGGACGACCTGTCAGTCAAATGTGCGACGAGCTACGTCACGTGCTGATCGCACTGATGAGCAGCGAGACGCATTAGTACTAATAGTCGTTCTACAATGTCTGTTTCCTCCGGGGGAGTTGTTTTCATACAAATCAGTTGACACAGTCATAAACTAAGATGACGTAGTCAACTATCCCACCAAGTTTTTAAATTCATTAGAATTGCCTGGACTCCTATCTCACAGTTTTAAAATTAAAAAGTAGGATCAGTTGTGATCATGCTGCTCAACATAAACCATCCACGACTGTACAATGGAACAAGACTAACTGTGAAAAATCTAATGAATAACATCTTCGAGTCAACAATCATCAAGAGAAAGAACAAAGGAGAGGATATCTTGATCCCGTGTATTCCGATGATTCCAACAGATTTACCTTTTGATCTTCAGCATCTACAATTTCCCGTACTTTGGACTTTGCTATGACCATAAATAAATCGCAAGGGCAGTCGTTGGAAGTTTGCGGAATCAACTTGGAGTTTCCCTGTTTCTCTCAGGAATATACGTCACGTGTTCGTGCGTCAGAAAACCATCATCCTTATATATTCACGTATCACAAAAAAGATAAAAATATTGTTTATCAGAAAGCTTTAAATTGATTCGCTTAATTGTAACTGTGTGATATTTAAACTTCACCCCATAATTGCTGAATAACTAACTAATCCGAAATTGTTATATTTATACAGATGAGTTCAGAAAACTTTTATTGGTGGTTTGCTGAGTCAGCTAGTTTTCAATGTTATCTTATCTGGAAAAAACAGTTCACTTACCAGACGTAAAGAATTATTGACGGGTAAGATTTATAATTTTATAAACAAATGATAGAGAAATATATAACTATTTGTAATAATTTCTGCACGTTAGCGTCAATGCAGACTGGCATAAACTTGAGTTAGAGCCACTAGCTGTGCAATGTAAAATTACTTCATAGGGCCATTAACGAGTTCTCTTATGCAGCTCAGTGAATGACCATTAGCTTCCTGGAAAGTCAGAAACAATCTATTGTCAAGGCACATAGCGGAAATTCTGAAATTAGGGAAAATGAATTCTCAGAATTTTAGCGTAGCAAATAGTCATTTCAGATACAAGTTAGCAGTTTAAAAGTTGGCAATATGTGAAGGAACTTTGGTAAAAACCAGTGCATGTAGAAAAGACCAGTTAATAACAAAATCTGTATTGGTACAATTTGCATCCTTTCCTTCACTTTTTATTAATATTTATTATTTTATTATCTTTTTATTTTAAATTTGTTGATTCTATTTCTTATTGGACGTTAAAGATCACTTAGTTTTTCTCAGATGTCACTTCATCGGGCTTGATATCGTTTTCTGTGCCGTAAATCTACTACACGGAACTACCATCTTTACTTCCCTTCTGAAGGAAGTCATAAGATTTTTACTCCCAGAAAATCCATCACCCTCCGCTGGGTTTGAAATAGCGACCTCGGAAACTAGAGGCTAACATGTTACTCATAGATCTTTTCCTCCAACGTTTACAGTCCTAGAAAGGCGTTTATTGTGATCTACTATCGGCCGTTCCAGCGATTAAAGGCCGCGCTCGAGTTATGTAAAAGTTGCTATAACTTAAGTCATTTAGATGTGTCAATGTATATATTGTTACCCAATTGTCGTACTTAAAATCAACCAGCAGGAAGGGCTGGCCAATAGAGGAGGACTTATGGATCGAGACCACGCCCACGCGTGTGACCGAATGGCTCTTGCTGGGAGTAAGAGAGATGGACAGCGTAAAAACCACAACTACACCAACGCGCAGCGCCAATGACGCGCCGATGAGAGACGGCGTGTGGAGGGAAGCAAACAGTAATCACTGGTTTACCCCTTCTCTGCTCGCCTAGAAAGATCGCGTAACACTGGGGCGACTTCGTGTGCACAAAGTTCCAGAAACAGCGACCTGTCTATATAAGCGATGCAGTGGACGAGTGAGTTCAGTTCTTAGTCGGATCGAGAGAGAAAGTTGTACTGCAAGGCGCTGAGTAGCGAGTGCAGAGTGGATTGTAATTGTGAGAGTTACCTAATTGTGAGTGTTACATAATTGTCTGTGGTACGCTATTTGCAAGTGTACTAACTGTAATTCGGTGGAAATAAAGAACTATTTTATTTCTCCAACTTAGACTTTTAATTCTATGAACCCACAAAGTCACAATATGTATGTGTAGTAATAGTATTTATTTGTTCTGTTTGATCATATTGTAAAGGTTCTGTCCTATCTTTATAATATGATAGTTGCCGTTGTTATAGCAGTCATTTTTTCATGCGGTTGCAGTTGTTATTGACAAATAACCGTATAACGTTACGGCATTCAGCAACACGTAGAAATTGTAAAAACTTATTCTCAAAATTAATCATCTGTTCGCCAAACCTTCCGTGTATTGCATGATGTTTACAGTATGCATAATCATCCCTGCGAGAGAACGATTCGGCGTTTGATTGCAAATTTGAAAGAAGTGATTCTGTCAGCGATCAAAGAAGGCCTGTACGTAATCGACGTAAGCGCTCCAACGAAAATATAGGCGTGAAGTCCACTTTTGGATTGATGGTTTTGTTAACAAACAACATTGCCGCTATTGGGGCAATCACAATCCAATTTATATTCAAGAATGACGATTTCATCTCCAAAAGGTTACTGTGTGGTGTGGATTTTGGTATAGTGGAATTATTGGTCCATATTCTTTCCAAAACGAAGATGGAGAAGCTCTGTCAATGGAAAAAGATGCCAGCTCTTATAAAGGACTACTTTTTGCCTCAATTATATGGCATGGAGCTCAGAAACATCTTCTTCCAGCAAGATGGTGCCATATATCATACTACTCTCAAAACTATCGATCTTTTGAAGTAGAAGTTCAGAGATTTCATCATTTCCCGTGGTGGTAATGTTAACTGACCCCCGAGATCATGTGATTTAACATCGTTGGATTACTTATTGTGGGGTCATGTTAAAACTCGAGTTTATGCCAACAAGCTATAAACAGCAAATGAACTTATGAATAACATCACGCGCGTTATTCGTGAATTTTGACCTGACATTAAAAATAGTGTCAACCCATACCCGCAAAACAGTCTGTTTTGATCTGATATAGAAAACTGCAAATATCATACACAAAATATTTACAATTACTGACAAATACAATATACAATTATTTAAAAATTATTAAGATATTCACTTAAACTATAAAAATAATTCTCTAATAAAATTTATTTGAAAGGGTAAGGTCAGACTGAAAAATTCAATGCCATAGCCGGGATTTGAACCACGGATCTTCTGGTCTCCGTCCAGCCGCCGGATGGAGACCAGAAGATCCGGGTTCAAATCCCGACTATGGCATTGAATTTTTCAGTCTGTCTCTACCCTTTCATAGTGCATCCTACACTCGGCTAGTGTGAAAGAACAATTAATTTCCATTAATTATACCTAATAGTGGTCCGAACTATAAAGCCCGAGCCTTAAAATACTTACAGCATAGTAAGTCACCATTAAGGTAGTTGTCTCATGTGTTTATGAGAACTTCTAAGTGGTTTACCGGGAAAATACACGAGTTAGTTGGAGAATTTAATGTCATGTTGACACTTGGCCATAGTAGCTCAATGGTTTAGAGCGGCTTGACGGAGACCAGAAAATCCGTGGTTCAAATCCCGGATATAACATTGAATTTTTCAATCTGGCTCTACCCTTCCATAGTGCATCCTACACTCGGCTAGTGTGAAAGAACAGTTAATTTCCAAAAATTTCTTTGTTTTCTTAAACCGGTTTATCTTTCCTTCTAATTTTACATCATTTGGCAATGCATCGAACATTTTACGACTGCATGAAGTACTCAATTTTCCAATAGTTTCGTATTAGCTGAGTGTATGCATATTTTTTAAGAATCTGATGTTACGTTTGTGCATTTGATTAATTATCAAAAAGTATGGCCTATTTATTTTTGCAAATAATAGTTCCAGTATATAAATACAGGCTAATGGTAAAATATTTTGTTTGAAAAGTAGTCTGCGCAAATCTCTTTATTCCTGAAATTGTTCTAGAGTTTCCTTTTTGAATTACAAATATTTGTTTTGCAGGTAGCGAATTTCTGCAGAATGTAATTTCATAACGTAATAATCAATATACATTTGCAAAATATGCTGCTCCGATAGTCCTATTGTCAGTACTGTGTGTGAATACATAACTTTACAACGGATAATGAGTTAAGCATCAGACTTAATACTTAAGTTCACGATGTTTCAAGGATACGACAAAGCAGTTTTCATAAAAAGTAAACTTACTATAAATTGGATGGGAAAATTTTCGAAAATGTTGATTTTCTCAAAACGGATATAACGATTTTGATTAGAATGCCATGTTTAAGGTTATTCATAAGAGAAAAATGTACATCCTGAATATGCTGGGAGTAGATCCTGAAGTGCCCTTCATTCTGGAAGACTCTGCCTAACTGGTAAACGAAAGATAAAATCTTGCTGCACAAAAAGGCAGATCCCGCAGTACCTCCTAACACTTATCGTGGAGGCATCTCGCTTAGTGGTCGTCGTGGGGAATATTTCTTTAAACCCAATTTTCTCTACTCGTTTAGAGTCCTCTAGTGCGAACGTGAGGTGAAGCTGAGTGAGTTTCATAGTAAAATGTAATAAAGTCAATGTTAAAAGACTAAGTTTGACCACATATAACACTATGTGTTATCAAGTACATCTTCCGGTATGATTATGAATGTTATAAGCTTTACAAATAAAGCTATGCAAATTGTGACTCGTCAAATTTTTACTCTCACTTCACTTAATTCTCATTGCACTTCATTAATATGATATAGTTCAATTGTTCCTGTCACTTCACTTTTCTGCGTGACGTAGCGGTATAATGAACTGTGCAACTCGTTCCCCTTTATTCGCTTGGAAGTCAAACACAAGATGTTTCTAATCACCTGCAAAAGCAGCACTCACTGCATATGCCAACTATCGTTACAAATTCACTGGTAAAACAGCACTTAATGTTACATTATAACACACAACTCAGTGGCCAGAGTGCTCGCTTATATAGCCATTCGAAAGTGGCATCAAAGGAAGTTCAAGAAGATTCTGGTTATCTGACGAAATTGCTGCGTTTTGTCTCTCTGTTTATCAACTGTTCGGCGCCAACTTCCCTAGGCTTAGCCACAATCACTATGTCAGAAACTCCTTGCTAAGAGCTGCTCGTGTGCGATAAGATTATCAAGATTAACCACTTTTAACTTTCCCCGGATTGACGCCAAAAGTGTCATGCAACATTAATGATGGGAGTTATTACCTTATATGGGCCATCCAAGGAACCTTCCATCTTCAACAACTTCCCTTTAGTCCTAGTAAAGACGATAGAGATATGACACCTCTTAGAACTCGTTGTCACAGAGTACCCTCATCCAGTCACTTGCCAGCTTCAGGTGTATTCTGATGAAGTGATTGTCAACCTGACTATTGTTGGCATGTATGGCGCCTATTCCGGTACTGGTACAAAGACTGCTGCGAAAATGTCGCATTGCAACAGAACGGATGACGAATCTTCAAAGTTTTATTCACATTCAAGTGTCCTCCAATAGTATCGGAATATGTTTCCTCGAGGACTTCAGGGCCGCGCCGTGGCTCAGTGGTTAGACCACTTGGCTCTCACCAAGGCGGCCCGGGTTCGATCCCAGGCGACCGCAAAGTAAGATTTGTGGTGGACAACACGGCGCTGGGGCGGGTTTTCTCCGGGACCTCCGGTTTCCCCCGCCATCTCATTCCACCGGTGCTCCATCTTCATCTCATGTATCATTAGTGTCTCCGCCTGCGGTGCCGTATGTAGTAAAAGCGGGCGTTAAACACTACACATTTCACATTTCTAGAGGACTTCCTCCACCTTATTCCTCGACAGTATCTGAAGCTCCAACCTAATTTTCGTATCTGGAGACTTCCAAATCCTCTTATACACATTGTTCTGATCATCGAGTAGTCCCAGTGCGTTCCAAGGCACTTATAGTTTGAAAATCTTAGAGCAATGTCTGCATAGGATGAAGTAACCTTCGAGTTTCACTGTTTTTCCATTAGATGATCTCGTAATCGTGGGATCCTTTACACACCAACGCGGTTCTTAGCTGCGTCACAGCTCCTTTACTGCAGCGTCCATCAACTCTTTCCTTCGCCTGCCGGTCCACACGCTCATCCACTGGGATTTCCACCATCTCCTTGTTTATTTTTATCTGGCCCTCTAACCTTTATGTATGTAGGTGTCATAATTGTTTAGCATTGCAAGCTTTACAGAAATATCTTATTTGGGATAAAATTGTGTGCTTTAACGATGGAAGGATATATAGATATATGTAGTAAGTTAGGGCGAGAAGGTTTTGCTTGGGCGAGAACAGGAGTGAGAAACTTGAAAGGTATAGGCCAAGAGAGGGAGCTAGATAAATGTCCATTGTGTGGAGAAGAGAATGCAGATTTATATTGTATATTAAATTGTAGTCAAACAAAGATATGGAGAGAGCAGACTTGGCTACGTAAATGGGACAATTTGGGGGGTGAAGTAGTAATTAGAAACATTTTGTCAGTAAAAGGGTAAAAGAACAGGAGAAATATAGGGAATTATTTAGGGAAAGTTAAAGGGAGATGGCTAAGAACAATTAAGAGAAAAATGTAGAGTGGGATAGGTGAAAGGGCAGAAAGTGTAAAAAGGAGTAGAGGACCTCCAATACACAAAAACCTAGGGTTAGGTGTATGAGGACCGAATTACTATTCAATGGTGGGCAACATGATAGGATTTTCAGGATTTAGGAATATATGGCATATTTCAGTATGGATTTTATAATTGTAAACTTGATTTTGTATTTCCATTTGTTGATGTAAAAGGAAAGATGAGAAATAAATTACTATCAAATTACTATATGTATATATATAACAGAAAAATTAAGATATACATTTGTCACAAAAGTAGCTTAAATAGTAGTATTTTAACCAAAACCCTTGAGCCATGTGTGACCAAATAAAAATTTTCGAAAAAGTTTCCATATAAATGCAGCTTTGGATGGGAAGATTAGCTTGAAAATCTCGGTGTTCATCCTTTGAAGAATCTTCGCTGAATACCAAGTTTGGTATTAACCGACTTTTCACTTCTGAGTTATGCCGTTCAGACACACGGACACAAGTACGCGTGAGTGAGGAGCTTTTTCAAAAACAAAATTGGATAAAGGAACCTCTAAACATATATTTCCAGTGAAATCTCTGTAACAATTTTTGGGTGAAATCCAATACCCTTTATACTTACTATGTACGTATTAAGAAAAGTATTGAACATTCATGTCAATAACAGCGTTAAGTCAACTCAAAAAAGTGTATTTGACATAATTTCTAAGTGCTGCATCTATATTTCTGTGCAGTATCTCTACCTATCATAACAGTCAGTCATAAGTACTCCCTCCTCTGCAGCGTAGGTGGAGGAATGTCTGCCTCTCAGTGAAGAGTTACCGAGTTCGATTCTCGGTCAGGGTGAGTTATCTGGATAAGGATTTTTCCCAGGTTTTGCCTTATCCTGAAAGGTGAATATCGGGTAATTAAACTATATGGAACGTGGATTATTTTGAGTGTCATTTCACCAATTTGATTTATCGTCCGATATGACTAGATGTTGGAGAAGGTAATAAAAATAAAATAAAAAGGTCTGCCATACGCTCCGGGTAAAATGCATATATGGTGAGTGCTCCACGTGTACCTGGATATACTAAATAGAAAATGTACTATGTACTATTATTTATTAAAATTATCAGTCTGCAAACGAAGTAAATATTGATGTAATATAGTTGATTACACTAGCTTCAGTTAAGGTTACGAAAAGCTCTTTAATTTCAATATTTTATATTTAAGTTCAAATAATACATTTGTTTAGAAATATTTTGCTTATGTTATTTTCTAAAACTAGCTCCAACAAATGTTAACACACTAAGTTTGAGTTGATCATGATGATTAAACTATATATCCAAGAATGCTATCCAATTACCCTGTGAATCCTCTTTCTTCCATGCTTTTTCGTGGTTTTAGCCATTTTCGAAACATACTTAAGGGGTTCAAATTTGTCAATATTTTCATATATATGCATAGTGAGCATACCTTCGTTTTTTTCTTATCAACTGCTAGAAGAATGCAAGGCTGGCTGTTTATCTTTTACTCTTTCATTAATGTTACAGCTTGTTGTTTTTTTTTTTTTTTTTCTTGTGGATTTCATTATCAGAATTACGTTACTAATATTTCATCAAGTATAAGTACAGGGGTGGACTGTCATTAAGGGCCACAGGGGCCAGGACGCACCGATAATATCACGCAACTTATAGGGCTTTTTTCTTTTAATTTGAAGAACAAAGTAATTTATATTTTATTGGGTTGTAATAAACATTACACACCATAATTTTTAATGTCCTGCGCCGTGGCGTAGTGAGCTAGATCGTAGTGCTTTGATTCTCTGCGTCCGAAATGCGCCCGGGATCTATCCCATCCTTTGGGGGTGCGGATTTTGTTTCCTTGTATCTAATGGGGAATAGCGGAGCAAGCATAGGGATACTAAAATCTTTTAAGAGCCGTCGCTATTGATGACTTTGACAATGCATTCTTTCTGCATACCCAAGACAAAGAATAACAACTTTCCAATTGCGAAACGAGTGGGATGGCTCAGGTGGTTTCGTCTGTGGCCCGAATTCGGGAGCTCCGGGTTCGATTCCCATGGCCTACCTAGCCCACATATTCTTTTCTGGGGGGGGGGGTTCCTCGGGTCGCTAGGCGAATGCTGGGTAGGTTAACTACATTCCCCGAATTTCCTGTACATCTATTTCGTCTCCATTATAATTTTATATCATCTCTTATCTCTTTCAGGTCAGTAGTGCCGGCGGGTGTCTCGGCGCTGCATGGCAGGATGATATATTCCTGGTCGACACCTTCGTACTCCGTTGGAACAGTCTCCGGTCTCCGAGGGCCGTTTCAGGACTGCGGTAGGAAAGATGGCGGTTGTGCAAGACTGCCAGGAGTTTTCCGAACTCTGGCATGACAGCCTTCGGTCTCTGAGTCGGCCTGCTGGACTGTTTCGTGTAGGAGAGACGCCGGTTGTACTGGACTGCTGGTAAATGGCAGGGACCCTGCCGTCTGCACTGTCGTAACTCCTTGAAGTCATCCTCTCTCTGTATCCTCTCACCTCATCCTTCCTTCCGGGGATACCCCACTTGGAGCTTAGGTACAAAAGATCAGTCGAATCTCCTACGTCAAATTCTCTCCTATCCTATCCCAATTGCGAAAAGTACTGAAAAATGCAAACAAATAATAATTAGGATATGGTACAATTTACAAGGAACACATTTTACATAAATAATGTGTTTCAAGATATCTAAATGGTTTGTGTGATAAGATCTTGTCTATCTCTTACGATTTACCAAATATACAAAAGTCATTCAAATTGAAAATAACTTTTAAGGACATTTCCAGAAAAGCCATGATACACGTTTTATTTGGCTCAAAAGTATCTTAAATTTATGATATTTTAATCAAAGTTTTAGTGTCATTTTTTAGAAAATCGACATTTTAAACATGTTCGAAGTGGAAGCACTTTCTTCAATATAGTCATGGCATATCCTTTAAATTAAATATCAAATTTGATAGCTAGAGTCGACATGAAAAATGCAATGCCATGCCCGGGATTTGAACCACGGATCTCCTGGTTTCCGTCCAGTAGTAGGCTAGTAGTAGTAGTAGTAGTAGTAGTAGTAGTAGTAGTAGTAGTAGTAGTAGTAGTAGTAGTAGTAGTAGTAGTAGTAGTAGTAGTAGTAGTAGTAGTAGTAGTAGTAGTAGTAGTAGTAGTAGTAGTAGTAGTAGTAGTAGTAGTAGTAGTAGTAGTAGTAGTAGTAGGCTAGTGTGAAGAAATGATTAGTTTCCATCAATTAACTAAAATAATAAGAGTTAAATGATTAAGCCTGGGACTCAAGTACTTACGATAGTAAGTCGCCACAAATGGTGTATATCGAATGCGAGAATCCCTAGTGGTCTACCGGGGAAATATACGAGTCAAATGGAGAATTTAATGTCAGTACGGCACGTTGGCCATGGTAGCTCAATGGGTTAGAGCGACTGGATGGAAACCAGGAGATCCGTGGTTCAAATCCTGGCCATGGCATTGAAGTTTTCATGTTGACTCTATCTATCAAAGATCTTAGCCTATATACGGCTAGTGTGGAGAAATGATTAATTTCCATCAATTAACTAAAATCAAATTTGATGTTTAATCGTTCACATACGTGCGCGCACATTTTCTAAAACTTCTTGGTTACTATTTAAGGAGTCTCAAAACATTTTCATTGCTATCAAAATTTTGGGGATAATACAAAAGTTTGCCTACTTCCTATACGTAGCAAAGAACGTAAAAATATCACTTTGTGACTACGTGTTCATAGATGGGCCCTATTTTAATACAGCTTGTATTCCACTTAAATGTTTCTTTCGCAGATAACTTGTTCAGCAGAAATGTTTATTCGATTTGCGTGTACATAGAATTAGAATGTTAGACGAAACTGCTGCGGAGCTAAACCCCACACGTAGACTATTTGTGTGACTTATGAGATCCCTAGGAAGAAAGGAGGAAGGGGAGATCCAATGCAGCTACCAAGAATGGAGTCCCTAACACATGACGCTTTGATGGTATATGCACAAACCCGCGGAGCAACGGGATAACGGGCTGGCCAGGAATGGGTACCCTGCTGACTAAGGACCCACCCCAACGCACCAATCACTGTCGTCTGGTCCTACATCCCTGAACCTTACAAAGTTTAAATGGTGAGGGTACGAAATTCGTGATTGAAGAGGAACCATTCCAGCATTCATTTACCTACCAACCTCGGAAAATCACGAGGGAACTAGGATACAGCAGCCAGTCCAAACGGAATCAAATCAAAGAGGTAATGCATTTCTATTAGCTTATATAACTTGAATTAATGCCATCCTCTTTCTGAAAAGCCAGGTACTATTATTTTTATTTACCTATTCTAACGTTAAGTCATATCGGACGATGAATGAAAATTGGTGATATGATACTCAAACGGGCCGAGTCCATAGAGCTGAGAGTTCATCTTTCAGGATAAGGGAGAAAAACCTTATTGAAATAACTCACCTTGGCCGAGATTGGAACTCGGGACTTCTTGAACGTGAGGCTGATACGTACACTTAGCTATAGAGGTGGACTGAAAAGCTGGGTGTTTGTTAAACTACAAATCTAGCGGGGTAAATGAAGATCCTCCTGAACGAACATAAAAACGGCCGTTCTGAACAAAAGTGGTCCAGCTACGTGTGTTAGGGGAAGGAGGGAAACAAAACGCTTCTCTTTTCGCTGCGCTTCTGTTTGAAAACCAGGGTAAGCCTGTTATCCGATTAGTGTTTCGACTGTCAGCTATTGCTCGCCTGCCCTCATATGGTTTTCTGCAAGTATGTATCGGAGCACACAGCAAACGGTTGGACGCAGTATCCCTCCTCCATAAATGCTGCCTAACACTTATATCCCTTATCTTTTTGTCTAATGTATCTTTGTGAACAACACTTAGTTGACTATTCATTCATTGGATTACAAAAACCTAGCTAAATACAGAATGTTATCGAGTATGCGTGTGTGTGTTTTGGGAATTCTGTGATATGGGACTTTTACTGTTAATTCCGGCGTTCCACAAGGATCAAATTTAGGACCATTTTTTCACGCTTTTTATAAGTGATCTACCAAACTGTGTTATTCACTCCAAAGTCTTATATATGTTGATGATCTGAAATTATACAGGAAAATTTATAATGTTGAGAATGTAATTAAATCAGCTAGATCTGGATAACGTTTATAAACAGAGCTTGGAAAATATATTCCGTTATTATATTTGCCAGAAGTAAGCACTACTTAAATTCTAATATCATTTAGACAATTTTCTGGCTAGAGTAAATTCCATCAGAGATTTAGGTGTTACCATGACCTAAAACTTATCTTTTAATGAAGACATTACAATTATTATAACCCATAACTCGCTTTAAAAATTTGGTTTTGTATTCAGAACCAAAAGTATTGTTCGAAGTAACTTGGAATATGCCTATGTTTAAATGTTATAACAGTCAGCTGGAGAAACTTCAAAAAGATTTCTGAGATATTTATATACTACGAACCCACGGCGTATTCACTTATAATCAGTGTATTCCATATTTCCAATTGCTGAAGGAATTCAAAGGAATCTCACTCTTTGATCTTAGAATAGTTTCTGATGAATTATTCCTGTATAAACTTATGAATGGTCTGGTGAGTAGCGAAGAATTTACCTGGAATTTTAATGTCAATTCTTCAGTTTAGAACACCAAAACGTAATTGCATAAACATTCCCCTATTTCAAGGTTATATGCCAATTACAATGAACTCTCGTCTAAAACAGTACTGAATCATAGTTTCCCCTACAAGCAACTTACGGAACAATTAAATACAGGTATTAACCGATTTTGATTTTCGGTTGTTATTTACGCTGTATGTTTTATAACACAGTTCCCAATGTCTTGTATTTAATTATATATTCTTTGGTTTTAGCCTTAGGTTTCTTTTCATTCTTTATATTACTTCTTTTATTGCATTTAAGTTAGTATGTTTTTAGTCTTAGTTTTTGTATTACATTTTGCATTTTCCTTTATTCTACATTTTATATTTATGTTTAAGCCAAGTTTGTATAATTACTGTGCATGCAGCTACTGTAATTGGAGCATCCCTCAATAATATCAGGTATGAATGAATATAACTTAAACTTTTAACGGCAAATTTTTGTTTTTTGGATGCCAGAACAATGTTATTTGCTGCTCTACCGTATTTCAACTTTTTCGGTATCGCCTCAGCTAACGCCAATGAATGAATCAACCCGAGCAAACTGGCTCTACGGTAACACGAAAGTCCCAGGTTCGATTACTGGTGGCCATCCACTGTGACCATGGATTCTTCCAGGGATTTTCCTAGTCTGTAAGGTATATGCTAGTGTTACTTTCTAACATGGCTCTTCTCTATTCCATTTCTATCTCCCTCTTTCATGTTTGAGAACGTCTTCGGGGTTCAGTGTCGGTCGACGGTGGATAGATGGCGCAGAGGCTTGCGATTTGGAACGTCTTCTCAGCTGCGCTAGAGGATGGCCATCTGAGCCTCCCCCGAGTCAGCTTTCTCCGGTTCCCGCTGGAATGGCCGCTGCGCTGCCCACCCCCCCCCCCCATCGGGGTTTGAAGTGGTTGCCATCGAGCACCTCCACTCCTGTGGTTCCTTAACTTAACCGTTCCTCCCGGAGTGTATAAAAATATGCAATTGCAGGTTGAGGCGCTAGATGTCCTCTCTACCTTTATGAATGGATGATTTGTTAAATTTAAACCTTACATGTAAGTTAATATATTTTTCTATCTTGGAGTTGCTGATCTCTCTTTTTTCATCTCCTTATACGTACCTATTTAACATGGGTATACAACTGAGAAGTTCAGTGGATCCACTACTTGTTTTTGTGCCTCATTTCCCAATTTCTATATTTCTCTACTTTGCTTCACATTTCCTTTAACCATTTTAACCTTACTTTTCTTAAACATTCCCCTACTTTGTCCATATGTTCATTCGATCTTAAGAATATTCCTGACTTTAAGCTTTATTTTGAAGCAGAAACCTCAGGTTCCAAGAGGGAAAAGATAACTAGAAATTAATACAACAGTAGAGATCATAAATAAGCATAATGGGAATAAAAAGGGAATAAATGACATAAGAAATAAAGTTAAAAAGAATATTCGAAATAGCAATATAGTGTAAATGAAGGAAAAATCGGACAGGAGTGGCTTCTGAAGACAGACACGAGGCAGGAAATAGAACAATAGAACAAAAACCCTCGAAGGTTACCCCGACATTGAGACGCCAGCAAGGTATGCGAAACTTAAGAGAAACGTAGCCAAGCATGATAGAATACCGTTATGACGCTGAGAGGTCATACAACCCAAAGGGGTGGGAATGTGACTGCTGCATAGGAAAGACAGACGAGAGTGACCAATAAGAGAAAATTAAAGAAATAAACCCTGACAATAAAATGTAGAGTAAACCACGTGATAGGCGTAAAATAGTAAAGGAATAGAAAATGGGCGGTGATAGACGAGAAAAGATAGAATAGAAGCTGGGAATACGACGGGGGAAAAAGCGTGACTCTGGTACTTCATACGACGGGAAGAAGGTGTGTTATTGGGAGAGAAGTAGGATCCGATGTCACAGTCCGAAGCAGAGTTATGGTCTTGAAGACAGTGCAAAATATGGAATAAGGGGAGTTAGCAAAGCAACGGAAAAACGTTAAGGGGAAAGGAAAACTAGGAAGGCCACGAAAGTGCTAGCAAGAGAGTAAAGAGATAGCCAGGTTAAAGAAAATAAAGGAAATGAGAGACGGTAAGCACGACTTTTCATAACCGAACCCTGAGAAAGAGATCCCAGCTCACCGACAATTAGACAAAACACCAACCTTTCCATCTCACCGTCAAACTCCTTCATAATCCATCCCTACCATCCCATAATCAAGCCGTCAAAAGGACAGCGAACCAAAAAGAACCCACACCAATTTGAATGTTTTTTGTTCTCTTCCTTTGGCGTATTCCAAGATATGTCAATTACTGTACAGCCTACTATAGTTCGGACCAGTGGCGAAGCGTGCAATGAAGCACTGGAAGCGCTGCTTCCCCAAGAGTTTCAGGAGAAAAAGAAGAAATTTCAAAATTTATTTGCAAACATCCGCGACGCTGCGCACAAGATTAGTGTGACCAGTTCCGCGAATTCATTCAATGCTGAATATTTCTGTATTTACGATTTGTAACCTTGAATACTATTTTCGTAGGCTTCCGGAAGCAATCACGACTCTTCGATAGTTTCCCGTAAGGGAGGGGTTCTGTCCCCTTCAGCTGCCGTGGTGCGGACCCCTAGCACTCGTGGTACCTCTGACGTTACTAGAGGAACCTCGGGCCGAATTGCAGAGCCCCTCCCACTGGGAGTTGTTCGGATTGGGTTGAACTCGAGGGAGCAATGTGTTCCCGACACCCACGGCCATGGCCGCCCGGAGGGGGTAGAGGGTTGCCTCATAAGTGCCGGGTACTAGCCTGCAGAGCTAGTAGAAGGTGTGCTAGATAACCAGGCGGCCCCACCGAGGTTTTCGGTAGTCTTCCCTGCGGGGTTGACGCGCATAAGTGGTGTATCCACTTCCATCCGTCTTGACGTTGTAGTCGATGGGGCGGAGCTACTCAAGGTATTGCCCCATGGAAAGACCCCCGGAGTTTTCCATCGCTCCCGAGTAGAAGAAGGCCCGGGTCCTTGGTCCTACGGGTCCAGGACTAATGGGAGTAGAACCTCTGGCATTAACATTTTTTCTTCGATAGCTAGGAAGCACTGACATATTTTCTAACGTGAAGTGTCTGTAGTGTCTGAAGAATTTATTTTTATGTGACGCTTTTTAATACAACTGTAAGTGCATTTCAATACCATTAGCAATTGTATTTTACATATATTGGTATTAGTGGTGGCAAATAGGAAATGCTTCTGAAGTTTTAAGTTATTAGCAAAAGTGTATGAATTCCATACTTTCTCCATTTTAAGCTAACAAGTTCACGCGGTGTGCGCCAGCTATAGAAAAAATTGGATGTTTGAATGGAGAGGGGAGACAGGAATATGCTTGCTTGTAGTGTTGACCAGTTTTGCAGTGCAAGAAGGGTCTACGTGTGACTGCACAATAGAAAGAGTACTGAAGAGTAGCATTAGTTCTTTGAGTCATTATTCCTTTTATTTAAATGAAAATTATTATCTAGAGCTTCCCTCGCTTTGAAAGTCACGCCTCGCCATTGGGACATCTCTGTTGAGGCAGTTCTTGCCCGTTAGGAACCTGGTTGAGTCCTCCCAGCACTCAACACCTCATAAAGTAGGGAAGGTGACGGGTGAGGGTTACGGATGTAGGAGCTTTAATGGACAGGTCGAGGTTTTCCTCGGGGTTCGCTCTGTATGGACTCTCTTCTTTGTTCCAGGGTGTGGGAAACGTCCTGACTGGGTGTGGTGTAATTAGCGAAGAAAACACCTCCACTGTTCCATGAACGATTTATTCACAATTGTAATCAGGTACCTCACTCGCCACCTGGAAAGTCGTTGTTTGCAGACTCATGTGATGTGTTAACGATAGTGCTCTTTACACGTCTTGCGTATTTGGTGTATTCTTACCGCACTTGTATATATAATGTGACTTCACTTTACCCCGACCGAGAGTGTTTCTGTTATCAAAATCACGAATCCATGTGTTGTGTATTCGATGTACTCTTGCAGCACTTATATGTACGACGTGACTTCACTATACCCCGACCGAGAGAGTTTCTGTTATCAAAATCACGAATCCATGTGTTGTGTATTCGATGTACTCTTGCAGCACTTATATGTACGACGTGACTTCACTATACCCCGACCGAGAGAGTGTTTCTGTTATCAAAATCACGAATCCATGTGTTGTGTATTCGATGTACTCTTGCAGCACTTATATGTACGACGTGACTTCACTATACCCCGGCCGAGAGAGTGTTTCTGTTATCAAAATCACGAATCCATGTGTTGTGTATTCGATGTACTCTTGCAGCACTTATATGTACGACGTGACTTCACTATACCCCGACTGAGGGAGTTTCTGCTATCAAAATCACGAATCCATGTGTTGTGTATTCGATGTACTCTTGCAGCACTTACGTGACTTCACTATACCCCGACCGAGAGAGTTTCTGTTATCAAAATCACGAATCCATGTGTTGTGTATTCGATGTACTCTTGCCGCTCTTATATGTACGACGTGACTTCACTATACCCCGGCCAAGAGAGGGTGTTTCTGTTATCAAATTCATAAATCCATGTGTTGTGTATTCGATATACTCTTGCCGCACTTATATGTACGGCGTGACTTCACTACGCCCCGACCGAGAGATTGTCAGAGATATCAAAATCACGAGTCCATCATCTCCAGGATTTCTCCCTCCATCGTTACATATTGAATTTTTGTGTGAATTACGTGTATAAGCTCTAAACTGTAATTGGTTGGTTTCAATTTCGATTTTTAACCATCGTACGAATTTTTTATGTGCGCATGACCGAACGTTTTTTGAAAGTTTCCCCACAGTGTCCACTTATTTAATTCCGAAGCACGTACGCTGCGAAAGTTTAGGAATTCGGATAATCTACGACTCTATTGTATCGATCACGTACGTATTGGAGTGAAAGAGTACAGGGCGACAGACCGACCGTCCACATGGTTCGCAGGCTTTGTTCCTAGGGTGAACTTTGTTATGAAGAGAGCCGACTAACCTGTATTCTCAACCTTGAGGGACCTCATATTTCTGTTTCTCCGTTCATCTACATTTCTAGTCCCTATCTACTATAATGTGTTTCTCTGTAATATCTGTGTATTTCCTTTCGATGCAAAATAATCAGTATAAAATATCTATGCTAACCTAACATTATTTTGATATGGTCACAAATGACTGTATTAATTACACTCTGGTGACTCAAGTAGTAGGTGTGACGTCACTCCCTCCCCTCACTTATGACTATATGAATAATCTGTAAGCGATAGACGCTCTCTCTTAAATTGGCTCTTGGCTGAGTAACATGTATCTGTAGGCGACTCCACTTCTGGACAGGTAAATGGCCGTTATGGCCGCCTTTGTAATCTGCTTGTTGTAGTAAATATTCTTATTAAGTGAATTCCACATTTAATTAGCCTTACCCTACCTTTGTAGAAATGAAACCTTTATAGAAAAACCCCAACCTCTCGCCAAAGCATGTAGTTCTGCTCTGAGTGTTTGCCCCCGTGTTCGACCTGACCACGTGTTCCTTAATTTTCACAAACTAAGATCAGGTCGTCACAATATAACATATATTAAGCGACTTTTGTTTATGACCAAGGGGTACCGTTACACTGTCCACTTCCTGACCCTCATACACTTAAATTCACTACACCTGTCCTCACCTATGCACATTCCATTCTAGCCACTTTGTTGCATATTTTGGGTATTTTTCACTTCCCCTTCCATTTTTAAATATAAGTATATTTCCTTGAAACAATTTACAATTTCTTGTTTTTCTATAACATCCAATCTTATGCTAATTGCTTTCCAGAATCTTTACTTTTATTGCCTCCTTTTGTTCATGTTTTCTCCTTATTTCTCCCAAAGTTGTCGTTATCTTGTGCGTCCAAGTTTGTATGATCCCCATTTTCTACTGTACAACCATGCTTTGTCTTAGTATAACTTTCTTGTAATAACTTTATTTCTGAACTAATATATGATTGCCCTTTCTCCCATTTTGCTTCCATTCTATATCTGGTATTCTTCTAACGAGTATTTGCATGGTTGCCTTACATCTTCTTACTGGTTCCTGGTTCCTGGTGCGGTGCGGTGCGGTGCGGTGCGTAAATTAACATTGCAGTCACCCTATTGGTTGATGGCACAAAGGGATTTTGATTCTGTTCTTTCTCCTTGTCACAATGTTAAATCATGTTACGTATGATGTCTCCGATGTATGGACATGAACAAGCAATAGGCTTGTGTAAACAACTCCATTGTTCGCATATTTTCCTATACACTTCCACGCTTTGCCTGTGTCAGGCTGTGTCCTTTGGTGGCTGCATTTTATTGAACAGCAAGATATTAAAGTCAATATATAATTCCCGTCTTTTAACCTACATCTATTTTTACTTTCTATAGTCTACAATGTTAGTACTTACAATAAATACAGAAAGTATTGCATTTCACCCAAAACTTTGATACCGAGGTTTCATAGGAAATATATACTTAGGTCATTCAATAATTATGGCAGCAATTGAATTAACAACAAATAAAACATTTTTGGAGCCATCACATTATTACAGTGCTGAGAAGTGATCTCCTCCAACATGAAGAACAGGCCCCCACACATCAAGGAGTCGACGGATGCCATCCAATGCGTCTTGTTGTCCTAATATTCGAACACACTGCTGTACTGCTGCTATAATTGCCTGTCTGGTTCTAAAGCGAACTCCTCTAAGTTATAATTTTATTTTCCCTTGCTAGTTCAATACAAGTCCAACAACGATGTTCTTCCAGCAGTGCACTAACAGCATTCACATGCACATCATCACTTGTTGATTATGGCCTGACAGCTCAACATTTTTTATGAACGTCTTCCCTTCCTTTACAAAATGTATGTGCCCACCTAGCCACGGTACGATATAAGAAAGTCTACCACAAGCTTCCAATAATTTTGTATGGCATTGTCGAGCATTGACACCTCTTGCAACCTGAATTTTAATGAAGAATCTTTGTACCTATTTACTAAACATATTTAGATCACTAAAGATAACAGAATGCAATTAAACTTACTAAATATGTCTTATTAAATAAACTGATTGTCTTCAAACTCACAGCTAACAAATATTAGATGCCTTATCTTTCATTGTTATCAGCTTACATTATTTACCACTGCAAGCAGTGTTGCCACTGATTTTTGAATGACTCTTGTATTTTGAAGACCCCTGAATCCAAAACTGGAATATTGAAAAAGATTTGCACGCACTGTACATGTGTGCGTGTGTGCATGTGCACGTTTGTGCATGTGCATGTGTGTATGTGTGTGTGTGTGTGAGAGAGAGAGAGAGAGAGAGAGAGAGAGAGAGAGAGAGAGAGAGAGAGAGAGAGAGAGAGAGAGAGAGAGAGAGAGAGAGTGACAGGAAAAGAATTCTGTTAAATATCAAACTGGGTTCTTAAGTTTATCATCATCCAAAGATCGCAACATGATTTTCAGAAAAATCCCCCACCACACACCATCCTTTATCTGGAAAATGCTATAATAATTTTATCTCAAAAACAGGTCTAATGACTTTTATAAAATACTATATGTTTCACATATTTTTAGGATAAATGAAATTTACCTATATCCTGAATTTTCTAGAAATATTCTCAAAACTAGTCTTCATTCTGAGAGACTTTTTGACATAAGAAATGGATAAAATCGTACATCACCAAAAATGTAGACTTCATTATAACACACAATTTATATTGTGCACATTTTTTCATGGAGTGAATCATTTCCAAGACTTTCCTTCATGGTCTTGGCAGCAACGGCGGTGTGGTGACACTTCTGTACAATTAAAAAGGGATACATACAAATTTTAAAAAATATGCTTCTGTCACAAATTTCAAACTTGTTGAGACTTTATACCTTTAAGTATCAAATTATGCAATTTCAAAGATATACTCACTCCTTATTTCACAACATATTCTGATGTTACAACACTACCAATACCATCATTTTAAAATTAAATAATAAGTACATCAACACCCTTGCAGTAATACTGTTTGATTAAATGTTCAATTAGTTAAAAGGGTTGAAAATAAAAGATATGGTGCAGAAACATTTCAAATAATATTTTAATGTATCTTTCAAAACAATATACATTATGACAAAAATATCACATTTTCTTGGAATAACTGAAGTACAGTGCTGTATTTTAAAACATTTATACATTTACAAGCAACAAATGAATACTTTATACTAATTTACCCTAAATTGAAACTGGCTAATAAGAACACTGCTTAATAATTTTCCTAAACATGCTCAGATACCCCAATGTGCTATCTTTTCACTGGCTACAAAATAAACTGAATAGCACAGCTACCATCAAACTTAATGAATAATAATTGTATTACCAATTCTGCACATCTTTTATTCAGAATTCAAACACATTACAAAATTAATTGCATTCAGACCATTAAATTTTCCCTTTAGTGGCTTTTATTTGTTCAAGGAGTGAAGTACAGCTAAAACTTTCATGTATTTCAACAAAAATCTCTAATGTGCACATATTTCTAAATTTCCATTTTCGTTCCTTTTATGTCAGTTTCTCTCTTCATCTATAGTGCATCAACTAACAAGTAACTATAACATTCACTACACTGCATTTCTTCTGGAAAGCAGCAGTTATTTAGTGAAATTTTTCTGTGCCACTTCTGACATATTTTTAAAATTGCTCCCTTTAAGCACCTAAGATTCTTTATTTATCTTTCTTCTTGTTTTAAAATTTTAAGGATAAACATATCCATACATGATAGATTTTTTGTGTTATGATTTTCTCCAGTGAGAAATGATTTGTTGCATGTTCTGTTCCTTCATCTACATATTGCACTGTCTTGTACAGCTTGCTACTGAAGATGGCTTCAGCTAATTTTGACATTTAATTACTACTACTGGGGCAGTGATGAAAATTATATCTAAATTCTTAGCATCTTCACTGATATCCTGTAAGTTCTATATCTTCCTTAGTAACACAGAGAGATATGGTACTTCCGACGTTTTTGCTTTTGTGAAGTGATGAGCCAACACTATATTCACCAGATAAATTGTTACATTGCAGCTTATCTAAGTGAAAGATGTTTTTTCCTGTAGTACCAACAGATTTTAATTAATGCACTACTAAGATCTGGTATTATCAAAGACATGCCTGCCAGGTACAAAACTTCTTAACTTCCCTAGTTATACCACTATCCTGGTGTTTGGGAATTCTTGGTTCTCTACCCCTTATGCCTTTAGGCGTTGGATTAAGAAACTGCAATTCTGGGTCAAATACAGAAATCCAGAATGGGTGATCAGCATAATGCGTGAAATAAGTGTGAGAGAAGTAGATAAACAGAATGAGGGCGAAGTGGATGAAAGGAAAGATGATAATACAGCTACTGCTGGAATGATGGCCGGAAAACCAGAAATCCCTCAAAAAAGCCACCCCAGTGCCTTGTTATCCACCACAAATCTCACATGTGGTTGCCTGGGCAGCCGAGCACTCTTGGTGAGAGTCAAACAGTCTAACCACTTGGTCTGGTGTGGCCTCAGCTACAACAATTTTTTTTTAATTCCAATGGTGAGTAGTTGAATCTATATTTTGAGCACCTTGGTGTGATGAGTAACAGTTAATATAGATTCACAATAACTCATTTAAAAATTTAAGAGTACATAGCATTCTACTCAATTTTGCAAAAGATGAGTAAGTAGAATCCTAAGTTGTATGGAATATGTGATATTGAAAATGCACTTTTTCAGTGATCCATAAACAAGTAAATGTTGATGGGTCTTTCTCCTCTAAGTCAACTGGTACATGGTGTTTCTAAGTCTCTGTTTTTGGACTAGTTTTATTCTTAGTTGAAGTAAATAATTTAGCAATTCATTTCCAAGCTGTAACCTTTATGTATGCTGATGATACAAGTTTTATTAGCTCTGATAACAACCCTGCTTTCAATTAATTTTGACGTCACTGTTACTAAATTTCTCCAACCACGCATAAACTCTTTGTGAATTTAATTATGAGCTAAAGAACAAATTTCAAGTGTTCTATCATTTAGGTAAATGCAGAGTACAGAGAGATGTGGGCAGAAAATGAGTGCAAAAATAAAGCAACAGTCAGCTATTTCCCCTCCAGGGCCTACTAGCTGTTGTTATATTATGGAGTATTTCAACTTGTGCTCTCTCATCAAGAATCAGTTCCGCTCTCTCTTCTTGAATTCACTTCTTGATGTAAATACTGCAACTTTAAGTATACTTTTTTTAAAAAAAAAGAAAGTGAAGCTACACAGATACTACAAAAAATTATAACAATTGTGACAAAACTTCTTTTATCTGTTTGAAAAGACAAATCCTTCATGACTAATTTCGTGGCCTGACTGCCACATCTTCAACTGATACACTGACTACGTTTCTATGGTTACCGCTGCCTAGTGATGGATTGTTTATTGTCTTGCCCTCTACTGGGAGCAAAACAAACTTATTGACAGAATTGATTATATGCAATTTATATTTTTCAAGATAAATATTTTCTCACAAACCATCAAATCTAATGGTCCATTTAATTATTTTAATAATTTAACTTCTGGAATTATTTCATGGTTATATGACCAATCAATTTATCAATCTGTTTATGTTTAATATTCCTAAAATGTTCCTTAACTCTGGTTTCCAAATTACGTTAGGTCCTTCCAATGTAAGTCTGGTCACAATCTAAACAGTTAAATTGATAAATGCCAGATTTTTTATTATCTCAAACATTGCCTTTTTCAGAAAAATGTAAATTTTTTATGTTGTATTTATTATGAGGAACCAAGATTATACCAAATACTTCAAAAAATTATTGAAACTTTTCCCCCAAGGAAGTATACTTTTGCTATTCATGCAAGAAATGCTGTCATATTTTCAAGTACACATAGTGAAGTTTACCAAAGAAGACAGAAGCACAGTAAAGGTTTCTTCTGAACAAGAAAGTTGATAAAAATATATTCTGTCAGAGGTTACAGAAATGACAGAAGAGAAAGTCAAAAGAAGTACTTATGCAACAAAATGCATTATTTCAACTCTGAAATTTGCTCTTATTATCACAAAATTTGAATGATCTTATGCATTGCTGCTTCCCTCTATAGTTTACCAGCTGAAGCAGTTTATTAATTGTTGACAGTTAATTTTTAAGAAGAAACTGAATTATTATACCATTTGAATTTTTCACACTCATATGCCATAATCAATGCCCTTTTTTTTCTGAATTATACAACCTTTCCTTCTATGCATTTTCTTAAAAGTACTACCAATGACTGTAGCCAAAACATCAGTAAATTGAATGTCAGTTTTACTATATCTTTAATCAAGTTTTGAATATTCCTCAGGAAACTTCTGAACTTTATGTAATTACCTTCTCACTATGGATCAAATGCATGCTGACATCTTCATCAGATATATTGTTAGTTATTAATAAAAGTAGTACCTATGGATATCTCAACGTCAGCTATTCATACAATGCAGTCTTAGTACTGGGAGATCAATCCCACAAAACTAAATAAACCAGTGACTTATTGAGTCATATTTTATGAAAACTTACAACTTCACCCATGTCAACTATTAAAAACAGGAACGTTTTTGAGATCGTCCCAGACCCATCCTCATCTGGTTGGTGACTGACCACTATCTTCACAAACAATGCTGTTATCGTTCCTGTTTTAATAGGTGATGTAAGTGAAGTTTTAAGTTTTAATTAAATATTACGCGTCTTTTTGGTATAAATTAACTTCACTTTTAACAACACATAACTATCTCAAACCAGTGACTACTACCCATAAGCACTGGATGCTATAGCTTATAATGTTCACTTGTTTTGATAAGATTAGGGATGGTTCAATACCAGTTTTTCTTGATACTCGATATTTCCCATGACACCCGATACTTCAATACTTGATAGCATTATTTCTACTTCTAGTTTCAATACAAAATGGAATATCGGGAGTGCACATATTTAATGAGACAAAACTTAAAACCATAGTGTTATTTTTAAACTCCACATTAGACATTTAAAAGCAAAACAGTCTACTTTTACAAGCTTTTGTTAAAAAGTACCAGCATTTTCACTCTTTTGAGATCAAGTCTATTTCTTTTTCAGTCACATAAAAGTCCTGCTATGCTAAATAGTCTTTCAGGGAAAACTGTTGCAGGTGCAATATGCAAATATTTATTGGCTAATGTTTTTTAAACTCTGGAAATTTTGAGTTTGTTTTCCAGTAATCCAGTGCACTAGAAAGAGGTGGTGACGTATCGTTAAAATATGCAGTTCTTCTTGGCAACTGGCAACTGGTACTGAGTTTGACATGCAATTGTTTACTGCATAATGTTACTATGCAGGTACCACATTCCTGGCAATTTCTTGGCCTTTGCAATGTTTTACTTGCAGCAATAACATTTTGTGATTTTAAAATAAAATAAAAATTGCAGAATCAGCACCAAAGTATTGAGAAAGTACCGAGTAAATTTTCTGAAGTATCATTCAATATCGATACCAGGCATGTATCGTATCAAGGTATTACAAGTATAGATAACCAACCTCTTAGATAACATTAAACATTTTTTAAAAATCTGGAATTTTTAACATGTGGTGGTATAAACAATACAGCTGACCATATATTAACTCGTGAGCATTTCAACATAAAACAAGGAATACATGTACTTCTTTTGTTTATGAATGCATTTGTCGTATGGAAAGGGTAAACAGTAAAGAAATTTATTGTAATACAAACACAAGTCTCCAGCTTTAAGGAAAGAAAAGAATCTTAAGGGACTTTTACTTCTCTATGCACCATGCCTATATAGGTATATGAGGGTTGTTTGATAAGTCTGGTAGATTTCCATGAAGGGATAGACATTTTTTGTTGCAGCTTTGTTGGGGTAAGCTTGATTATTCAAAAGATTGTACAGAAAATTTGAATGTACTCCAATATAAAGTTCATTGCAATTTCTTTCTTGGAAGTGTTGAAAACAGTGTTGTTATGATAAATTTAAAGGGAGTCGATTAATGACACTAAACAACACTTACTTTTAAATTAAATTTAAAAGCAAGTGTTGTTTAGTGTCATTAATCGAATCCCTTTAAATTTAATAAAGTTCATTGTTGACGCCCTCTGAACTGGTCAGTGTGATAGCTGCAATTGAAAATGGGAAAAAACAGAGTCTTGTGCTGTTATTAAATACTTTCATTTGAAGAGCTGGACTGCCACACGAGTAAAAACTGAATTGGTTGAAGTTTACGTGGACTCAGCACCAACAGTGAAGACAATTTACTTTTGATCAATGATAGAAGCACCGAAGATGAATCGCGCTCTGGTCACCCAATTGAGGTCACCACAATCTAGTTATGCAATACCGCTGAATCAAAATTTGTGAGATTGCTGAGACTGTAGGCATCTCAAATTAGTGAGTGCACAATACCCTGCATAAAAAGTAGGCAATAAAAAAGCTGTGTGCAACATGGGTGCCGTGGCAATTGCTCACAGTTGACCAAAAGTGCATCCGTAAGAACATTCTACCGAGTATCTAGTGATGTTTAATCGTAATTCCAAGACTTTTTGTGCTGATTTGTGACCGTGGATGAAACTTGGATCCATCATTACACACCAGAAACAAAACAAGTCAAAACAATGGACTACTTGGAAAAAGGCAGAACCATAACTGGAGCCTATTATGCTTCATTGTTGGATCATTGCAACATGAGTTGACCGAAAAGAGACCAAGATTGAAAAGCAAATATGTGCTCTTTCACCAGAAAAATGCACCATCGCACACATCAGTAACCGCAAATGACAAAAGTGCATGAGTTGGGCTTTGAATAGTTTCCTCATCCACCTTGTTCACCAGACTTAGTCCCAAACTTAAAAATTTGGCTTGATGGAAAGAAATGTTCATCAAATGAAGTGATAGTCACCATCAACAAGTATTTTGCAGACCTTGACAGAACCTATTTTTCCAATGGGATGAAAAAGCTGGAATATCGCTGGACCAAGTCTATTGCCTATGTGTATAGACTATGTTGATAAATAAGGTGAGATGTCACAAAAAAATATATATATATATATCTTCTTGGATTTTTTTTACCAGAATTATCAAATGACCCTCGTATAAAGCTCAATTAATGGTATTTTCCTATAAGAGTGCCTTAGTTTCTTATGATAACATGCATTTTCTCCTAGAATACTGAGGACTAACTTTGTTTCCCACAGGAAAACTCAATTGTTGAAATGGCTAATATGCACTGCCAAAGCAAATCTCAGTACTGCATATACAATACAGCTAGTTGGCCATGTATTTTTACATACTTCTATTTTTGTTTCATTACTGATGTTACACTGAACCTTTGTCATAACTGAAGCATCAATCTTTTTGCACTCTGATCATTTTATAACACAATGACTGAATTTCCATAATAAGTACCAGGATGGGCAAGGATAAATTAATCAAATAATTCCCCCTCCCAAGACATATATTCTTTTTCTAATATTGGATGCTCCTCAAGTGTCATAAGAATGTGGCAAACATTCATTACCAAAGACTCAAAATTCTCTTCCTGGATTTCATGTCACTCAGTCTCATTAAACTAATGTTCACATCAACAGAAACTACATTATATAACAATAGATGTGCACTCAACAATAAATGCAGTAGCCAAATAACTTTTTTCTCCCCCCCCCCCCCCCCCCCCCCATTTAACCCAGAGAAACGATAGTTAAAACAAAATCTTTGGCTTTTAGTTTCATGTGTGATCAATGTATCTCCTCGTTTTCCTAAAAAAACACTATACAAATATGTGAAACTAACTCTTTGTGCTTTTTTGTTGTCTGTTAGCAAATTCATGCTTCTAAACATTAAAATTGTGCTAGTAATATGCAAAAGAAGCCTTCCATCTTACTGTTCTTCAGTATCAATTTGTCAAATCAAGTATAAGGAAGACAATATTTTGGCTCTATATGCAGTACAATGATGCAAAGAAAGGTTGGTAACAACAATCACATTACTTGCATACATTCAACTGAATAAAAAGAGCTCATTAACAAGAAAATCCTGCATTAGTTTGCTTGGATATGCAGTAATCCTGAACAAAACATCTGTGTTGCAGTTCAGTTTATTCAACATACACATACAAGCTGCATAATAAGTACAATGAACAAGCTCTGTGTAATTTTATATATTACACTTGAGCATTTCTTTGCATCTCTGTACAGTACATCTAATTTGGTCAGTTACAATTTTCTGGCCCCTAAAAGTAGCAGATACAAGCCATCCTTATGGCTGACACATAGGTGCTTCATAAGACATATCTATATGAAACCCTTGGATAATTTTTAAGCAGTTGTGATGCTCTGTGCCTTCTAAAAGGTACAGTTGTTGTTCATCAGTAAAATATGTTTAGTATGCAAATAGATATCCATTATCTCTTGTAAATAACAAAAAGCAACCTTTATATGACATACATACAGGAACCTGCATATGGACACTTATTTAATCTCTGTACTGAAAATTGATACAGAGAACAAAGTAAAATAAAAAATAAAAAAAACAGACAAGTGTTTAAAGCATGTCATTTGAAATATACTCCATCATTCAAAATTAGCTAAATGAGGGATATACATGTTTATAGTTTTCTAATTACATTATGATACATTTCCAGTCAACAGGCATCATGCAGCAAGCACACTGATGATACATGGGTTTCGGTGGCAACAGGTTGAGGTCATCCTCATCTGGCGACACTTCAAAGTCTTCTATACTGAATGTATCTGTCAATTCTTGTTTTCCATCCTTCAGTCTTGACAGTGGAAAGAAATTTATATCTTCATCACTGTTGAAAAACATAATTGTTATTACAATACGATCATTAATTTCCTATATACAATAAAGTCTATTATTAAACAAATATTGCAAGTTGATTTTTAAGCCCTGTCAGGATCTCCTAATTTTGTTTAACCCATGATCGCTCACTCTGTTAGATAAAATCTAACAACTGACAATATATTGCTCTTATTTGTTTATTTTTTTGTTCAAATGGACATAGAGCTAGCAATGCCTCAATTGATATTTCTAAATACTATTCAAGTGAATTAAGTGTATAAATACAAAGCAAGCATTGTTGAGAGCAGTATTATTCAAAGTGATGTGCATTGTTAGATCTTTTCTAACACAAGAGTTATCATGTAACACTGTTCTGAAGTTGGCATACATAAGACATGTATATCAAGCCCTTGCAATTGCTTTTCTTGATAGTACTTGAAATGAAACTGACAACTGTTCAAGTAATACTAACATTTCAGAGTCTTGTTGATCTTTTATCGACAAACAGGAGTTTATTCTGAAGCACGTTTATTTACTTGTAAATATTTTCAATATCATCTGTCCTGCCTGAGAAACATAAGCTGAAGCACCATAAATTATTACATTTGGTTTATAGATGAGTAGTATTTATTACACATCTGCTTCACTTACGTACCTAGCTAAATACGACTCATCTATAAATTAATAATTATTTTGCTTCACTGTGGTGTTCCAATACAGTTAAATCTCGATATATTACATTTGTTTTTTTGTTTTTTTCCGTAATTTCTTCTAACTTTTGACAATTGCCTGTTCTTTTTGGTTATCAACATGGCTAAAGAACAAAAGCTTCTAAAGTGGTTTCAGAAAAAGTAGATTATATGCACATAGAAGGTCTAGACTCTAAATCTAATGTTCAATCTGAACATGAGCAACTTGATACAGCAACAAAACAATCTGACGACTCTGATAATGCAACTCCAAAACTAGGAAATCACAAAATATATGAGGGTAAAGATGACACAAAATGGTTCAAGCACAAAGCTCCTCCAAAAAAAAATTGCATGTCAGAATATTATAACTCAACTTCCAGGTGTAAGAGGCAAAGAATGCAAGACAATTCCTGATTGTTGGAAATTATTCTTTCCTGATAATATAAATTGCTTGAATTGTGGTATGCACAAATCATGAATTAGAGACAACAGCTCAGTGTTATTCACATACTATGCAAGGCTGTCCTTAAGCACATTTTGAAGAAATATCAGCCTTCTTTAATGTTACTTGTGACGCACAATTTTATAGATATACAGACTGTTTCAAAACAACAACAAACGAATATAACTGTTTCGTATTTTATTACTTAACTAGTCCAAATTTCATTGTCACAGCTTCAAAATTCTCTTAGGTATAATTTTATGCAGCATTAAATATTACATTATTTTGTGATTAGGTAGTGCAGAAACCACTGGTGTGCGAATCTCAAAAGTTGTTATTGGGATGCACCAGCTACGAAAACAAAAGCATTACTCCTTGCTCTTTATCGGTGACCCTAGCCTCGCTTTCAGGTAATGGGGCAAAGGGCAGTTACTTGTGAAAAAGTCGATAATGACTCGGACAGTTCCAAGGTTGCTCATTTTGCTATGATCTTAATTGTACAGTGCTTTCAACCAGTTACTGTAAAATCAACAGCTTCCTTTTCAGTTACAAATGCTTTACTTAGTATTATTAAACACAGTGAAATAAAATACTTGTCTCATTGTATAAGGCATTTAGTTTTGGTTAACTTTATCTACAATTCTTTGACATTGTTCCGTTCTTTTTAACATTTAATGCTTCCAACCTCAATCTCACTAACATTAACTTCCCTCTAAAAGGTTTAAGGTTGTATATGTCCACCAGTTTATTTACCACCATTGACTGTTGTAACGGAATGTTGGATCACATTAAACACCCATAAATAAATAACTAAAGAATAGCTTCTTTACTGTGGTTTCATAAACCAAAGAAATTCTTAATAGTAGCAAGCTACCGTTGAATATGTCGGTATGTTTACGAACAGCTACAGCAGGTGGCACGCGAACTTCAATAGCATGAGGCACATGGCATTGTTCCTATAACTGCCTAATCCATACTCATTCTGGAGATTTTTTTTTATGTGGCTATATTGGCGGTAAAAGCTATCTATATGTGTCACATAAAAGCTGAGCAACTACTTCTATATATTCGTTTGGTGTCGTTTCAAAACACCCTGTATCTTTGGCTCATATTAGTTTAAACATAGTTACAATATTGCTCATGCAACTCATATTGTTAACTGTAATGAAATATATTACAATAAAACATTACTAAGAAACTTATCTTGTTAGAAAAAATCTAACACAGGAGTGATTGCGTGAAACAAGTAATGCAATCGATCCCAGGTTAAAAAATATTACATGCATTTGATCAGTTGCTTGACAACTTGGGAGTTATCCATTGCTGTCATCTTTCCTGTGTTACCATCCAGTAGCCAATAACTATATGCTGACTACCATTTCAAAATTCATAACACTACTGACAATTTCTGTGATAGGAATTTTGTTCAATATTTTCAATATTGTTAGTTTTTATTTGTTTGCTTGCTTCTATGAGATTCATCCAAAGACTAAGTTCTCAAAACCATGAAAGATAGCAAAAAGCACTAATAGGTAAGTATTACAATATTTACAGAAATTAACTGGCTACTTCCACATTACTGAAGCATTTATTGTTCCAGTGCACCAATGTTTGTATGCGTGTGTTATATTCTGCTGACAATGTCTACAGCCATGAAGTCATTGCCATCTGTACCGAAGAGTTGTTTTTTTTTTTGCTAGTGCTTCACGAGACAGAAGAAATGGAAGTCACTTGGCATGAGGTTGGGACTGTAGAATGGATGATCCAAACTGTAGCAATAGATAGCATGTGATATGAGTATCATTATCGTGCAAAAGTAACAGTGAACATTCCACACCTCCTCTTCTGAAATGCCCTGGTCAGATTTTGCAACGTCTGACAATACAGGTAATATTTACAGACTACCCTCGCAATAAGAACACCATTCCAATACTAGAAGACATTGCACATAAACTTTAGTACAAATTGTCTGCTTAAATTTGGTCTTCACAGGTGAACCACTATGCTGCTAATTCATGAATTTTGTTTTGTTTCTGGTATGGCATGCGAGACCTATGGTTCATCCCTTGTTACATTATTGAAAAACTACTCATTTTTTCTGCATACTGCTGGAGTTATGTTAATGCTGCAACGAGATGTTTGGTTCTGTTTTATCTGTCAGCTACTTTGGCACCTATCTTGCACACACTTTCAAAAAACCAAGCAACCAGGTGATAGTTTTATGAAACAGTGAGCAAGATATTTGGGGGATGTGACCAGAGTTCCAAAATACACTGGAAAATAAACCATATTTTTGTATTTACTTAATTTTCTAAGAATGTTATGAAGAATGATTTTTACCTCTCATCTGTCTCCCAGTCAACAAGAGGTTGCTGCTCTCTGTGTGCTGTTATGGCTGCTCCTTTGCTTGGTATTGGAAGTCTCTGGATTGGAATGAGACTTGCATTCTTTTTGTATTCTTGGATTCGCTGGATCTTCTTTGCTTGTTCTATCCGTTGCTCTGTAAAAGAAATGTATTTCATGAAATTTCCTCTAAATAAAGAGATATATTAATACTGTTATCTGAATATCAGTTATGTTTACAATAACTCATTTACTTTTGAAAAATTAGAACAAGTTTCAGGAAAGTTCACTCCTATTCACAGCTAACAACTGAGTAGTTGATTTAATTGTATCATCTAGTGTTCTCTTGATGGTAGAGATCTCTGGTGGCAATGACATGAAGTTGCTAAGCTTGTCTTGATAGCGGGAGATCAAATTCCATTAAAGAGAGTACTAGAAGACAAAACTACATCAGCTAGTTCACTGTTAGCTGAGGATGGGAGCAAACATTCCCAAAATATGTACTAATTTTTCTAACATGACATAGAGTGAGGATTTATATGCGCCCAACTGCTTGATCATCAGCGCCCTTTCAAAAACTAAACTTGTGTGTGCATGTGCATGTGTGTGTGTGTTTTTAATTATCTGGATCAGGAACTGAAGTTCTAAAAACTTGATGTATAAAATATATCTTACCTAGAAGCTAAGACATCTTAAATAATATAATCTCTAAGGAAATTATGTACAATTGGCATCAAGTCAAAACATAAAAATAAGCTCCTCTTTTAGAGAAACCTTAAGGTATCCAGCCTTTTTAACAGGTTAAATAAGACTAAATATGGTGAAGATACCAAAATATTTTTAAACTTACAAAACAGTTTATCGAAATTTAACTGTATGGAACACCACAGTGAAGCGAAATAATTATTAAATTATAGATGAGTCGTATTTATTACACATCCGCTTCACTTTGTACCTATATTGAGGACATTTAGCGAACTATCATTTGCATCGTCAGCTTTAATGCGACTAAAGCTTGATCCAGTGGTGTGGGTAGTTCTGTGGTTGCTGCTGCCATCTGTTGATTTTGTGATGAATTTAAATGTGGGGTTGTCTTCTGGTGGGATTTTGAAGTTCATTAGTTGGTTTTTATGTTTTTATATGTATATTCTCTCCCATATGACAAGTTCACTATGTTTTTGTACGTATTTTAGTAATTTGTTAGCTCATTTCTGGTCTGAAAAACATGAAATTGAAGATAGCACCAAATTACTAAAATACATACAAAAACGTAGTGAACTCGTCATATGAGAGAGAATATACATAGAAAAACATAAAAACCAACTAATGAACTTCGAAATCCCGCCAGAAGACAACCCCACATTTAAATTCACCACAAAATCAACAGATGGCAGCAGCAACTCCAGAACTACCCACACCACTGGATCAAGCTTTAGTCACATTAGAGCCGACGATGCGAACATGTCCTCAATATAGGTACGTAAGTGAAGCTGATGTATAATAAATACGACTCATCTATAATTTAATAATTACAAAACAGTTGCTCTGAATCACAAATTTCATTTTTAATATAGCTTGTCAAAGACACCGCCAGAAACTTTTATTTAGTATCATAATAATGGTATCTAAATACATTTTTTTGAGAATTAAGAATTTAATTGATTTTTTTTATAGTTTCTTATATTGCAATATTATAAAATTGCAGCCTTTTCAACCTCCTAAAAAACTTGTGAAAATTTAAAATTCCAAGTTGTATTAAGTGGCATTCATAAGATTTCAACCTGCAGCAAAATGTATTATGTTAATGAAAACTCTAAACAAGTATCCTCAAACTGTATTCCATTAAATAAGCGTATGGTCCAGTGGAAGCTCTCCTTCCAGACGTTTCGTTCAAAGCTGTATTGAACATCTTCAATAGCATGACAGCTTCAAAGCTGTATTGAACATCTTCAATAGCATGACAGCTTCAAATGAAACGTCTGGAAGGAGAGCTTCCACTGAACCACGGCCCACAAACCTGGATAATCATTGTCTACGTAATGACACTGGCCGTGAAAGCCTACGCAGTATAATTTTAGAGTTATTTTCTTAAAAGGTAATTGGTGATTCAGTAAAATATCTCTTAAATAATCATAATTCATTCCAATTACTATTTATCTATACTTTTTCCTTTATTGAATATGATCTACATCAATTCTTACAAGGGAAGCATCTAATTCTTCATGCTGAACTACCTTGGTGACAGAAGCAATTCATCAGAAAAAAAGCTGCATGCTAAATTATAGTTGCCAATTTTTAATGTAAGGCTTGAAAATAAAACAGCTCATTTATATTATACAACTGCTACACCTATTGAGGAATTGACTGGCTCTGGAAGAAAGAGAAGGGAGTGATTTATGTGACATGACAGCTATTCTACACTTCATGAACAACAATCTCACAAGTGAATTATCACTGTACTCACACTGCTATGCATCTGAAAATTTGATGGTATAATGCCTTCTGTATATAAACAATCTGCACCAAAAATCTGTTGCAGAGTTGAACCACAACACCCAAAATTGAAGTCTGGAAAGTGTTGCATGCCACCACTTACAAGTAGCTGCTCGACATCCCTCATCAGCTTTGTTCCAGGTGTGGGTGACTGCTCTTTACGTATGCCAAATGTAGATAGCTGCCCATCAGGGGTCAACAATCCCTCTTGCGCAATACTGTGTAATTATGCCCACTGGACTCATTTTTTGGGTACTTCCAGCTGTACTCCATACCCGATTTTTGGCACATTGAGCAGAGATGATGCCATCAAACTCCCAAGTGCATACTAGTGTGACCATAGTTCCCTTGTCAGCTACATACTGCACAAGTTGCTGATTCTGTCTTTTATGTCTACTAGAACCTAATTTTCTTTTTTATTATGGACTTCTTACCCAACATTACTAACTCATAGGCATTTCGACATGTCAACATAGTTATTTCTTATGATTAAATTAAAGAGCATATAATTACAACTTTAGCATTAATCTCTTTACATTTACACTAACTCAAAGTTGCAAATAATCTACTAATATGATTTTATTCACACTAGATAAAATATTCCATTAGTGAAATCAGACATCATTAAATTGAGAAAGAAATGTACATTATTACAAATTACTATAAACATATATCTTCTATATCTCAAATAACATGCAACTATCTATGCAAATAATAAGAGCTACATAAATACATAAATGGAAGCACTATATCCAAGATGTTAGTATGATGCACATAAGCAGTAAAATTTCATGCAAAATGCACAAAAATTAATGTGAATGTCATTGAGAAATCAAAACAGAGTAGTATGTGTGCAATGAAGAAATTATTAGATGATTTTTCAGCTCAATATCTCAATAATCTGAAACCATATCTTAACTAAACCTTCCATTTTTACTTAATATAAAGTATGGGATCATTAAAACACATGGTCACCCATTCATGAGCTCTCGAAACTGCACAAGGGAATCAAGAATCACCAGTGATAGTGCTAACATTGCACTAAAATCCTTCCCTCACAAACAGCAACTGTTGGTTCCCTATACAGTGGAGACAGCCTGCAAATGGGTTACCACATGTTTTAATGACCCTATAGTTTACAAGTACTATGGCAGTTCAAAGTGCTGTAGACTTTCTTCACTTGGAGGGAAAAATCAATTGGAGTTTTTAAATACATAGTTCTTAATCCAAATTTATGTGCTCTCAGTTAGAATCAATTTAAGTTCCCACTGTTGCTGCAGATTTGGTTTATTTTGAGCCTAAAATTTAATTTAAAAAACAAATTTGGTTTTGGGGCCATTACAAAATAAGCAAAATATCTAAAACTTCAAAAAACAAAACAAACTCTAGCGAGGTCGGGGCTGTAGGATGGATGTTTGAAGACCTCTCATCTAAACTTATTCAACTCATTTTGTGTGGTGTTGGCTGTATGGGGTCTTGCATTATCATGCACAAGCGTAATGCCTTTTATCAACATTCCATGTATCTTGTTATGGATTGCCCGCCTGAGTTTATGCAATGTCTGGCAATATCGATCAGCATTTACAGTCTCCCATCGCGGTAAAAATTCACACAAGAGGACACCACATTGATCTCACAAGATAGTGTACATGATTTTTTTTGACAGAGATTGTCTGCTTGAATGTGGTCTTCACAGGTGAACCACTATATTACCAATACATTATTGTTTTGTCTCTGATGTGGCATGCGCACACACATCATCACACATAATGGCCTGTCCACAAACGTGACACAATTGACAGTGGATCTCTGCTGGAGATTGCTTTTGAGCATGCAAAAATTGGATGACTGCATGAAACTCACATTTGGCAGGAGACAATACCAGAGCAGCATTTTCTCCTAGCACAGAGCAGTAGCCACTGCCGTTACAAAACTGAAACTTTACTACAATGTTACCATAGAAGAATGTTACCTCTCTTCTCCTGCGCACACACATTCCTATCTGACTAGTGGTGCCATCTCTGGATGCGATAGGGACTTACTTTCTCAATGCAACTCGTTTCTTAGAGGAAGTAAGCAGAACTTAAAGTGACTTATTAGTAAAATATGCCATTTCAAAAAGGGTGAGGATTAAAGAGATTTAGTTAGTAAAAAAACTGTCAAGGAAGTGAAGACAAAAGAATGGCTACTCCAACTGAAACTTCTCCTGCCCTCCTAAGCTTGATTGCTGTGGAGTGTTCCAGGCAGCACATTAGATCACAGAAGTCATGGGCACAGCCAATGTTTGTAAGTCATTTCCATTAAGTGTGTACAAGTCGAATGAATGAATGAATGAATGAATGAATGAATGAATGAACAAACGAATAAACAAATGGAGCTGAAATCTCCCATTAAGGGCAAGGGCCTCCTGTTAGAGGGGAGCTTATTAAGTGTTTAAGTGGTAAGATATACCGCATATAGTGTTTATTTGCCATATTAGTGAGACACATTTAGAATTATGTTCCTGTGAATCATCATTTGTCCACACATTCACTGCGCTACAACAATTTTCACTGCATTAAGACAGTTCATGCTTGGGTTCCTTGGTTTCGCCACGTACTCCTAGTTTTGGCAATGGTGGATCACTGGCTCCCTGCTATCACCTTGAAGTCAGCCCATCTGCACCTTGGCCTGCCTTTGTGTCTTATACCTATGTATGGATCCCACATCATGGTGTGCTGTTATGTCATCATGCAATCATGAAGTCTGGCCAGATGACCACCCCATGTCCATTTAATCCTGTCGACTTGGTTAGTAAAGTTGTTTGATGCCGACCTTATAAGAAAGGACTCATTGGAAATTGTCTTCAAGGGATACGTAGCTTTGTGTTAATGAAATCACACCTCCAAATATCTCCTTCCACACCTAACCTCAAGGTTCAATAATGCAGTTATAAGATTTCTAAAACATGGCTTGTGCAGATGGACATACAAATCTCCTACAGATAACAAAGACTTTTGAAGAGCTCTCAAGAATCTTTATCAAGAAAAGTGTTTAAGTTAATTGATGGAAGTCATTCATTTCTTCACACTAGCCGTATACAGGCTAAGGTATTGGATTGATAGAGTACTTACTATAGTAAGTCACCACAAACGGTGTATCTCGGATGTGAGAGCCCCTAGTGGTTTACCAGGGAAATACATGAGTCAATTGGAGAATTTAATGTCATGACAGCTAATTGGCCATGGTAGCTCAATGGCTAAGAGTGACTGGACGGAAACCAGTAGATCCGTGGTTCAAATACCAGCCGTGGCATTGAATTTTTCATGTTGACTCTATCAAAGAAAAGTGTTATTTATTAAATGGACCACTGATTGCAAAGAATCTGATGTTTGGTGCAGAAATCTTATTTATGAAACACTGAAAAAGAAAGGCATGCTTTACAAGTACTTCAAATGATTTAGAAAGCTATTACTGGAAGTCTCTCCTATTTAAGATAAGGTACAAGTATTGCAAAATTTAAAACAATAGCAAGGAATATCTTGGAAATGGTTAACTCCTCAAAAAACTGACATGAATTGTGCATTGTAGTTTATTTATAATGAACTGATCATTCATTGATCAGTCGTTAGGTAAATACACAACTTTGAATACATTTCATCACTTACAGCTGAATATGCGCATTATTTCCAAAATTGTGTTCATATATTATTCTTGTCCAGCTATTCAAATTCAGGCATTATCATATACAGAATTTTCTACTAGCTATAAACTCTAACTGTAAACTCTGGTAATACTCTGGTAGTGCATTAAAACCTTTATAGCTATCAGTTTATAACATTTACTTGTCTTGCTTAGCCTATGATATGGCATATCAAATTGTTTGTGTCTCTTGTATTGTAATTATGTATTTCTTTCCTTACACTGTGATTCTGCATATTTTCTTTTACATATACTAGTACATCATGGATATATAAATTTGCAACTGTAGGAACCCTTTGTTTTACAAAAAGTATTTTACAATGATTCACTACTCCATCATCAGAAAGAATTCTAACCACCTATTTTTGGAATTCTTAGCACTTCTAATACACGTAAATTTCTACCCCATAAAATTAACCCATACCTAAAAATACTCTGAAGAAAGAAAAATAAGCTGGCCTTTGAAAATACCTCGACAGCTTTTTTTAAGCTCGCTATTAAAATTATAACCTGGGATAATTTTCTATCTACAGAACCTATATGTGCATTCCATGACAATGATATCTTCATTTTTTATGCAAGATTTTGTCATGATGTCAAAAGAAAAATCTAGGTGCAGAGGAACTAATATTTCACTATTTGAATAGGAGTGGTTAAAGAATTGCTTACTAGATTAGAGGAATCATCAAATACAACTGTGGTAATTTGGCATTAAATAAGGAACCAAAAATATGTGCAAAGAGTGTTAAAACTGATGGCAAACATTACACTGAAACTAAAGTGAATAAAAGTAATGTCATCCGTGATTCAACATCAAGCACACCAAACTACTTTTTGTTCCTTAAAGCAATCACTTTGTAAACCTTTGGGATAAATCCACAAACTGTAGTTTTGAAAATTCCAACACTATCATTTAATACACTATCATTTAACATTAATTCAAAAGAGTCTGTAGCATAAAACCTCAGAGTAACACATATAGTACAGGAAAAAGAGGCAAGTTTTACATTGGCAGTATTCAAATCTCTCTCCATATTCTGCAACTCTGTTCCCAATTTCTTTAGACAGTCTACATCATTAAACGATCTTGCAGGTTTTCAATAGTCATGCAACTCTGCATCAACTTGGCGCATGATAGTCTTTTCCGACTTCTAACTTAAATTCCTTAACACTAAGTTTAACATAATGTCACAGGTAACATTGTTCAACAAACACAATTTATATCGAGATTTAACTGTATTGGAACACCACAGTGAAGCGAAATAATTATTAATTTTTAGATGAGTCATATTTATTACACATCTGCTTCACTTTCGTACCTATTTTGAGGACATGTTTCGCAAATCATCGTTTGCATCTTCTGCTCTTATGCGACTCCTTATTTAGATGCAAACGATGATTTGCGAAACATGTCCTCAAAATAGGTACGAAAGTGAAGCAGATGTGTAATAAATACGACTCATCTAAAAATTAATAAACACAATTTAGTTTAATCGGAAAAACTATTTGTAGTCGGTTTATTGAGACTTGTCACATTTTTATATTATTGAGGGACTAGTTTCGGAAGCCATTGCTTTCATTTTCAACCTCTCTCCAACTAGTGTCTGTTGTCTGCTCTCTTCCCTCTGGCGATGGAACTATGAACTTCTTTGTCAATTTATCTACTGGTGGGATTTCTAAGTTCATTACTTTGTCCTTATTTTTCCATATGAATATGTTCTCCCATGTTGTCAGTTTATTTTGGTTTATCACTCCTCTTAGTAATTTTGGATTTGGATCAATGTCATGATTTTCGTTCCAAAAATGAAATGCTACTGCTAACTTATCTTTTTGTTTCATTTTGATGTTTCTAAAGTGCTCTTTGACTCTGGTTTTTAGGTTTCTTTTAGTTTGACTATATGTAGCATTTTTCAAAATTCTTACAACTTATTTGGTATATACCAGATCTGTTAGTTGATGGGATTTCATCTTTTGTTTTTAAATTTAGCAATTTTAAAACAGAGTGTCTATTAGTAGATGCCAAGATGATATTTTGTTCCTTAAAGATCTTTTTGAATTTATTAAATGTTTTTGGGTGGTATGTCAATGCACTGAATATGCTGTTGCTTTCTTTTTCTTTTGTAAATGTAATTGCTTCCTTAATGATTTTCTTTAGTTTAGATTTTCTAATTTTCTTAAAGACCAGACTTTTGTTGTATCCATTTTCTTCTGCTATGTGCAGTATACCTTTTTTTTGTTTCTTTGAAGTATTCTGCCTTACCTATGGGTATGTCGACTAGACTGGGTGTAACATTGTTTATTATTGCATGTTTATGTATAATTGGGTTGTGGCTATTATTTTTTATGTAATTTTCTAAATGTGTTGGCTTCCTGTAAATTCCAAATTTTATTTTTGTGTTATTCCTGGTGACATTTAGATCCAAGAAAGGGAGTTGTCCATTGGTTTCCTTTTCTATTATGAATTTGATAGTCCTTTCTTGCAGATTAAATAATTTTAATGCATCATCTAAATGTTTATTAAACATTATTGCAAAGATGTCATCAACATATCTATACCAATTATTTTAGTTAATTGATGGAAATTAATCATTTCTCCACACTAGCCATCTATAGGCTAAGATATTTGATGGATAGAGTCAACATGAAAAATTCAATGCCATGGCCGGGATTTGAACCACGGATCTCCTGGTTTCCGTCCAGTCGCTCTTAACCTTTGAGCTACCATGGTCAACGTGCCTTCCTGACATTAAATTCTCCAGTTGACTCTTATATTTCCCAGGTAGACCACTAGGGGCTCTCGCATCCGAGATACACCGTTTGTGGCGACTTACTATTGTAAGTACTTAAGTCCCAGGCTTCATCATTTAACTCATATTATTTTAGTTAATTGATGGAAATTAATCATTTCTCCACACTAGCCATCTATAGGCTAAGATATTTGATGGATAGAGTCAACATGAAAAATTCAATGCCATGGCCGGGATTTGAACCACGGATCTCCTGGTTTCCGTCCAGTCGCTCTTAACCTTTGAGCTACCATGGTCAACGTGCCTTCCTGACATTAAATTCTCCAGTTGACTCTTATATTTCCCAGGTAGACCACTAGGGGCTCTCGCATCCGAGATACACCGTTTGTGGCGACTTACTATTGTAAGTACTTAAGTCCCAGGCTTCATCATTTAACTCATATTATTTTAGTTAATTGATGGAAATTAATCATTTCTCCACACTAGCCATCTATAGGCTAAGATATTTGATGGATAGAGTCAACATGAAAAATTCAATGCCATGGCCGGGATTTGAACCACGGATCTCCTGGTTTCCGTCCAGTCGCTCTTAACCTTTGAGCTACCATGGTCAACGTGCCTTCCTGACATTAAATTCTCCAGTTGACTCTTATATTTCCCAGGTAGACCACTAGGGGCTCTCGCATCCGAGATACACCGTTTGTGGCGACTTACTATTGTAAGTACTTAAGTCCCAGGCTTCATCATTTAACTCATATTATTTTAGTTAATTGATGGAAATTAATCATTTCTCCACACTAGCCATCTATAGGCTAAGATATTTGATGGATAGAGTCAACATGAAAAATTCAATGCCATGGCCGGGATTTGAACCACGGATCTCCTGGTTTCCGTCCAGTCGCTCTTAACCTTTGAGCTACCATGGTCAACGTGCCTTCCTGACATTAAATTCTCCAGTTGACTCTTATATTTCCCAGGTAGACCACTAGGGGCTCTCGCATCCGAGATACACCGTTTGTGGCGACTTACTATTGTAAGTACTTAAGTCCCAGGCTTCATCATTTAACTCATATTATTTTAGTTAATTGATGGAAATTAATCATTTCTCCACACTAGCCATCTATAGGCTAAGATATTTGATGGATAGAGTCAACATGAAAAATTCAATGCCATGGCCGGGATTTGAACCACGGATCTCCTGGTTTCCGTCCAGTCGCTCTTAACCTTTGAGCTACCATGGTCAACGTGCCTTCCTGACATTAAATTCTCCAGTTGACTCTTATATTTCCCAGGTAGACCACTAGGGGCTCTCGCATCCGAGATACACCGTTTGTGGCGACTTACTATTGTAAGTACTGGGACTTAAGTACTTACAATAGTAAGTCGCCACAAACGGTGTATCTCGGATGCGAGAGCCCCTAGTGGTCTACCTGGGAAATATAAGAGTCAACTGGAGAATTTAATGTCAGGAAGGCACGTTGACCATGGTAGCTCAAAGGTTAAGAGCGACTGGACGGAAACCAGGAGATCCGTGGTTCAAATCCCGGCCATGGCATTGAATTTTTCATGTTGACTCTATCCATCAAATATCTTAGCCTATAGATGGCTAGTGTGGAGAAATGATTAATTTCCATCAATTAACTAAAATAATATGAGTTAAATGATGAAGCCTGGGACTTAAGTACTTACAATAGTAAGTCGCCACAAACGGTGTATCTCGGATGCGAGAGCCCCTAGTGGTCTACCTGGGAAATATAAGAGTCAACTGGAGAATTTAATGTCAGGAAGGCACGTTGACCATGGTAGCTCAAAGGTTAAGAGCGACTGGACGGAAACCAGGAGATCCATGGTTCAAATCCCGGCCATGGCATTGAATTTTTCATGTTGACTCTATCCATCAAATATCTTAGCCTATAGATGGCTAGTGTGGAGAAATGATTAATTTCCATCAATTAACTAAAATAATATGAGTTAAATGATGAAGCCTGGGACTTAAGTACTTACAATAGTAAGTCGCCACAAACGGTGTATCTCGGATGCGAGAGCCCCTAGTGGTCTACCTGGGAAATATAAGAGTCAACTGGAGAATTTAATGTCAGGAAGGCACGTTGACCATGGTAGCTCAAAGGTTAAGAGCGACTGGACGGAAACCAGGAGATCCGTGGTTCAAATCCCGGCCATGGCATTGAATTTTTCATGTTGACTCTATCCATCAAATATCTTAGCCTATAGATGGCTAGTGTGGAGAAATGATTAATTTCCATCAATTAACTAAAATAATATGAGTTAAATGATGAAGCCTGGGACTTAAGTACTTACAATAGTAAGTCGCCACAAACGGTGTATCTCGGATGCGAGAGCCCCTAGTGGTCTACCTGGGAAATATAAGAGTCAACTGGAGAATTTAATGTCAGGAAGGCACGTTGACCATGGTAGCTCAAAGGTTAAGAGCGACTGGACGGAAACCAGGAGATCCGTGGTTCAAATCCCGGCCATGGCATTGAATTTTTCATGTTGACTCTATCCATCAAATATCTTAGCCTATAGATGGCTAGTGTGGAGAAATGATTAATTTCCATCAATTAACTAAAATAATATGAGTTAAATGATGAAGCCTGGGACTTAAGTACTTACAATAGTAAGTCGCCACAAACGGTGTATCTCGGATGCGAGAGCCCCTAGTGGTCTACCTGGGAAATATAAGAGTCAACTGGAGAATTTAATGTCAGGAAGGCACGTTGACCATGGTAGCTCAAAGGTTAAGAGCGACTGGACGGAAACCAGGAGATCCGTGGTTCAAATCCCGGCCATGGCATTGAATTTTTCATGTTGACTCTATCCATCAAATATCTATACCAAAATAATTTAGTTTACTTCACTGTTAAATCTCTTTCACATTGCATTAAAATTTAATAGCAGGAAGTACAACAGACTCTGAGGGTATTAAAAACTTGGGAAGTCAGTGGACTAATAATTTCTTTTGATTTACAAAGTGACTGCTGAAATAATTAAAAATACAGCAGAACCTCGTTTACCCGGATTAACAGGGACCAGGGCCAAGCCGAGTTAATGAAAATCTGGGTTATCCAGAGAATGACGGAAAAAACGATAAAAATACACATACAACACAAAAATATTTTTAACCCCTTCAGGGTGGCCATTTAAACCCTGCACAGGCCTGGAATGGATAGCCAGTAAACAGCATAAGACATTTAAATTGTTAAATGGTATAAAAATGCTTAATAAATGCACATTTGTATCTTCTGTATTTATTAAATTATTTCAGTGAAACAAAAACTAGTTTAAATCACATTAAAGGCAGTATACAATTACAGTATCATTAAAGTAGCAACAATATTCACAAATCGTTGAAATTTCACTATTTTGTTTCACTGTAGCAAAAGCTATTCTTTGCATTGATCTAACATAGCTAATTTGTGAGTCACTTTATTTTGTGTGCATACAAACGATATGTATATATTAGCTACATAAGTAACTTCTCCATTTCATGGTTCTAGGGTTCAGTTTATGCTACCACGCAATAATCATTGTAAATGTTGTGTCACACAGGCTGGAAAGAAAGAAGCCTCTCTGTCAGCATTTGTATATACCATTTAAGAGTATTGCACAACCTAAGTTTATAGCCTTATGCTTATGCAGCTGTTTTCACGCAGTAATATAGTTATTTGGACCCTCTTGGGGATCAGAGTGATTTCATTTAGCTATCAGGAGTTAATTGAATAGTGTTGCCTAGGCTTTACTCTATAATTTACAAAGCATAACAACTCACTATGCGGCTCATTCAATTCTTTCTCTTCCCCCCTACCACTTGTATAAACGAGTAACCTAGCAACATTGTTTGAGGAAATGTACTGGGTCGAGGATCAGCTTGCAGTCACATACACATGTTAAGCTTTCTTGAATATATTTAAGACTACAGAATTGTATATAACACATAAAGCACAAAGTAAATACCCAAGATTACACTGAAACTTGAGTGACTCAACACTTGGTTTAGACTACCAGAACTTTGCCTAACAGGAAAACCATCAATACATGTATTCAGTAAAACATACCCCTTTTGATTTTTGTCACACTCAACTATGATATGGATACCAATAAGGTTTCAGTCCACCTTTATCAACAGCTCAGAAGGAACATCCAGTGATTATTTTCCCTTATCCTACAAGACGAATGTCAGGTAACTCTAAGCTCCGTGGACCCAGGACTCATTTGAGCATTATTTCACCGATTTCATTCATCGTCCGATATGACTTAACGTTGGAGAGCACCCACCCCCACCCCACACCCACACCCACACCCACCCACCCACCCACCCACCCACCCACCCACCCACACACACACACACACACACACACACACACACACACACACACACACACACACACACACACACACACACACACACACACACACACACAAAATTCCAGTGATTATTTTATTAAACTTAGTTTACAAAACCCCTCTCAATAAAATGTGAGTAAAACTCAAATAAATGTCTGAACTATATAGTCTGGAACTTTCTCACCCTGCTCGTAATTAACAAGGATGAAGCAGCAGGCCCTTCCGACGTAACTTCCACTCTGTAGTATGGCTTTGCGTCGTAGACTCTCATATCCTAGTCACTTTGTAACTGACTCCCAGCTGTGACTCCTGTACCGGGCAAACTCTCGTGATTGCCTGCCCGTACAGGGCAAACTCATCTCTTGGCTCAAGGGAGTAGGCCTTATATAGTAGCCTGAGGTGGACAGGGCCAAGCTGTACAGGGCTACGGCAGCTTAACGGCACCAAATATCTTCGGGCCACCCACTTTGAGATAAATTGTTGGGTGAGGTAGAGCCATAACGTTACAATAGCACATTTAAAATTATTAAATAACAGTGTTGACCGTGGCTTATCCTGGCAAGGGAATTTGAGTAATGTGCCTACTGAGGATAGCAATTTATCGTCTATAAAAGAAGTCTTCATTTACTATACCAAACAATATATTTTTGTTTCCTCAAAACAGGTCAAGGTTATCTGGGCATCTGGGTTAAAGAGGTCTGGCTTAACGAGGTTTTACTGTTTAGTTTGTTAAATCCTGAGTTTTCTTGGTCAGAGCAAGAAATTTTAGAATGCCCCCCCCCCCCCCCTGTACATCTAACAATAGGTATTCTGCCTTGTATCTTGCATTTTATCTCCATAAAGAGGCTCATTTTAAAATCTCTTGCAAATCTTTTGTCTATACATCCCCTTTGTTCCTGTCATGAAGCAAAATCAACATAAATTACGTAAAACCTGAAGCTAGTGACAGTGAAGCAATAAATACTACACAAATATAATTATTTATGTACTACATATAAATATTTGCAGAATGTAAGTAGTTCAATTTGTCCCAATTTATCCTGCTCTTACTCACCTAGCAGGAGAATTAGAATAGTGTATCCCATTGCCAATATTATATACACTGTTTACTGAGACTAAAGGTTTGCAAGAGAATGAATTACCTAAAACAGATTTTTCATCCTCAAGACATTCAGTTAGCAGTAGATTGATATTAGCCATGCTGTATTTGGACATTCAACATTGCAATGTAAGAATGGCTGTTACTTTGGCAAACATGCAAGTTCATACCAAGCTTTCTGTGTAGCTGTTTGACGTTAGCCTTCTGAGGTGATGCTATAGTGGTGCTACTGCAGGAGCTATCACTTGCCTACAATAAGAAAACAAACCACCACAATACATATTATGTTAGTTTTTCTTCCCACCACCTCCACTCAAGCACTGGGAATGGAATGTCTTCAGGTGAAAGTACAGCCAACTGAACCAAAAGGATCTAGTGTAATTTTACTTTCCTTTGTATTACTTCTTTTTTACTTTCTACTATTTTAATCTGTTCATATCCTTCAAACATTGCTTGAATATTTTGCATTCACATGACTTGCGTGCATTAACTAAATACTTTGTATTGTACTCTTTGACTTACTGTTTAAAAGTCATTCCAAATGAACATAATCTCATGGCAATTTACTATCATACAGTGTTACAATTACATTTTATTTGTCTTGCAAATATCTTCAATATGTGATACTTTAATCAAAATCACCATAGCCATTTTTAGAGAGAAAAAAGTGGCATGTAGATATTTGATATTTATTTGAACAGTTTCCATTACAGTTTCACTATGACTTTAACATCGAACAAGCACTATTTTACAACCTGTACAAATACATGAAACTGCTGACCCCAGATTTACTCACTGACTCAGGTCCCCTGGACTTTGGTTTTCCTGAGCAGCTTGGTGTCATTTCTTCTTGATCTTTGCTTCTTTTACCCTAATCCACTTTTCTCTTAACCTATATAAGAATTCTCCTATACATCTATTTTTCTTTTCACCCATGCCCATTAACATGCATAACACCACTACCTCTTTGCTCACACTGTCCCATTTCTTATCCCATATTTTTCTCCTGCAATTTGTTAACTTCTTACATTCTACCAGGTAATGAACAGTGCTTTCTTCTCTCTCCACAAAATTCACATATCCCTACCTCATTACTTCTCAACCCTTTTAGATATATCATTCCTACTCTCATCCATGCTATGCCCTCTCTTCCAGTTTTGTCACATTGATCTATATATTTTTCCCCCATTCTGTCTTAATTGCTTATAACATTTCAAAGATTTCTTTTCTTCTATACTTTCCCATATCTCTTGCCTATCTGTCTTCTGCTCTGGTTCTCAGTTCCTTCCAAAACCTGCTATGATTTGACTCCTCTGCTCTCCATAAAATCTCTCATGCCTATCTTCGATACCATTCTTTCCAATCCCGACCACCAACTATTTGTGTTCTTAATGCAAAGATTCAGTAATTCCCCTTTCTGCCCTTTAATACACTTATACTAGAATTTCATTATTCTCTCTATTATTATTCCCCTCCTAAGTGGCATGTAAATAATGGTATGGGCAGAAAAATGTTCTTAAAGTTTGAAATTGCATTCTTGGAAAATGCTGAACTTAATAAGTTCTGTATTTAATCAACTTCTTATTTTTGCACATGCCCACGCGCCCACGCCCACGCCCACACCCCCACACCCCCACACACACACACCCCCACACCCCCACACACACACCCCCACACACACCCCCACACCCACACACACCCACACACCCCACCCCCACACCCCACCCCCACCCACCCACCCACCCACCCACCCACCCACCCACCCACACACACACACACACATCATTTTTCATTCAGGTTACTTCAAAAAATGTATTTTCAGCATGGAAGGCAATAATTACTCTTCTTGCTATAGTTAAATAGTATATGTCAGAAAATGAAGTTAACTTTTCTTTTTTTACGTTTCCTTTGTGTTTATAGTAATTTAGGTCAACATTAACCAGAGAGATAATGTCAAATAAGAATGAATGTATGAAATGGAATCCTCAAATCCAAAGGGACGAGAGTTATCTAACATTTCTCTTCTCAAGACAATACACTATAAAAACTTTAAACAACTAACAACTATAATACCTCTTAAAACCTTCAGATTAAGATTTTATTGCTTTTTACTAACATTTTTTTAATTGTTCCATTTATACCCGTCTTTAACTGCAATGGTCATATCAGCGGCCATTCTCCTTTGGAACATATCGAAGGTGTTAACTAGTATTCCTTGGATTTTAATCATTATATCACGCACACATTTGCACTCTCATTCATACTTCCAGACTCTGGAGAAGATGAGGAATTATCTTGGTCAGAAAAAAATTCCCACCCCCACTGCCAGGAATCGAACCCGGGACCCCTAGCATGGCAGGCAGCTGCTCTACCGATTGAGCTACAAGGCCAGTCTTTAATAATATTCTTACCACATACAGCAGCACAGACAATAAATAAACAACCAAGTTGCTCTGGAATGAGTATTGACAACTGTGATTTCTTTCTTTTATGAATTCCACATTTTATGGTGGAAACCATGGATAATGAGACCTATAATTGCCTATTATGTCTATTTATCATGGTGTCCATCCCAAAGAAGTTGGTATCTAATCATTTTCTTTCTGCTTCCTTCTTGTTGTTACCTCTTTATTTGATTTCATGCCTGGTAAAGGCATATTTATCCTTACATCATTCAGAAAGAAGGTTTCCCTCGCAAGCACATATGTCGGTCTGTTTAGCACATACTTACTTGCCCTGATGACCCTTTTTATGAACCTCACTTTTACATTCTCTAGTTTCTCCATATCACTGATAGATCAATTTTTCACATATCTGAAATGTTCTTTAGCCCTAATCTCCAGAAGAATGCTTTACTGTTATGTTTTAGCCAATATACACACACCATCTACTTATGTTGCTTGTTACCAGATAACTCAGAAAATGGTCTTAAGAGACAACTCTTTTTATCTTTTCTTCTTTATGTTTTCAATGATGACCATCTTCTATTAGCTTAAATGATGAACAACCAGATAAGCCACTGGCAGTTCCATTGGATTAAAAATACAATAATTCATAAACAGCAATTATAATTATAGCATTTAAAACATATAAATGATATGCAAATACGCTTAATTTTGATTTTAACAACTTCATTATTACAAAACTTTGGAAAATTCAGTATGAGTTCCTTACATCTAGCGCCAAGGAGACTTGCATGCTCTAGGATATTGTTCGAAAGGGAAACATAAAAAGAATGAGGGTAACCAGGTTGCAACGCTTAGCATGCAAATACATCTCATTCGCTACAGGCTAGAACTCTTCTCATTTAAAAATATAGTAAGGTTAAATTTAAGATTTTACATTTTCCACTCTCAATTTTAAAGCTGTTAAGTTGTGTTTCTTTGCATTGCCTCTTGTTATGTTTCCACACTTCTATGTCAAGGCTGTTACATGAGTCCTCATACATTTAAAAAAATTGCTATTAATTTTGAATTTCTGCTCTTATTTTTATCATCCTAATCAAAGAGTTACTATAATTATTGCTGCTTCAAGTTTCTCTTTCATCAATTATTTCTCTTTTCAGTATGGCATTTTGATGTAAAGTTAAAAATGCAACAAAACAATGCAAATAGAGCAAGACAAACCTGGAATAAATTAGAACAATGTTCTATTCCGTTTATGGAATGCTACAATGGCTGACGTGACCTCACAAAGAAAAATTAAATAAATTGAAAACATACTATATAACAGATAATTTGAATATCACAGATCAGCTGGTAGTATGCACTAACATTTGGTGTATTCATTGAAAATTATATGAACATAATCAGATTGGCTCTTGCCCATGTATGTAAACTATTGCATAGCCTGACATCAAATCCTTTGCACACAATATACACAATATATTTGCCTGTGGAATAAACAATTGAATAACAGTTAAATTTCCATGTTACATTCATTCAGTACTTAATATTCTGTTCTGTTCAGTTCAGTTGGCTGCACATAAACATAACGGTTTTAGTTTTTCTTTGATATATAAAATAGTGGGATCAAAGGAAGAAAACCATAAAACTACACCTGTTACTCTGCAAGTAATATACTTAGTCTAGAAATGCATTCCAAAGAAAAGCACAATAGTTATTACTTTATTAATAAAATAGTGTTTAAGAGCTTAAAGAAACTCACTTCGTGCATCACACCTGGGATATACAAACTTACAATAAATAATTTTCCATCCTGTTGTTGCTGCTTTGGATCACTATCAATGCCACTGTCCTCCATTGACAAGAAACTATCTTGTTCACTGCTATTCCAAATGCTGTCACTGGCACTTTCAAATGAAATTGCTCCTGCCATTGTTCATGTTCCTAAAATCAAGTAATTTTAGATGTAACCTTTCGATGGCTACATTGGCTGTAAAATGTTTTCAAGCCTAAAAACCAAATGAAACCATTATTTATGGTTGGCCTCAAACAAAAATTGCTTATAAATTTTGTAGAGTTGGTTAAAATTTGAAAAATGTTAAATATTTGTGTAGTATAACATAAAAGTGATTATGAATATAAGTGAAAAACAAGAAACATAAAGCACAAAAGTGAATCGAGAAGATATTGACACATTGCAAAAGCTCTTGAAACATGTCCTGTGAATAAAAGTGTGAGTGAAGCAATGTGTCAATATCTTCTCGATTCACTTTTGTGCTAATTTGTGCTTCACTGTACCTACGCTTCTTTCAAGTTTATACTTTAAAGAAACATAGTTAGAGATTAAAAATTTATATACATCTAATTACTGAGTGCTTACTATAGAGACAGAATAAACTTCTGGGCGACGTTATTAGAAATTTTCTCTCTCAACGAAGAAGACATGTTTTAGAGAACATTGTGGAAAATTGTATTTTTCAATTTATTAGCTGTGTTTGCAAAGTTAATAACAATCTTTAAAGGAATACAAGTATTATTTCACTAATTTAGAAGAAACTAAAGCATCAATCCAAGAAATTAATCTTTTGAGTTCACAGATTCACAGCCTCACTCTGAATCTAGATTTCATCTCTCACAAAGGAATCATTCTATATAATAAACTCCCAGCTAAGCTAAAAAATTTAAATAATAAAAATTTCAGAAAAGCTGTAAAAAAATGCTACTAAAAATAATGCCACAGACAACAGATGAGTTTATAAGTAGTAAAATTAAATAGTAGAGTAAATATTGATTTTTATGGTAAAATTTATAATGTCTCTTACAGTCTAGTTCTTAAAAATGTAATACATTAAACATCATGTATCCTAAGTTGCATTATTCTTAATTACTATTGTATTATTCAACTACTATTGTATTATTTAACTACTATTGTATTATTTAATTAATATTATATTATTTAACTACTATTGTATTATTCATAATTGTATTACTCATAAGAAATGTATTATTCTTATGGGTACAAATTTGACGAAGCCATGAATATTGTATACTCCTAAGGTGAATAAAACTTACTTACTATGTTGGGGAAGTTAAAGATCATTATCAAACTGTTTATATTACAAATTGGGCAAAACACAATGCAATGCAAACTGTAAAATATTTAATTTATGCTTTAATTTATGTGTATTTCTTGCTGATCTTTTTATGAGTTTTTTTGAAATGCAATTTTTGAAACATGGTATAGGTACATTTGCAGGATAAAGCTATAAAGTTCACATTAGGAATTGAAAACAATGGTTACCTACCCTTCCTGGATCTAAAGATAATAAAAAGTAACAAATTAAACTTTGGTATTTATAGGAAATCAACTCACACTGATAACTACATAAAAAATAGAAGTTTCAACCCTCTGTCACACAAATTTGCTGTTTCTAACAATTTTATTTACGGGTTGATAAACATACTTCTAAACAAGAAAGAATTTAATACGGAATATATACACATTATTAACACTGCTTTAATTAATGGTTTTTTGATTCATGGTTTTATGAATCTCAGGGAAAAAATCCTTCTTATTATCATTCTTATGAGTCTGCTTAATACACACAAAAAAATTCATATGTTTTGGTTGATTAGTTTTTTAAAAAGTGTACCAGAACCTGAAAAAATGTAAAACTGAGAAAACCAGCTTTAAAGTTTATATACTGATTACTGACTTCTCACATGAGTCAGAACATTCCTACTGCATAGTCTTGACCCTCTGTATTCTCACTTGTTCTTGTCAAGTTCCTCTTCATTTTTCTTGCCTTCTTGGTTAGTTCTTCAACCATTTTATCTGCTTTCAGGACTCGCAGCTCATCAATTTCTGTATATGACTACTATCACGATTAACACATGTACTGTGTGAACTGGGCCTACTAACCTCAATATTACATGTGGTTTCACTGTCTATTGTATTTATATTTTCTACATTTACTTTTCTATGTTTACTAAAACGATTGCCTATAAACTTTCTCTTTCGAAATGTTTTTGGCTTACCCATATCACATATTCACCAATAACTAGTAAAAAATATTATTCAGAACAAATAACTGTTCACATACACAGCTAAAGACAAAAGAAGAACTAGTATCATTGGAGTTACAGTGGTACCAGCAGAAAGCTTGAAAGATTCCTTACAAAACAAGGCTTAGTTCAGAACTATCTGTTCAGTATTACAGAAGTTATGATAGATTTTGTGAAAGCTTACAAAAAGGGGCATGGCAAAAACTTAACACCCACTAATATTCCAATGTGTAAGGACAGTCGACAACAGCTGACGATGTTAGAAAGATCCTAACGAAACACATTCTAGGTAATAAGTGGAGCATTGAGTATTAGTTTGACTCAAAATTATATTACCCACTAATATTATTAGCAAATTACGTATAAAATATTGCTCCAATTTACTTTTTAATTATATACTTGTAATCTAGAGGGATGACATTATAATAAAATGTAAAAATAAAAAAAGACTGAATTTTAACTCCAAGTGCGGTACCTTCTCACCTTAAAATTTACAATTTATATAGCTTTTAGTGTTACAATGTGTAAGTTACCCAATGGCTTATAGTAATAAAGCCTTCCGGCCTCCAAAGCCTACACAGTAAATTTCCCAATGGTTTGTTTAAATATGCTAGTAGCCAGACTTGACAACAGTTTCTAATAAATGGCAAAATATCCTATACTATCTACACAAGTTGAGGACCAAGCTCTCATCTAAGGCTATGCTGGATATAGGTTTTATTCAAACCACCAAAAATGATGTAATATTAAGAATAATTCCAAAATGATATTTATGAAACTGAACATTAAAAAGTGTGTTTTGTTAGTTTTTGCTGACTTCATGTAGACATTGGCCAAAATTTCTTACTGTAATATCATGAAACAAACAACTTTACTTATGTGAGGTAGATTTCCATGTCGTAATTCTGAACAACTAATTGTCTTTATGAATACAGTTCCTCATTTACAGTTTGAAAATGATCAAATTTCATTCTTGTTTCCATATGCTACATCACAGTTTGTAAATGACAGTTATATCATAAGCTACTGACAGCACATTCTGTTGATTATAAATCAAAACTGGTTGTTTAACATTATATTTACAATTTTATTTAAATATTAATATTTAATCTTTTGTATAATAAAACTCATGTAGCAAATATAAATTACCTAAGCTACTTGAATCTTAAGATTTTAAAACATGGCAAAGCAAATTCATTTATTTAATCTGTTCACTGGAGGGTTAGGTCAGTACATTGAACATGTTCCAGAGAAAGAAAGAATGAAAGGTGAATTAATTATAACATTTCATTGTTATGCAGTAAGAGTTTTGGGTATTGCACTCACAAGACTTTCTCTACTCACTTTTTACAAACTATTCTTGTTGACCTCTGTAGCCTGCCTATTTCAAATTCAAAGGGTTTGAGTTCAACACTTGATTAGGGTGAGTTGCCCAGATCAGGTATTTTCTGGGTATTTCCTTTACCCTGAAAAGACAAAATGTTGGATAATTAAGCTCTATGGACCATGGGCTCATTTGAGCTTCATTTTACCTATTTATTCATTTATTATCCACTATGATCTGCAAAGTCAAAGAACAGTAAGTCAAATTTTAAAAAAAAAATCCTATTCTTACAACTTACTCTTCTAACTCAGGTCTTATTAATAGAGGTAAACTTTCATTACAGATATATAATTATACCTATACTTCCTTCTGAATATACAAAGAATAGTGGACTATGGTGAGTCACATTTTTAAAAAGCAGAAAATTATATGATAGTTTAAAATACTATGTTATACAATCACAAGAAAACACAAATAGCGACTTAACCACTTGAAAAAATATAAACATTTAAATATTCAAGTCAGAGCAAACAAACTATTAATGCCACAAACAATTTTTATTTGACATAAATTGTGTGCTTTAACAATATCTACAATTTTTTTAATACTAAAACTATCTATCTCTTATAGTTTAGCAATTATGAAAAATTGATTATAAATAGAGCAATTCATCAGCAATTCCTAGAAAATTCAATATATATGCCATGTAAATATCTTAAGTGTATATTTTAATCGAAATCAATAAAATGCTTTTAGACAATAACAAAATTTACAAAAAGTTTTCATCAAAAGAAGTTTGGGCTGAGGAGATTTTCTTTCATTCTCTTTCTTTTACTTATAAATTCACCTTCCTCTGCCTATTGGGTGATGAGATCCTCTATACTTTGCAGTTTCTTTAGATTTTCCGAGGTAAATGCGATATTGCCTGCATAAATGTAAGGGCAGGTGTCTTGTACCTCTCCCTTGACTTTGATAATTACCTCCACTCATGAGGATATTAAATAATATACGACTTAATGGATTACCCTGCAGCACTCAAGATTGTTATATTGTAACAGTTCATCATGTAACAGCAAAATTCTCTGTCAAAATCTTTCATAGGATTCCTATCAACTCTGAATGCTGTATTAAATACTCTCTGGATTAGGCTGCAGAGAGAATTCGAAATGGAATTCCAGTCTTCTGTACCTATGCCCCAAGAAGGGCTTCCTCAGGAGGAAGGATGAGGCAAGCCCGCCTCAGTAGCATAGATGGCAGCGTGTCTGCCTCACGTTCAAGAGGTCCCGAGTTCGAATCTCGGTCAGGGTGAGTTACCTGGATAAGGTTTTTCTGGGGTTTTCCCTTATCCTTAAAGACGAATGTCAGGTAGCTCTAAGCTCCTTGGACCCCAGATTCATTTGAGCATCATATCACCAATTTCATTCATCGTCCAATATGACTTAATGTTGGAGGACATAAATTAAAAAAAAAAAAAAAAAGGATGAGGCAAGGGGACACAGAGGGCAGCCATACCAAGAAGTCACGAGAGTGCAGGTTCCCTACAATTGACCAGTTGGGAATTCTAGTACAGCCAGCATCCCATCCACCAGGTTCTGAAATGGTCCACCAGATTGGCCCAGAGACCAGAGACTGTTCTACTGAAAGAGGAAATGTTTACCAGGAGCATATCAGCCTGTCATGCAGTGCCAAGACTCCTGCCAACACCTACCCTGAAAGACAGATGAGAGATGATATGAAATATTAATGGAGATGAAATGGAGGGACAGGAAATTTCGAGGATGTAATTAACCTAACCAGCATTCGCTTGGCAACCCAGGAATACCTCTGCAAAAGCCCATGGGTCAGGTAGGCCAGCCATGGGAATCAAATCCGGACCACCCAAATACAGGCCACAGACAAAATCGCCTGAATTATCTTGCTTGGTAAAAACTCTGCTGAGTATATGAAGACTGTATACATCTTCTTATGGTGTCAATCTTCTCCAGGTCCTCAGTGAGCAGATTTTCAGCCACTATCAAGGTAGATCTACCATAAACTGTTCTTCCAAAAGTACTGGCTAACTTCTGAATAACTAGAGGGCCGTGTTGAGAAAGCATATTCACATTACGAGGGCTGTTCAATAAAGAATGATCATTTTTGCAGTCATAATTCAATCTTATTACATTCTGTTAGCTTAATGTGAAACAAACACACCGTGGTAGTTTCATTGTTGGTACTCCTGGTTCCCGCCTGTGAGAACCAGGCAAGTTCAGACATTTTCAGTATCGCCTACTGCTGTAATGGAGATAACACACGAGGAACAATGTGCGGCTTTGAAATTCTGCTTTCGTCTTAAGAAATCTTCAGATGAGGCCTATACAATGTTACAGGAGGCCTATGGAGAGTCTGTTCTTCCCTACAGCACAACTCGAAGGTGGTTTAAAATGTTTAAAGAGGGTAGACAATCAATTTCAAAGGAAGGTGGACCCAGTGCTCCAGTTACTGCTCTTATGGAAGAAAACATCAACACTGCTGCTGCCGTTGTGAGAGAGGATCAATGAATTACCTTAAGATCACTTTCTGAAATACTGAACATTTCACTGGGTGCCACCTACACATTGGTGACAGAAATATTACACATGAGACGTGTTTGTATGCGATGGGTTCCAAGACTGTTGATTCCCAAACAAAAGGACATTCGTATGCAGCTCTGCATGCAGTTAAAGTTAGAGGATGATCCGGAGTTTCTTTCAAACGCAATCACTGCTGATGAAACTTGGCTACATCATTTTGATCCTGAGAGCAAACAGCAAAGCTCAGTCTTGAAATCTCCTTCATCACCAACTCCAAAAAAAGCAAAAGTGGTTACTGCTGCTGGGAAAGTTCTGGTCATCTCATTCTTTGATATTCATGGAATGGTTCATCAGCATGTTGTACCTGCACACACATCAGTAACTGGACAATACTGCAGGGATGTTCTGAAATCATTACAAGTCCATATCAGGTGCAAAAAGACTACATTTTCATGAAACAGGCTGGATGCTGCACCACGATAATACACAGCCACATATTGCCAATGCTGTTACTGAATATCTTGCAAAAATCAACGTGAAGTGCATCCCTCACCCTCCCTATAGTCCAGATTTAGCCCCATGTAACTTATTTCTATTCCCTAACTTGAAGAAAAGCCTTCGTGGGAGGCATTATCCATCATCAGAAGCAGTGGTGAAGGCTGCAGAGGCGATTTAGAGGGATCTTTCAAAAAATGGTTTCCAGCATGTCTTTGAAGACTGGCAGAAACGCTGGGATAAGTGCATCACATTCAGGGGAGACTATTTTGAGAAGGTCCATCAAAATTATGAAGATGAATAAAGGAACATTGTCAAAAAAAAATTGTGATCATTCTTTATTGAACAGCCCTCGGATAACGCTGAATTTGAAAATCATGTACAACAAGCAGAAACAACAAAGACTAGGTAGAGATTACTTTATCTCAAGCTATAAAATTGCAAATATGCACCATCAAGGATGGAAACCTAGTTGAAGCATTTAAATTATTGAAAATTTCATTATAAGCTGAATCGCAGAAGCTTCCAATTGCCAAGCACAAAAATGGTTTGACCAAAAGTATTGTGTAGACACAAATGAATCTATACTGAGCGAGGTATACAATGGACAGTAGTAACATAGAATACTACCAGAGAGCAGAAGAAAATATAAAAATATGCTACAGCAGAAAAGGAACACAGGAAAGAGAAGATGAAAATATGGCAAAGGAAGCACTAGATGACTTCTACAAGCACTCAGAACCAAGAAAACTACATTTGCTGGTAGAAGTTGTTATAGAAGTATGGTAAAAATGCATGAAAGCAGGCATAACTTCTAAGGAAACAAGACTGTCACTGTGGACATATGGAGTAATGGAGAATGAGATACCGTTTACATTAGCAGAAGAAAGAAAGGCTTTACAGGAATTTGCAATGAACATTTAAACTATCACTCCCATGTCCGACAACCAACTGCACATTCACTCATCAACAGATATAAAAAAAATATCATATTTTAAGCAGGTAGTGCAAATCAATCAAGTTATTGTACAAGGCAAAAGGTAATGTAATCCAAAATCTTAAAGAGTAACATTAGAATCAGTGCCCTTAAACTGCCTATACAAAGATTGTGAGCATTAGTAGAAATTGAAAATTTGAGCCTCTCATTATGAACTTTCAGGAGTCACCACTAATCAGGATCTACTACTCCTGACATTTAAACAACTTCATATACTCCAGATTAAAGCATTCCTATTGTCATTGCAGTATACACTATATGAAACAGTAATAAGCTGATATTCTCCAGACTAGTGCCAACCATATCACACAGTGGCCATGGAAGAGTATCCTTGATTTCAAGATGAGGTAAGAGCAGCATAAATTTGGATAACAGTTCCATACTGTCTACCCACCACAAAAAGGCAAGGCAGAGGAATGTGTAGTGTAATCACTTTTGCTGTGTTTATGCTCACCTTCCAGATATAAGGATGCTAGGTTCATGTAAAATACACAGTGTTGTCACGAACTCACCCTTACATAATACCTATTACTGCAGTTACTGAAACGAGCATTATATCCTGCAGCATATGCAAGTGACTCATATGCACACTCATACTCATTTCATAGTAATCAGAGCAGATAAACAGCAAATCCCTCTACCTCTTCATGTCCTGCTTGCCTTCTTGTAGTGTGCAGATAGTACGCAGCTAACAGTAAAGATGCTAAAAACAGTGATTTTTAGGAATGAAATGGTATAAAATATCAGCTCTGTGAGGAGATGTGAACTTTTAATGCACTATTATCCATCCACCCACCAATCCCTAGTGTTACATGTTGGCAAGTTGTGGGCAGCCTAAAAATGTGTTTAAAGTGCTTCTGCCCTTGATAGGGTTTACTCACTTAACAAAAGTGGGGATTATAGAATGATGGGTGTAATTGAGGTAGAGAGAATGAAAGAAAATCGCAGCATGTGACATCATCCGAGAGCTTGCATTGGAATACATGCAAATATTCTCATTGTAGTATCTGAGACCATGTTTTCATGTGCAACAAGTGTTTTCGATTTGCAACACATGACATCACCCAAGCATGATTTGCTACTCAGTGGTTGCTAGTCAGGGTGCAACAGCCCTTACATGTTACTGGTGTTATGTAGTTCCATAAATTTATTGTCCTGAGTTTGTTATTGAAATTTTGAAATCTAAGCATTTCTTGGATGGACTGTATAAGCTGCTAAGGAATTGCTCTACTGTTATCAGATGTGCCCACACACCCAGCGGGGAAGTCAGTGATACCTCAAGGAAAATGTCCTGCGGTTACAATACATCCCATGTGACAAACGAGGTCATTCCAATGGCATGGCAATGAGTCATAAAATTATGGTTGCACAAAAGCTGCCAACAGTTAGCATATTTCACAAAATAGTGATAAATTGTTGCTTTTGGTGATGATGGTGTTCTGGACCTTAAGACTTCATCCATTCCGTCTCGCATCCCTACAATAGGATGTTAGTTGAGTCTGAAGAATACCTTGTATTTTTGGAATTGTTGGCTGCAATACTAAGGTAGCTACAAAATAGGAATAAGTCAGGGCTAGGCATAGCTGTTCTATGGCTACTAGCCAATGTGGTGCATGCAACGTTGTACAGTTAAGTATGCATACTTGCTCAATTTGCCGAAGCATGCGGCTAATTTCTTTGCACGCTTTAAAGATACCAATTAAAGAATTATTTTGTTTTCTCATGTTACAGAGCTATTTTTTCTGAGGATTATTGTCAGAACCCCATGTTTGTAGCACATCTAGTTTCAGAGATATGGAAAGATAAGGCACCTGACTAGAAAGAAAAGAATTAACTGTCAGTGAAGAAAAGTACACATGTGCTATGCTGCAGTTGCATTTTGTACCATGCATTCAGTAAAGTGGTGATCTTTTAAGAGCACACATGTGCTTTTCAAAGTTGTAAATATATCGCTTAGCAAGCCTAGTACTGGTGCACCTAATAGTAATTGCGAAACAACTCATAAGATTTTGAAAGTAATAAGTCGGCATTTCAAATCCAAACATCACTCAAAATATCCTTACTTGGACATATGTTAGAGAACGTTTGTCCCCATCATCTGCAGTTATCCAACTACTAAGGATGTTCGTGTTTGAAATGCAGACTCATTACTTTCTAATGATAAATACATCACTGTTTCTAACCTTCTGCTTCATTATAATAACTCATAAGATTTTACATAAATATGCTACAAATATTCTTGTTAATGTGTATTCCTTTTTCAAACAGATGACAATTAAAGACATTTTCAAAAGTACTAAAGTACTGACAAAAGTCAGAGTTGAGAATTATGTTACAAGCTTGTCACGTGAGTGCTCATTCTGTAACGAACATTGTTAAAGAAGGCAAACAGTTTACCAAATTAGAAGTTTTCATATTTAGATCTCCAGGGAAACACTGGGCAGCTAAAAAACGTGCTACCAACTTAGACAATTTTCAAGTGTGTTTCACGTAAAACAATTTATGATTTATATGACAAGGGTAAATATCCAACTGCCAAAAGGCTGACTAATTTAATGAGGAGGGAAATAGAATATATGGATTCTGTAGCTTCTATGCATAATATTCTGAAATCTCTTAGGTTCAAATATAGGAGAACCAATGATGGTCGCAAATTTCTATTTGAAAGAAGCGATACTGGTGCCACAAGTCTAAAATTTCTGTGCACAATGCACAATTAGTACATGAGATTTATGGTGTAAAAATGCTTCATAAATACACATTCATATCTTCCATATTTATTAAGTATTTTAATGAAACAAAAACTGGTTTAAAGTCAATTACAGACAGTATACAAATATGGCATCATTAAAATAGAAACTATATTCACATATTGTTGAAATGTCACTATTTTGTTTCACTGTAGCAAGCACCTTATTTTGTAGAACACATCTAATTTGAATCATTTTGTTTTGTGTGCATATGAATGATAGCTATGTAAGCAAACTGTTCTCCAGTTCAAGGTTTTAAGGTTCAGATTGTGCGATAATCATTGTGTATGTTCTCACACACATGCTGAAATATTAAGTGAACTTCGCAACTGTATCACTGCACATCTCAGCATCTGTATGATATTTGCTACGTTGAGACAAAGATATATCTTCCTTTCGGTCGCCTGCTTGCCGTGGAACTGGCAACACCAAGACAGTAGGATAACCGTATTGGTTCAAACCATGTTGATTCTTATTTTGTAGCTACTCTACATAATGGTCAGCACAGTTGCCTGTCCACAATACTGTCTGGTGCTTGCAAATGGTTCTGTGGTAAATTGTATGCATTTATTCTATGAAATAGTGCAGCTAAGCAGCCATGACCAATAATTAAAGCGTAATATTGCTACTCATTTTCTTTGCAGATAATCAAAAACATTTTTTGTCTTCTAAGATAATACCCATTTTTTATTTGCATTTGCAGTTTTAAAATCTTGTTAAAATGATTTCATTATTAATTTGTAATTTGGCTGAGTGAAAAGAATTTAATTTTTAATGGTTTCATTTTCATGCCTTTTTTTCTTCAACATATCAGCCTGTTCATTTCCAGCTAACCCCACATAAGCTGGCATCTACTGTAGGACTATTACAATGCAAAATAGTCTTATGCTATTTCAATTCTACATAAAAATAAAAATTGTGCATAGGTAGGTCAAGGGAAACAAACCACTTGAGAATAATTAATTGCATGAATTGTGAAAGTATTTATGCTTTGCCTCCACCACATCATGTGACCCCACAATGCAGACACATTTAAGAGAAAACCACACATAATCATAATCGTTTATTCACCATTAAGCCTACATGAAGCAATACGTTTCGTCAGTTATAAAAAGTATTTACAATGTATTTACAAGCATATAAAATTCTAGGTGAAATCAGATTATTTGCATGGCTTAAGCTGGTAATTATCGTAAGTTAATAACTTTACTATAGTAATAATAAAATTAAATAATTAGGTACCTACTACTATAATTTACGTACCTACTACTATAATTTACATACCTACTACTATAATTTACAATAGTTTTACATAAATTCACTAGCATGTATATTATATTCTAAGTATTCTTGTACAGTATAAAATGCTTTTTGTTTAAACCAGTTTTTTAATACTATAACAAATCTGTTTTGTGGCAGTTCTTTTATTTCCAGAGGAAGCTTATTGAATAATTTTAACTGTTGATAACAGTGGCTATTTATGGTCTTGCTCAATCGGTTGTGGGGTGTATCTAAATTATGTTTGCATCGAGTGTCATAACTGTGTACTGAGGAACAATTTATAAATAAGTTTTGATTTTCTTTAACGTGTATGATATTGGTGTATATATACATTGACGGTAAAGTCATTATCTTATGGTCTATAAAGCTAGGCTTACATGTATCCTGTTGTCCTAATCCTAGAATTAGTCTGAGAGATTTCTTTTGCCATATGAATGCATTTTTCGAGGTAGCACAATTACCCCAAAGCCTAACCCCATACAGTATATGTGGATGAAAGAAGGCATAGTAAGATGTTATTAACATAACTCGACTAACACATTTCTTTAGTTTCCCTAGAAGATACCAGATCCTAGCAAACGTTTTACAAAGGTAAAGTATGTGTGTTTCCCATGTTAGTCTGTTGTCTAAATGTACGCCTAAGAGATTTACTGAATTACTGTGGATGTCATTATGTTACAATGTAAATAATATATTTTCAGTTTTAGACATATTTAGACTTAGATTGTTTAAGGAGAACCAGACTTTTGCACTTTCTAGGGATAGTTGCATTTGCTGCTTTACTATATTGATATTATTGCTTTTGCTCAGTAAGGTAGTGTTGTCTGCATATAACATAGTAGTGCAAGGTAAGTTATGGCTTAAGTCATTTATATAAATTAAAAATAACAAAGGCCTCAGCACCTATCCTTGGGGTACTCCTGCTATCACTGGAGCTAGCTCCGAGTTTTTGTTGTTCACAACTACCATCTGCTGTCTTTGGCTAAGACAGGATGCTAGCAAATTTAGTTCCTGTCCATTTATTCCATAATAACTTAGCTTACTAATCAAAATATTATGTGAGATACAATCAAAAGCTTTGGTTAAATCTATCAAAGTAGCACCAGTGGTCTCTTTTTTTTCAAAGTTATTTACAATTTCATTGATCACATATTCAACTGCTTTTACAGTAGATGGACTGTAAATCCGAATTGTTTGGGGTATAATAGGTTATTGGTTGTAAAATAGTTATCAAGTTGGCTGAGAATACAGGATACTACCACTTTGCATATTATGGTACTACTGTTATAATACTATAGCTTGATGGTGACATATTATCACCTTTCTTAAACACAGGTATAACTTTTGAGATCTTTAGGCTGGTAGGAAATACTCCCTGTATGAGCATCAAGTTAATTAAATAAGATAACGGTAAAGCTATTGCATTGATTATTTTATTTATTATGTGGTTGGAGAAGCCATAAATATCCTGGGTATGAGATATGTTTAATGCTTTGACTGCAGTGATAACCATTTCTGGAGAAACTTCATGGCAGTAAAAATTATGGTTATTTGGGGAGCCCAAGTGTTCAAGGTTATGTAGCATATCTAGAAATGTACAATTATTTGTTATAAATGAATTTATTTGCTCGTAACATACATTTTTAGAAACATTAATAAAATATTTGTTAAATTCATTTGGTTGTACAGGTATGCTTTGTCTTTCAGCGGAGGTGTTCGTAATTTTTTTATGATAGACCATGCTGTTTTACATTTGTTTTTTGCTGATAAGATAAGATTATCATTGGCTCTAATTTTTGCCTTTTCTATGTTTTCCCTGTACAGTCTTCTGTAGTTTTTAAATCTCACTCTATCTTCTAATTTGTTGTTAAGTTTGAATTTATTGTACAATATCAGTAGCATATTCCGCATTTTAAGAAGTTCAGGAGTAAACCAGTTTAATTTTCTAGCGCTAGTTTTTGTATGTTTTGGTTTTACTTTAATAGTTTTCCTAAGACATTCCATATTAAAGCAGGAGGTTATGACTTGAAGTATGAAAATGCATTTTCTATATCAATACTGTACATCGCTGCCCAGTCTATTTCCATTAATTTTCCTCTGAGAGTCTATTCTTTCTTCTGATACTATATGCTTAGTAACACATGTTCCATGTGACATACCATTGTTTAGCCTATTTTGATTTATCTGAAACTCAACCCATATGCCAGCATGGTCTGATATATTTTGCTCCAGAAAGGAGCACTTATAAGATGCACTGTGCAAATTAGTTAATATTGTCAAGACATGATGCATTCCGAGTGGGCTTACTATGAACGCAATACAAGTTGTGTGACCTTAGCATGTTTAAGAACGCAAATGAGTTAAATTAATTGGGAGTCGATTAATAACACAAAACAACACTCACTTTTAAACTTTCCCAGAACATGTTTCTGAGGCCTTCCCTCTATCTTCAGCCGGACAGCCGGATAGAGGGAAGGCCTCAGAAACATGTTCCGGGAAAGTTTAAAAGTGAGTGTTGTTTTGTGTTATTAATCGACTCCCAATTAATTTAATTTATACAACAACACTGTTTTCAACACTTCCATGAAAGGATTTACTCAAATGAGTGTTGAGACGAGTCTAGTATGTTAACATTGAAATCACCAGCCAATGCTATGTAACAGTCAAAATTAGACATTAAGTAACTAGCTAATGTTTCTAAATGGTATATAAATAGATTTACATTTGTACTTGAGGTAAGGTATACTGACACCACAATGAAGTTACAATCGCACAGACGGATGGCTACAGTTTCACATAAGTTATTTACGCTATAGGATGACACATCTATTATTTCAAAGTTTAAATTTCTCTTTATAAAGATTGCCACTCCACCATGCGTCAGAGGAGCACTTTTAACAAAGATATTACCCATTACAAAGTCAGCTGGTACATAGAGATTGGATTCATGCTCAGTAAGCCAATGTTCATTTACACATATTACATCAGTAGGCATTTTGTCCAGTATTACCTCTAACTGAGCTAGTTTATTTCTGATGATTTACTTCTGCGACTTTTAGAAAATAAGCAATGCTAATTCTGCAGCCATAAAAGCATATGATCAAGAAATGGACCAATAAAAAAGCTAAGATTAATGAACACAAATTTCACAATGAACATATTGTATTTCTCTTATGAATATTATTGATATGCATGTATTGTAGATGTCACATAAAATGGAGGTATTTTGATTTCAAAATATAGATATATGATTTTGGCTGTAAAAAGATATTTATTCTCCATTAATTAATAATACATATAACTTATTTCTCTGCTAGAACGAAATATTCAAAAAAAATAAGTGTGCCATCAAAATTATGAATTTTTTTTAACATTTCAAAGCGTGAACAATGGGGTAGCATGTCAAGTGTTGCGCTCCATTCATATCGTTTTTTATTTGGCGTTCGCTCCCTCTCCTGACCGAAAACATGCCTGAAAACATGCTAAAGCCACACCTAACCTGTTTTATAGATGTCCAAGTTTCGCTACCTGGTAAACAAGAACGTACGCTCGTTGTAATAATACAACCACTGGATGTCACGTTTTTCGTTTATCCAATGTTTGAGACTCTTTAACGTCTTTGGAATTACAATAACCTTCTACTCACAGAAAAGCTAACCAAAATGTATCAGCAAGTCTAGAATATGCAAGCCTTCTACTCGCTAAAACGTTAACTAAAATTTTGAGATAGATATGGCATACTACAAATAACAGATTCAGTGTCATTGCGGGTAAAATAGTTGGAGCTTTCAGTCCGGTGAAAATTTGACTTTTTGACCTGCGAATCACATCACACATGTGCAATACATCGTAGTAATGAATGTGCAACTTTAAGGTAGCAATTAATCCTTTCATGGGTATTAATATAAAAACTGTGTTTTGATTACTCAATTCAGCCACGTGCTAACTATGCTTCTCAAATCTTACCTCACCTTTATTGTGCTCTCGATTTTTGAACTCAAAATTCCACGACAACAGATGGAAAACCAATTTACTTCCGTGAAACATGTTTTACGTTCACAAAGAATGTACTCTGAAGTTTTGGTTAGTTTTCCTTATTTTCACAACTTCACACACTTTATTCTTCCCAAATGCCACATAATGTTATTCCGAATGTTAAAAATTATAAAATTATACTTCAATCTGACATATCAACAGCTACACAAATACGATACCAATTGACTGTTGACTGCGCGCATGCTGTCAGTATCGCCATACTACAACATTTAACTTCAATAATAACAAATATTATATTTGTGTTGGACGAATGTATTGTGTATTTCTACTTTATCGTAAGCGTGTTTCTCATCTAAACGCGTATACTGTAAAGCCATCGACTGAGCAACTCCAGTTAGTTAAAGAAAAGGGTTAAATGAGTAATGTTGAATTGTTGGTGGACTTGAACCCGGGAAATATGAAATGTCCAAATATAGTGCCCGATTTACCGTAACCATAGGAACAGCAGTATTCTTATGTATCACCCACGATCTGTCTAGCTGAGCAGAAGGACCTAAGTGTTTGAGGGAGTATTTTCATTTATACATACAATTGCTAAATAAACAAATAAATACAAAATGCCGAAGGACCAACCAAAGAGATCTGCTTTAAAACAAGTAAGTTTGAACTTACTACCATGATTATTATTCATATTATGCAATCCAGAGACTGTACATTTCTGTTTGTTTATTTGTTTATAAACACTAAGGTGTATGCAGCTGAATATGACCAGTGCTCAGGCCTGGCTCTTTATCGTTTATACTTATAATTACAATATAATTAATTCCTTAATTTTATCTGTATTTTATAAATTGACTATTTACTAACAATATATTTTTTATTTATTTATTTTCCAGACCTCCACGAGCAACCATGCTCTTTTTAAGGAGGAAATACACAAAATTACAAAAGTCAGATTCATTTACAGAACATTAATTAATAACAATAGGGGACAAATCAATAGAAAACAATAAATACCTATACATTGAGTTAAACAAAATAGGTAACAATATGTAACACTTTCTAAGAAAAATTATCAACAAATAAACTTCATTAAAATTTAACCACATCATCATATAAATTACCAAAAAAAATGCAATTATCATTATTAATGAGTTAACCTAAGTTACAATATTGACTTAATCTTCTCTTTGTTAAAAAAAACTGTATACCTTTTTACTATCTTTACAGAACACTTAAGTTACAGCAACAGTTAAATCATTTATTTATGTAATCTTTTCTTAAAATTACAGTTCTTTTACATTTAAATATTCTGTTCAATATCTTCATTTCTACCACATAGAGGGCATTGCTCTTGTGAGAAACTTTTCCTTGGCCTTTTAATTTCCATACTTCTGTTCTTATCCCGTCCAATATATTGTTTCGCTTTATTTGTCATATCTATATATTTTTTCCCTTTCCCAAGTGTCTTACATCTATTTATAGAACACTAATGATCTCTTGTTGGTTATCTTACCTTTTTATTTTTCTGCATCCCCAAATCTTTCACATTATGTGTGTTTGGAGGAATTTAGTAGCAGTGATGTCAAAATTAATCATAAAAGCTATTTGTAGTCAATTTATTGACACTCATCACTTACTTGCGAGTAAGTGACTTACTATGACAAATAAGTGACGAGTGTCAATAAACCGACTACAAATAATTTTTATGATTATTCACATTATTTTCTCTTCTTCTTTATATTTCTCCTAACCCATTACATTCCAAATTGTTCCTTTATTATTTTAGTTAATTGATGGAAATTAAAAATTTCCTCATACTAGCCGTATATAGGCTAAGATTTTAAAATAAAATAATAAGAGTTAAATGATGAAGCCTGGGACTCATGTACTTACGATACTAAGTCGCCACAAATGGTGTATCTCGAATACGAGAGTCCCTAGTGGTTTACTGGGGAAATATACGAGTCAAATGGAGAATTTAATGTCAGGACGGCACATTGGCCATGGTAGCTCAATGGGTTAGAGCAACTGGATGGAAACCAGGAGATCCGTGGTTCAAATCCCGACCATGGCACTGAATTTTTCATGTTGACTCAATCTATCTGTTATACATGTTCTTTTATTGTTTTTCGTCATTCTCTGGACAACCCAGATTTTCATTAACTTGGATTGGCCCTGGTCCCAGTTGATCCAGTAAATGAGGTTCTACTTTACTGAAATAATATTATAATTTTCTTGTCTTAAGATAAGGATTAAAACTTTTAACTTTCAATGAAATTTTCCATTAAAAGTCTTAATCCTAGTTTGTCCAACACTACTGAATTATCCTCCTTCTGCAATTCCAATGTCAAGAATAGAAAAGTGCTAAAAGTTTCAAAGTGATTACTCAGTGGATTTTCCCTACACATATATAAAAGTAATCTTGAGAAAAACATGATTAACCTTCACAACCTTAATAATAGATTCTATATTTTACTGCATAGAAGCAGCAACTATGTCAGTAAAAATATTCAAAACTCAAAACCAAAAGTCTCCTAGTCCATCTAGTTTCGAAGTTTTACCTGTAATTTTGGATAAATTGTATGCTTTAAGATATGCATCTTTGTCTTTGAATATTAAGGAAATTCACTAGGCTACAAAACCATTATAAATACTTTATTATATTTTTCAAGAACTTAAAAGAATTCAATTTAATTATCTTTCTTCTTACTTTATTCTAGATGTAGCATACTGTTGTGCTCAAATAATACCTCAGACTTTTACTCTTATAGCAGAAGTTAGAAACTGGGATGTTTGAATTAAATATAATTACTGAGTTGGATGTATTTAGTGTTATGAATTATAGAAGATTATATTACTCAACAATGATATCAGACTTTCATGTTTGTACTAAATAGTCGTAAATTTTGTTTATTTTGCTGTCTTCCATTGAGTAGGGTTAACATGCCGGTCTCAGGTTCCCAAGATTGTGGGTTCAAACCCAGTAGAGGGTGATGGACTTTTTTTATAATAAAAACCCTCAACACAGCTTATTTCAGATGGGAAGTAAAACTGGTGGTCATATGCCATAGATTTAATGCACATAAAACAACCTCAGGTAATCAAAATTAAGCAAAATTTCACACCAAATAGAGAATGAGACACTGAGAAAAAGCATAGCAGTTAAACAGCATCCATAAATGAAAGCTTAATTTCAATGTATTAATTGTCCATACATCACAATAGTAAAGCAATAATAATTTGTTATTACAATTACAAATAACGTCATTATTAGTCAAAATAAAGGAGGAGGAATTGTTTTTGAATATTACTTCCATATTTGAAGATATTCACACCTAAATCAAATGGCATTATGTTTATAGCAAAGTGCTACAAAACAAGCTAAAGCAAGAGCCACTGTTGCCAAAATGTACTCAACACAGGATGCTGGAGGGGGAGGAGGAGATGAGTTAGATGCCTGGATGAGAGCAAAGCAGCTTTTAAAACCTGATGACCAACTTGAGCTTACAGACGCAGTAAGTTATGATAGTATAGCTTCTGTAGAGAATCAAAACAAACTCTTTTTAATATTCCTGTATTTTGGTATACGAAGGAAACATGTAACTTTTGCAATAAATTTTATAAATGCCGCCAATATGACCATTCGAGTTAAAGGCGGGGTATTAATGGAACAAAAAAAAATTTATAAAGTCAGTGAAGATAACAGAGCTGAATGTGTATTGCAGGATCTAAAAGAAGATATTTCTCGAGTGTTACTGTCACATGATAACCAGTTACCAAGTAATCCTGTGCAATACAGTTATAAGCAAGGAGGTTTCGTTCCTCTACCTCCAGTTACTTCAAACGTTATCTTATATGAATATGAAGGTACAATGCTGCACAAGGATTCAGAGGAGGCAAAGAACCAAATGTTGGGCATAGTAGTTGGTAAGTATTATGAATCTTAATACATTATTAAACACAGTAGTTGTAAATTTAGTTATGATGAAAATACAACTATTTGTTATGTGTGATTGGAGGAATTTAGTAACAGTAATGTCAAAATTAATCGTAAAAACTATTTGTAGTCGGTTTACTAACACTCGTCACTTTTTTTTATTATCGAGGGACTAGTTTTGAAAACCTTTTGCCTCCATTTTCAACCTCTCTCCAACTAGCATCTGTTGCTGTCTGCTCTCCTCTCTCTGGCGGTGCAACTATGAACTTCTTTGTCAAATAGTCTACTGGTGGGATTTCAAAGTTCATTACCACCAGTAGACAATTTGACAAAGAAGTTCATAGTTCAGAGAGAGGAGAGCAGACAACAACAGATGCTAGTTGAAGAGGTTGAAAATGGAGGCAAAAGGCTTTTGAAACTAGTCCCTCGGTAATACAAAAAGAAAGTGATGAGTGTCAATAAACCAACTACAAATAGTTTTTACAACTATTTGAGCTTAAATTTCATATATGCCAAGCATTCAAGAGTCAAAGACCAATAATTATACAGAGTTTTCATTTCAAATTTCTTCAATTTAAATAACCACTAATTTAAATTTAATTTAAACATAAGTATGTCAATGCTCCATTCATATCAATCCTTTTCCCTTCAAAACTCCTTCAATCCAATTTTCCCAGGAACATCTAGACCTACCCCTTAACTTCCTTCCCTACACTCTAGTTTGCCAAGCCTATTTTGGTATCCTGTCTTCACCTATGCATTGAATGTGACAAACCATCTCAATTGCTTATTTTCTATTTGAATTTTCAAATTTGTTCTTATTGTCTGATTTCTAATTCTAAGTATCTCATTTCATTTGCTCGTAGATTGCTAATCAACTTAGATGTTAATGGTCAAGATTTGCACCCATTAATTAATGTAGCAGTTAAGTAGTTTTGAGTTTTGTACACTTAATTTAGTCTTCTTCAAGATCTGTTTCTTGTTAATGAAGTTATTATTTAAAGCATGATACACTCTTCAAGTTGCTGCACTTCTATTGTTCACATCATTGTGTATCCTTCCATAATTGCTAAACAGAAATCCCAAATATTTAAAGTTTGTTACTTGTTTGATTACCCCCTTTCCTAATTTTATTTTGTGTATCATAGGTTCTCTGCTTATTACCATAAACTTGGCTTTAATGATACTAATGTTCATGTTCATGTTTAAAGTAAACAAAAATTAACACACATTGTTCCACAGATAAGTATCAAACCATGTTTACTGTAGTAACAAATGTGCTTGACTGACTGGTCTTGATGCAGCAATAAGAATGAGAAATGGACCAATGTACCTTTAAGGGAATCTAGTAGTCTGAAATCCCCTAGATGGTGAGGGAAGAGCAGATGAGATAAACACCATGAGATGGTTACCATATAACAACCCTTTATAATGATTTTCTATAAAATGATAAAATTCCTAGTAATGATGGCTGTCCTTCCTCCCATGCAAAGATTATGTCACAATAGCCATGGCTTAGTGGACTTGAAGTGGCAACTGGGAAGCTTCCTCTGGATTTTCCGCTTACCCATCACACATTTTATCTGTTTATGATAATCTTTAATTCTTGTTCCCCATATTACCTTTTCATCTGATGTGTTGCACCGAGATGACTTTCTCTACTTTTATACAGACTATTTGTTCAAATACTTAGATAGATAGATAGTTTTATTCACCTTAGGAATATACAATATTCATGGCTTCGTCAAATTTGTACCCATAAGAATAATACATTTCTTATGAGTAATACAATTATGAATAATACAATAGTAATTAAATAATACAATAGTGATTAAAGTAATGCAGTAGTAATTAACAGAATAATAATACAAATAGTAATTAAGAATAATGCAACTTAGGTCACATAATAGTTTAATGTATTACATTTTTAAGAACTAGGCTGTAAGAGACATAATTTTTACCAAGAAAAAAATCAATATTTACTTTATTATTTAATTTTACTTCTTAGAAACTCATCTGTTGTCTGTGACATTACTTTTAGTAAGATATTTTTTACATTACAAGTATCACCTCCGAAGTTGCACAGGTATTTATTCACAAACATCATTTTAGGAAGCATTGATATGTTGATCATGTTTTAAGTATTCTTCCACTGAATAATAGCAACCTTCTCTTAAAAATGATTTTACAGTCAGTTTAAACCTTTTTTCCGATGTTATACTTTTAATGCCATCGGGTAGTTTGTTATATAATAATACTGCTTTATGTTCGAAGCTATGTGTGAATAAAGTTGTATTGTGGCTTATAAAGCGTAGATCTGATTTACTTCTTGTATTATGTGTATGTATCTGCGAATTATTCTATTAACTTTATATTTATCAAAATAAACATTTACAGAACTGACTTATTGTATATATTCTTATCATTACAAGGGGAATAATGGAGTGCAGCAGAGTTTAAGCAAGAGTCACATATTTTAAGAGGTGTTCACAATGTGATGAATTTGTATATCTAAGAGGTAGAAAAATTAATATTACTTAACTGCTTGAGAAAAATATACATATTTTAAAATGCAAACTTACAACAATATGTCAGAAATGGTTCACTTAACCAAAAAAATTATATTTGACATGAATTATATAGCACAAAAGTGAATCGAGAAGATATTGACACATTGCTTCACTCACACTGTTTATTCACAGGACATGTTTCAAGAGCTTTTGCTCTTATCATCAGCTGGTACTCGATTAGTGCAAGGTGTAGTGGTTTCCTCTTTCTCTGTATCGTTAATAGATGGCATGATGTACTTGTCAAAGATGTCCGGTGGTGGAGTTTCAAAATTCATGACTCTGTGACGATTTTTGTTAATGAAGATTTTTTCCCATACGGAAAGGTCTATGGGGTGGTTAACATATTTTATTAGAGATGTTTCCAAGTTGATGTCATGTCTAGTATTCAAAAACTGAAAAGCTGCTGCTGATTTTTCTGTTTCACCATTTTTAATGTTTCTTATATGTTCTTTAGTTCTGATGTTAATATTCCTCTTTGTTTTTCCTATATAAATTTTAGGGCAAGTTTCACATTTGATCTCATAGATTCCTGGTATTCCTTTGGTAGTGACTGAATTTTTGGGAGGGCCTTTTAACAAATTTCTGATATTAAACCTATTTTGAGGTGCAAGAATTGTGTTGTGTTTTGAGAAGATTTTTTGGAATTTATTATAGGCTGATGGATGGAAGGTGAATTTTTGAGAAAAAAAAAATTCCTAAATAAATTATATACTTTATCAAAATCTACACAATTTTTTGTTTAGTAAGATTTTATGTATCTTACAGTTTACCAGATATGCAAATCTCATTCAGAATGACTTCAGAGGCTGTTCCGAGAAAATTCAACATATGCATTACATTTGTCATGAAAATATCTTAAACATAAGGGAATCAGTACTAAATATCAAATCTTGGGCCACCCCTAACTTCTTGTTAAATACAAGGTATTTTAATAAACAATTTTGAAAAAATATACCATCTAAAGAAGAGTTTGGAATGGGGAAATGAGACTTGAAAATCTTTGTGTTGCATTCTTGGAACATGCTGAAATTAATACCAAGTTTGGTATATAATCAGCTTTTTGTTTTTGAGTTATGCTGTCACAAAACACACACACACACACACACACACACACACACACACACACACACACACACACACACACACACACACACACACACACACGCACGCACGCATACGCGCAAGCACACGCGCACGCACATGCACACGCGCACGCACACGCACACACACGCATATATGCTGCATATACAAACAGACCCTTTTCTTTTTTAAAAAAAAACGGGTAATTTCAAAACAAGTATTTTCGATGAAATCTTGGTATTAAATGTTTAGATGAAGAACAATATTTCTTGTATTTCATGTAAAAGAGAAAGTACCCTAGTGTCCCAAAGTTAAGCATAATTTGGAAAACACAGAACTCAAAGGGAAAGCGAGTACCATTAAAGTTATCACAGTGAGTGCCTCTCCTAACTGGTGGTCTCGCAGGTTCATGCTTCAAAGGCTCAAAAACTAGAGCAGCAGACCAATACCAGAGTATTAGATGATGCGTATATAAGGGCGCTCAACAGCACCCCACCAGAGTATCAGACCCAGGGCACGGCTCATTCATTATTGTTCTCCCATTGTGAACAGAGAGCAGTTGCTTCACAAAGAGTTTATAAGACAGCACCAACATGCTGTCCAACATGGACCCTGTTTTGAAGGGTGGAATCATTGGACGTTTAGAGGCAGGTGAAACAAAGACCACAGTCTCTCAGGCCCTGAATGTATCGCAAAATGTTATTTCCAGGCTTTGGCGATGGTTCCAAGAATCAGGGGGGTTTGTCAGATCCCTGTAGGTGCTCGCCCATGGTCACAATGCCGCAACAGGACCGATATTTGACCATAACACACAACACACAATGCCCACAAGAGCATCCTAACATCTTCCGAGCTTGCAGCCACCTCAGGCATTTGAGTTTCAAGTCAAACTGTGTACCAGAGGCTCAGGGTAGTCAGCCTCTATACCAGATGTCTAGCAATGTGTGCCCCACTCACTCGAATATACATACAGTTCCATTTACAATGGAGTCAGCAGCATCAACATTGGACCTTGAATGGATACAGGAATGTGATGTTTACAGATGAGTCCAGATTCAGTTTGAACAATGATTCTCATCGCACAGTAATCTGGAGAGAACGTGAAACCCAGTTTCATCCCACCAACATTGTGGAAACATGCCCATTTGGTGATGGTGGTGATGTGGGCAGGATTAATAGTCAGTGGACATACAGATCTGCACATCTTCAACGGTGGTACCGTGAATGCCCAGAGGTACAAAGATGAGGTACTGGAATCACATGTGAAAATGAAAAAAATTATTTGTAGTTGGTTTCTTGACACTTTGTCACTTACATTTTTATATTAGTGAGGGACTATAAAAATTTAAATGACAAAGTGTCAAAAAACCAACTACAGTAGTTTTTTCAATTAATTTTGATGTCACTTATTAAATTCCAACAACCATGCATAATACATGTGAAACTTTTCAGAGGTGAGGTTGGTTCACACTTCTTCTTAATGGACAATAATGCACATCTGCATAGAGCCCATCTGGTGGATGACTATCTTGAGAGGGAATATATCCAGCGCATGGACTGGCCAGCAATGTCCACGGATATGAACCCTTTAGAGGATGCCTGGAATACATTAGGAAGACGAGTTGTAGCCCACCTCCGACATGCTCTCCTAGAGGAATGGGAACTGGTGCCTGCAGAGTTCTTGAACCACCTTATAGAGAGCATGCCACGGCTCTGCAAGGCCTGTGTAGCCATGAGGGGTCATCATACCCCATATTAACGGCTCAGCACCATCATTGTCATTGTGGAAGTGATCGTTAAATTTGTACTTGCTTAAAAATGTGTCCCGAGGTCAAAATCATCTGGTATTTCTGACTGCATTACACTCAAGATCATGTGTGATGCATTGGTAGCTACATATTGCATTATGCTTAACTTTGGTACAATTGTGAAAGTTTGATGATAAAATAATGAATTATGCTTAACTTTTGGACACTAGTGTAATAATGTGTAACTTTAAAATAAATGTAAACACTACCATCCTGCCATCTACCTCTAAATAAGAGACTAGCAATGAGAAGCATCGCAACCATTGTCTTGTTCACTGATGATACAGGTTTTAAATAGATAGAAAATATATGAGTCAATTGGAGAATTTAATGTCATGACGGCACATTGGCCGGCATCGCATATTGGCCATGGTAGCTCAATGGGTAAGAGCGACTGGATGGAAACCAGGAGATCTATGGTTCAAATCCCAGCCATAGCATTGAATTTTTCAGTTTGACTCTATCTAACCAAAACCTTAGCCTATACACGGCTAGTGTGAAGGAACGATTTGATTTGATTTATTGATTCATCCATTAAAACATGTACATGTTATAGGACACGTCAAATTAAAAACTAAGTACAATACTTATAATTAAGGTAGCTAACTATATATTTATAAATTTAAAAATTTATCCACGCTGTAGAAGCTATTGGCTCTAAGGAAGTTTAATAACAATTTCTTAAATTGATGTTGTGATTCAATCTTTTTTATAGATTCAGGTAGCTTATTGTAAAGATGTAAGCCAGCATATGTGAAACTATTTTCATACATCTTTGTTTTGCGTGCCTTCACAAATAAATTATTCTTTGTTCTAGTGTTGTGTATATGAATTTCAGAATTTGTTTTGAATAAACTTAGGCTTGCTTTCATATGTACAAGAGTTTCATATATGTATATACTTGGCAGAGGTAAGATACCTAATTTACTGACGTATGGCTTACAACTAGTTGTGCTTGAGAGATCTGCTATGATTCTAATTATTTTCTTTCGGTATCTGAATACTTTTATACTGTCTTTAGAATTTCCCAAAAAGTTATACCATATGCCAACAAACTGTGTATATATGAAAAGTACACTACTCTCCGAACTTTCAAGCTCGACATGCCTGTAATTGCCCTGATTAAGCATTTTACTGAGTTTTTTCGTCAATGTCTCTATGTAAGTTTCCCAACTTAAATTTTCATCTAGTATTAGTCCCAGATTAAGTTCATCAATTAACTTAAATAACAAGAGCTTAAGGATGAAGCCTGGGACTCAAGTACTTACAATAGTAAGGCGCCACAAATGGTGTATGTCAAATACGAGAGCCCCTAGTGGTTTACCGGGAAAATATGAGTCAATTGGAGAATTTAATGTCATGACGGCATGTTGGCCATGGTAGCTCAATGGCTAAGAGCAACTGGATGGAAACCAGGAGATCCATGGTTCATATCCTGGCCATGGCATTGAATTTTTCAGTTTGACTCTATCTAAACGCAAAATTAATATTTATTTATTAGCCAAGGAATTCATACAAAATTATAGGCATTGCCAAAATATTTAGAAAAGCATTACACAATATTTATAATCTACTTTTATAACTTTTTTACAATATCAAGATTACCACAAATTTTCACAAATTACCCTTTAGACTTGGAAATATCAATACAATGTGTATGATCATACAGGTGTATATAAATGAATATCGGGGTTTTAACTCTTTATAATATTTATTACATTAAACTTACAGTTATAAATGATATGTCCAATGAAAAAGCAACTCAAACAGTTTTGTTTGTTGGCATCAGTGCGCATGTGCATGCAATGTTTCTGCCCGCAGTCCGCTAGACAGTGGTAGTAGCAAAGATGACAACTAGTAATCAGAAAGCATTTTGTGTTTTGCAGTTTGCAAAGACCTAATCTGTAGTTACTGTGCAACATGCGTTCTGCATTAAGTTCGGTTGTGATCCTCCTAGTGATAATAACATTTGTAGATGGTATCATCAGTTTGAAGACACTGACTGCCTTTGTAAAAGGAAGAGGATGGAACGACCAAGAGTAAGTGAAGAGACTGTTGAGAGAGTGAGAGAGTTGTTCACTCGTAGCCCAAAGAAATCAGTCCGGAAGGCTAATCGTGAATTACAAGTTCTTGTGTTGACTGTTTGGAAAGTTGTAAGAAAACGTTTATGGCTACGTCCTTACCGTTTACAGTTATAACAGGGTCTAAAGCCGACAGACAACGGATTACATGCCAACTTCGCAAACGACATGTTGTTTCATGACGATGACAATTTTATGGATCGTGCTGTCTTCAGTGATCTTAGTGAACAAGTTAACACTCATAATGTGTGCATCTGGGGCTCAGAAAATCCTCACGAAATAGTACAAATGCAACGAGATTCCCCTAAAGTGAATGTTTTTTGTGCCGTATCCCGGCGGAAAGTTTATGGGCCTTTTTTGGTGAACCTACTGGAGCTGGTACTTCTTACCTTGATACACGAGCAATGGCTCTTCCCTCAGTTGGAAGAAAATGAGCCAGAGAACTTCATTTTCCAGCAAGATGGTGTGCCACCTCACTGGCATAATGAAGTATGCCATTGGTTGAACGTCACTTTATCCAAGCGCTGGAGAGGCCACAAGGGTCCCAATAACAGGGCTTGCTATGCATGTCCTCCACGTCCTCCTGACCTAGCACCATGCGATTTGTACCTTTGGCTGCATCAAGGATTGTGTATGTGCCTCCGCTACCAGCTGACCTCCCTGAATTAAGAAACCGGATTGAAGCAGCTGTTGCTACAAGGATTGAAGCAGCTGTTGCTACAATTGCTAAATACACACTTATCAATGTTTGGGAAGAACTCGGCTATAGACTTGATGTGTGCCATGTGACAAAGGGTAGTCACACTGACTACTTGGTAAAACTGTTTGAGTTGCTTTTTCATTTGACATATCATTTATAAGTGTAAGTTGAATGTAATAAATATTATAAAGAGTTAAAACCCTGATATTCATTTATATACACCTTGTATATCACAACTTATTTATTCAGACACTGGTAATAGTGTTGCACTTTAAAGAATTTTCAAGATCCTTCTGCTCCATATATTAGTGTTTACTGACATGGCTTTCTCTACTCTTACACAGACTATATATTGAACTATTGTTCATATACTTATCCTTCTATTAACTTCATATTTATCAAAATAAATATTTCGAGTGGAAACTAGCTGAGGATGTTAGGTAGGTTCTAACAAAATGTGTTCTAGGTAAACATTAGCAATTTTGGAGCATAGAGTACTAGTTCGACTCAAAATTATATTAAATGAATAATGACTTCCCATTTAAGAAAAGTGTTGGAAAACAATAACGAATGCAGTTGACTCCATAAAAAACTGTATCAGACATAAATTTGTTTTAATATCTCCATTATTTGTGTAATAAAATTTATTTCTTTGAGTAGTAAGAAATTCTGTTGAAAAAAAATTCTTGTGCAGATTTATCTCTTATGGTATACCAGTTATGCAGCTATGAACAGGAATCTGAGTACATTCCCAGAAAATTCAACATATGCATTTCATTTGTCATGAAAATATCTTATATGGAATTATAGTCAAAATCATTAGAAGTACTTTTGAGAAAATTACAATTTTCAAAAAATGTTCCAAGTAAAGAGTGGTCCAGAGAGGTGAGGGATTTTCTTGAACACTTTTATGTTGCACCTTTGAAAGACGATGAATTAAATACTAACAAGGGAACTATCACTGTACTCACACTGCTATGTACCTGAAAATTTGATGGTATAATGCCTGCTGTATATAAACCATATTCACCATAAATCTGGTCCAGAGTAGAACCGCAATGCCCAAAACTGAAGCCTGGAAAGTGCCACATGCAACCACTTGCAAGTGGCTGCTGGATATTCCTCATCAGCTCATGCTATGATGGGGGACGGTGCTCCTTATGTATGCCATGTGTAGACTGCTTCCCATCAGGGGTAAACAATCCCTCCCATACAATGCTGAGTTATTATGCTTATGTGTTCCTACATATTCCGGACTCATTTTCAGGTACTTCCAGCTATACTCCACACCCAATGTTTGTCACACAGACCCTACATACCACAGAAATGATCTCATCAAACTCTCAAGCACGTACAGAAGTGAGCAAATTCAGTATTAAATAACTTTTCATTTTTGAGTTATACTGTTACCACACTCATCCATGGACCTTCTACTAAAAATGTTTTTTCGTTGTTCAGAGGACACCTCAAAATTTGTACTTCCACTGAAATTTTGGTGTCAAACTTTTTGATGAAATGTAATATCATCTCTACCTCTATATATGTGGTGGAAAAAGTAATATGTTTTCACAAGAGCAGTTTGTATTATACCCACTGATAAATTATAAACCATAGAAAAAGTTCATGTGAATGTAATATGTCAGATTCTTTTTCCTAGACTTCCCATCATAGTAACAAATTATGCTTAAAGTTGTAATACTAATATAATTGAGCCTCCTGGAAAAATATAGGTATCAAACAGATGAAGTTCATCACATGACTGGAAAGGGATGGTAGCTCAAGTAGAAAAAAGAGTGGTAGCAAAGAATGCATAAGGCACAAGTGTATCAAATCCTAGTTGTGCTTAAAGACCTAAACTACGCCTCTTAATACATCATTGGTTAACATAACACCTGTGCACGCGTATGTAAATGGCAATGCCATCACCAGAATTTAACTGCCATCTTTATTGCTAAAATCAATACAACAATCAATGCATTTTTGAACTTTTGAGAATCACTGTTCTTACTGTAATCACTTTATAATAATTCTATATTATAACAACTTGAATGTTTTATTGAAAGCAGGTAAAGCCAGAAGCTTAAAAAAACCATGGAACTATACTGCAGAGGAACACGGGAGTTTTAAAATGCATCAGCCATTTACTTTATTCTCCCGTTAGACAAAGTATATGCATATTTTTATTTTTAACCTTCACAAGAACACTGCTTATTTGAAAATATGTATTTGCAAGTATTTCTCAACACCAGTTCCGTGCTTTTAAATTCATGTTTTATATGAACATGCTGCACTTAATATGTTACAGTGGATACAGGTTCCCCTCCTGAGTCTTCTAAGGGAGAAGGTGAAGAGGAAGAAGCAGAAGGAGAAGGTGAAGAGGAAGAGGAACAAGAAGAACCTAAACCTGAAGAAGCAGAAGCTGAAGAAGAGGAAGAAGGTGAAGGTGAGGGTGCTGAAGAAGGTGCTGAGGAAGGTGAGGCAGAAGGGGATGTTGAAAAAGATGAAAGTGGCACCAAAGTAATGGCTGGCCCCAAAAAGGTTACCAACCAATTCAACTTCTGTGAAAGAGCTGCACTTACCTACAACAATCCATGCAGGGTAAAGTTCTTATTAAATAGAGTACCTCTGTTTGCAGATGTCAAGTAGACTAGCAATAAAAACTATGGAACTATTACAAGTATAGGCTGCTACTCTTTGTACAGTAATTTTAGCTTTCTGAGGAATGAAGGAGAGAGGCGAGATACTTCACATTAATCTTATTCAAGATTTTATAAACAGTTCTGCAATGCAATTACACTAATAAATACGTAAAATATGAAGCTATTAACAGTGAAGCAAACAAATATATACAAATATAACAATTTGTAACTTAAAACTTCACTTCTCTTATAAGAGATGATGATATTTTTCTTATAAATTGTCCGGTTTTGATCGCGATTTCATATAAAATTATTACACATCCTCAGCCGGAAACAAAGCTGTCGTCATCGTTACGAATGCTAGATGTTAATATGTTCTTGTTAGTACTACCAAAATCTGAAAATAAAACAAATTTAAAAACAGAATTGACTGCTGTTTTGACTGCTGAATTGACTGTATTTCAAAATTCATTACACTGTGTTTGTTTTTTAAAATAAACATCTTTTCCCAAACCATTAAATCTATCGGACCATTTAATTGTTTTAATAATTTAACTTCTGGACTTATTTCATGGTTAAATGACCAAAAATGATCCGCTACGGCCGATTTATCAGTCTGTTTATACTTAATGTTACGAAAATGTTCTTTCGTTCTGGTTTCCAAATTACGTTTTGTCCTTTCAATATAAACTTTATCACAATCGAAACAATTAAACTGATAAATACCAGATTTTTTATTATTTGTTTATTTTTTTCATTATTAGGAATTTTATCTTTTTTTAGAGAAATATAATTGTTCCTGATAAACTCATAAATGACACTTTAAAACTACTAAATTTGCAAGATAAAGCTATGAAATTAATGGATTTCTTCCTTTTCTAGATCTAAAGAAATAAATAATAATGAATTAAACTTTGGTATTTGTAGGAAGTTTACTCATATTGATAATTACATAAAAAATAAAATTTTTAACCCCTTTTCACATAAATTTGCTGTTTTCAATAGTTTGATTTATAGATTAATAAATATACCCCTGAATAAAGATGAATTTAATAAAGAATATAAACATATTATTAATACTGCTTTAATTAATGGTTTTAATAAAGACTTAATAAATTAAAAAATTGAAATATTTAAATATAGAAAAACTTTTATTGATATTTCTACCCTTAAAAAAATAAGAGACGATTATAATTTTAAAAAATTTACTTACCATCCTTGAGTTACTAAACATTTTCAATTTTTTTTAAAGAACTTGATATAATTTTAGTTCCTCAAAATAAATATAGTATTAACAATTTATTGCATTTCTCTAAAAAAGATAAAATTCCTAATAATAAAAAATCTGGTATTTATCAGTTTAATTGTTTCGATTTTGATAAAGTTTATATTAGAAGGATGAAACGTAATTTGGAAATCAGAACGAAAGAACATTTTCGTAACATTAAGTATAAACAGACTGATAAATTGGCCATAGCAGATCATTTTTGGTCATTTAACCATGAAATAAATCCAGAAGTTAAATTATTAAAACAATTAAATGGTCCAATAGATTTAATGGTTTGGGAAAAGATATTTATTTTAAAAAACAAACATTGTGTAATGAATTTTGAAATACTGGCAGTCGATTCTGTTTTTAAATTTGTTTTATTTTCAGATTTGGTAGTACTAATAAGAACATATTAACATCTAGCATTCGTAACGATGACGATAGCTTTGTTTCCTGCTGAGGATGTGTAGTAGTTTTACACGAAATCGCGATCAAATCCGGACAATTTATGAGAAAAATATCATTTTATTTATTGTTATCTGAAAAGGTTCCCAGAGCCATAGCTCATGCACTTCTCTTATAAGAGAAGTGAAGCTTTAAGTTACAAATTGTTACATTTTTATATATGCAATTACACTACTGTTGCATAATGTTGTTCACTTAGCTCTGATGTTCTACAGTATGAGGGTGATTCAAATATAAACGATAATTGTTACACGTCATAGAACAAACAATTCTGAGCGAGACAGTAGAGTGGAGGGCTGAAGGTCAATGTGTTCAGGAGAGGAAACTAGTTTGGTTAGCTGCTTTGCTAGGTACTGGCATTAGTAAGCAAGAAGTTCCTTTATCTGTTGTGCAATGTATTATTATAAAGCTTTTAACTAATGAAAGGGTTAAACTTTCACAGATTTTAACTTTTTTTAAGGATACAATGTGGGGACACTAAATTATCCCAGAATCAAATGTTTTCTTGGGCCAGAAAATTTAAGGATGGCCAAGGATTTATGGAAAACAAAAGTCATGCTTGATGCCCAAAGCCTCACAAATGCCATCTGTGCCATTTGAGAGCTTATTGAAGGTGATCCCCACTGCACTTATGGAAGGTGATCTCCACTTCACTGCTGAACAAATCATGTCAGAAGTGGGTGTCAGCATTAGAAGTGCTCATACCATTATTAGGAAACAACTTGGCTTTAGAAAAATTAGTGCTTTTATGGGTTTCAAAGTTGTTAACCAAGCATTAAAAAGAGGACAGGCTACAGATTCAGATCTGCCCTGAAGAGGTGGAATTTTTTAGGTGACTCGTTGCATCTGATGAAACATAGGTTCATTATTACTCTCCCGAATACAAAATAGTGAGTAAGGATGGTGAAGAAAGCATGATGCCTGCCCATGAAGACCAAAAAATACCATTCAGCCAGAAAAATCATTGCAGTTATGTTTCTTATTGCACAGCAGTTTTACTGGATAATTTTCTTCATGATCAACTTACAGTAAATGCTGTAAGTTGATAGTTAAGGTCTGCAAAAGCTGCCTGCCAAAACAAAAGATGTCAAATGCCAATCAGAGATGGCATCCTTCTGTAAGACAACAGAATTTGACAACAGAAACAATGGCAGACGTGCAATGGGAAACTCACGAACCACCTCCCTATAGTCCAGACTTGACGCCCCCTCCCCCCAGACTATTTTTATTTGGGTGCATGAAAGAATTGTTTGGAGGGAAACAATGAAGATGTTGAGCAACATGCGTGCAATTGGTGGTGACTCAAACTTGTTTAGAAGTAGGGATGTTCAAGCTTACAAAACGTTGGCAAATGTGTGTAGACTGTGCAAGATGCTATGTAGAGAAAAGCTGATGAAGTCACCTGTGTATATAGGGAGGACCATTTAACTTGAGACAGTACATTATCTCAGAAACTAGGGGCTGTTGAAAGAGATGTCTTAAATAAAAGTAGCTTGATATTATAGGGGAAAGTAAATGCTATTAGTCATCTTTTATTTGGAGGACGCTGTGATGGTCATTTTACGGTCAATTAAATGTTTTTTAAATGTGAACCCACATAAAAAACAAAACAACTTTTGTATAAATCACTTTCTTACAGCAACGTAAATAACAGCGAAAATTCTGAACGATTGCCCCATGTACAGCATAACAGCAGGCAATGAGACACTGTATCTCTTTTACTTACTTTCCACAATAGGATAGTTTCTTTGTATCTATCATTAGTATAGTTGCAGCTGCATTTGAGTCCTGGTGGATCCACTGATAGTATTACAATTAACGATCACTGAGTAACCAACATCACTTCCATTCAATTTGTTGAGCGTTTGGAAACATACTCATTTGTTGCATGTTAAATTGGACCAACTTTCTCAACCAGGAAAGGTACAAATGATTCTCATTTATGGGGAGCCTAGGAGAGATGTGAAACAGGCTATTCTTCTGTACGCGAAGATATTTCCTGATAGAAGAATTCCATCAAGAGCTTCATTTTATCGTGTGATAAAGCAATTGTCTGAAAAAGGAAGTGTCCAGCCAAAGAAAAGGTGGTGCAGAAGAACAGCTACGGATGAAGATAGGGAAGTCGGGGTGCTAGTTGCAGTGAATTACAACCCCCATATCATTTCTCGCAAATTAGCAACCAGTGCAGGAATATCCAAAAGCAATGAAGCAACATAAATTCCATCCCTACCACATGTAGAACTACTTGGTGACGACTTTCTAAATAGACTAACTTAATAACAACCTTTCTCAGTTCATGTTGTTTAGTAACGAGGTACTTTCACAAATCATGGTGAAGTAAATCAGTACAATATGCACTATTGGGCGGTGGAAAATCTACATTGGTTAGAAGAAGTGGCACATCAGAAACCCCGGTCTTCCTTTCTTGGAAGTGTTGAAAACAGTGTTGTTATGATAAATTAAATTTAAAGGGAGTCGATTAATGACAGTAATCATGTCATTAATCGACTCCCTTTAAATTTAACCCAGGTCTGTTAATGTGTGGTGTGGGATTTTGGGTGACAAGTTAACTGGACCCTACTTTGTTGATGGAATCTTAACAGGCTCAAAGTACAGAAACATTTTAACGGATGAGCTGTTCTGTTTGTTAGAGGATGTCTCATTACAAACAAGGTCATAAATGTGGTATCAGCATGATGGATGCCCTGCACACTATGCACGTACCTCTAGGGAGGTTTTAAATAATAATTACCATGAACTTTGGATAGGACATGTAGGTCCCATTAATTGGCAACTCAGTCTCCTGATCTTACATCACCAGAATTTTTCTTACAGGGTTACCTCAAGGAAAAAGTTATCTACTGGTGGTATTTCAAAATTCATCACTAAGTCCTTATTTTTCCATATGAATATGTTCTCCCATGTTGTCAGTTTATTCTAGTTTATCACTCCTCTTAGTAATTTTGGATTTGGATCAATGTCATGATTTTCTTTCCAAAAATGAAATGCTACTGCTACTTTATCTTCTTGTTTCATTTTGATGTTTCTAGAGTGCTCTTTGACTATGGTTTTTAGATTTCTTTTAGTTTGACCTATGTAACATTTTTCACAATTCTTACAACTTATTTGGTATATTCCATATCTGTTAATTGATGGGATTTCATATTTTGTTTTTGAATTTAGCAATTTAAAACTGGGTATATATTAGTAGGTGCCAAGATGATATTTTGTTCCTTAAAGATCTTTTTGAATTTATTAAATGTTTTTGGATGGTATGTGAATGCAATGAATATGCTGTTACTTTCTTTTACTTTGGTGAATGTGATTGCTTCCTTAATGGTTTTCTTTAGTTTAGCCTTTTTAATTTTCTTAAACACCAGGCTTTTGTTGTATCTATTTTTTTCTGCTATGTGTAGTATGGCTATTTGTTCCTTGTAGTATTCTGCTTTATCCATGGGTATGTTGACTAGTCTGTGTGTCAGACTGTTTATTACTGCATGTTTATGTATAATTGGATTGTAGCTATTATTTAGGTGTGTAATTTTCTGAATGTGCTGGCTTCCTATAAATTCCAAATTTTATTTTTGTGTTGTTCCTGATGATATTTAGATCCAAGAAAGAGAGTTGTCCATTGATTTCCTTTTCTATTGTGAATTTGATAGTCCTTTCTTGCAGATTGAGTAATTTTAATGCTATGATATTGAATTTTTCAGTGCTGATTCCACCTTTCAAAGTTTCCCTACACACAGTTTATGTGTGTTAGAACAATTAATGATAGTTGATAACCTTATAAATGGAAACCATGATAATTCAATTCAATTTATTCATCCTTTAAATCTCCATACAAGATTGTGGACATGTCAAAACAAAAATATTTACAAAATTTAAGTACAAATTAAATTAATTGGGAGTCGATTAATAACACAAAACAACACTCACTTTTAAACTTTCCCGGAACATGTTTCTGAGGCCTTCCCTCTATCTTTAGCCGGACATCGACTGGTTCTCATTGGTGTAGCTGGCAATATTTTGTCATCGGTCTCCTCTGGTGGCGGTTCGAGGAACTTGCTGAACAAATCTTTCTGGGGGATGTCGAAATTGAATACTTTGTTCCTATTTTTTGAAATAAAGATTTGTTCCCATGTGAACAGTTCTTCTTTTCCTGTTGTATGTTTTAGTAATTTTGGTTCTGGATTTATGTTGTGGTTTTTTTCCCAAAAATGCGATGCAACTGCTGATTTTTCTAATTGTTTGTATTTTATGTTCCTAAAGTGTTCCTTTGCTCTTGTTTCTAAATTTCTTTTGGTTTTTCCAATATAAATTTGACTACAGTCACAGCATTCAATTTGATATATACCAGATTTTTTATGGAAACGTAGAGTCAGAATGAAAAATTCAATACCATAGCCGGGATTTGAACCACGGATCTTCTGGTTTCCGTCCAGCCGCTCTACCATTGAGCTACTATGGCACGTTGGCCATAGTAGCTCAATGGTAGAGCGGCTGGACGGAAACCAGAAGATCCGTGGTTCAAATCCCGGCTATGGTATTGAATTTTTCATTCTGACTCTATGTTTCCACAATTTAGCCTACACACGGCAAGTGTGAAAGAACAATTAATTTCCAATAATTGACACTAATAGTGGTTAACTATAATGCCCGGGCCTTAAAGTACTTACATGTAGTAAGTCGCCATTAAGGTAGTTGTCTCATGTGTTTATGAGAACTCCTAAGTGGTTTACCGGGAAAATACGAGTCAGTTGGGGAATTTAATGTCATATCGGCACGTTGGCCATAGTAGCTCAATGGTAGAGCGGCTGGACGGAAACCAGAAGATCCGTGGTTCAAATCCCGGCTATGGCATTGAATTTTTCATTCTGACTCTACGTTTCCACAATTTAGCCTACACACGGCAAGTGTGAAAGAACAATTAATTACCAGATTTTTTGTTAGATGGAATGGCATCTTTGATGTTTGAGCAAATTAGGTTTTTTAGGGAGTAACGGTTCACTGGAGCTAGTTGAATGTTTTTTTTTTTTTTTTTTGTTTTATCAAAGGCCCATGGATGGTAAGTGAATTTTTTGAAGATCATTTTAGTTTCTGTAGCTGAGAGGGTTGTGGTTTCCTTTAGTAGTTTCTTCTTGTTTGCTAAGTTCACTTTTTTGTCTACTAGTGATTTGGGAAAGTCATTTTTCTGTGCTATTTCAATAATTTTGTTGTATTCTATTTTGTATTCTTCTGCTGTGAGAGGGATGTTGACCAGTCTGTGTGCTAAACTATTAAAGATTGCCTGTTTGTGGGATCTTGGATTGTAGCCATTAGCTTTTATGTAGTTGTCTGTCTGTGTTGGTTTTCTGTAAATGCCAAAGTTTATTCTATTTTTATTTCTGATTATTTTTAGATCTAAAAATGGTAAATACTTATCTTTTTCAACTTCTACAGTGAACTTGATGCTTTTTTCTTGAATATTTAAAAGTTTTAGTGCATCACTGATGTGTTTTTTTGGCACTATGGCAAATATGTCATCTACATATCATTGCCAGAGTTTGAACATCCATGGGAAACCTTTAGTGATCCTTATTTCTAGTGCACTCATGTACAGATCGGCCAGGAAGGGTGATAAGGGGTTGCCCATTGCTAAACCAAAAGTTTGATGGAAATATTTTGTTTGAAACTGGAAGAAATTCTGTTCTATGCATAATTTGGTAAGGTCGATGTAATCTGAAATTTCAAGTGATGACATTCCAAGTGATTTGAGCCATTTTTCTATCAATGTTGGGAGTTGTTTAACTGGTATGCTGGGAAACAGTGATTTAACGTCAAATGAGACTAGTGTGTCCTCTTCATTTAGTTCAGTATCCTTGATGTGTTCTATAAGTTCATAGGTGTTTTTGATGCTTAGGCTATCAAATTTTGGAAATGAGTTGAATTTGTTTATTAGCCACTTTGCAAGTTTGTATGTTGGTGAATTTATACTGCTAACTATAGGTCTCATTGTTATGGATGGTTTGTGTATTTTGGGTAAGCCATAAAGTCTAGGTAAGGTTGGGTTATCTGGTTTAACTGCATATTTGTTTGATATTATACTTGATTTTGCTATTGTTTTTCCAATGATTTTATGCAAGCTGTTAATGGATTTTTGTTAATGGTTTCATATTCACTGTTAATTAGCATTTCTTCCATTTTTTCAAGGTAATCAGATTTATCCATTATGACTATTTTGTTACCTTTGTCTGCCTTGGTGTATATGACGTTTTTTTGTTTCAATGAATGGATAATATTTTGTTTGCTCTTCTGAACGGATCTAGTTTTTATTTCTTCCAAAATATTTTCACATTGGCTTTTACAATACAATTACAATACAATAGAAAAATACAATACAATACAAACAATTAGAAAAATCAGCAGTTACCACGCATTTTTGGGAAAAAAACCACAACATAAATCCAGAACCAAAATTACTAAAACATACAACAGGAAAAGAAGAACTGTCCACATGGGAACAAATCTTTATTTCAAAAAATAGGAACAAAGTATTCAATTTCGACATCCCCCAGAAAGATTTGTTCAGCAAGTTCCTCAAACCGCCACCAGAGGAGACCGATGACAAAATATTGCCAGCTACACCAATGAGAACCAGTCGAAGTCCGGCTGAAGATAGAGGGAAGGCCTCAGAAACATGTTCCGGGAAAGTTTAAAAGTGAGTGTTGTTTTGTGTTATTAATCGACTCCCAATTAATTTAATTTATACAACAACACTGTTTTCAACACTTCCATGAAAGTATTTAAGTACAAAATTTAAATACAGAAATTACAAAAAAAAAAACATGTATAAGAGTAAATGCCAAAATATAATAATATAACTTAACTTTCCAAATACTCTTGAATAGAATAAAAACATGCTTCACTTAAAAATTTATGTAGCTTCAATTTAAAAATCTTTAAGTTGTCAATCTGTTTTAAATAAAGAGGTAACTTACTGTACAGTTGGGTGCCACTATAATTGAAGGAATGTTTGTATAATGTGGTATTATGACTAATTGCTAGTAGGTTTGAACTGCTTCTTGTATCATGCTGGTGTGTCACTGCATATGTTTTAAAGCAATTTAAACTAGCTTTTGCATATAAAAGAACTTTATATAAACATGGCAGGGTTATAATTTTTAGTCCCTTAAAATACACTCTACAGCTCACTTGTGCAGGTTGGTTCCCTATCATTCTTATGGCTCCTTTTTGCATTCAGAAAACTTTTTGCGACATATTTGAATTACTCTAAAAGATGATACCATAATTCATAACGGAATGAAAATATGCAAAACATGCCATTCGGACTGCCTTTATGTCTGCTATCATTTTTAATGTTTTTAAAGCATAGCACTGCTTACTTAACTTTTTAATCAGATCTTCTATATGTACAGTCCAATCCAAGTCTACAAACCTAAAATTTTTGTATCTTTTACATATGAAATGTTGATGCCATCCAAATTAAGGTCAGGGAAGGTAATACTTCTGTTTACTTTATGCCAAAAACCTATTGCTATTGTTTTATCTATTTTTAAAATTAGTCTTTTTTAATCAAGCCATGGCATAAAAGTTTCATTAATCTCATTTAAATTTTGAAGTAAATTATCTTTAACATTACCAGTGATGAGTATGTTTGTGTCATCTGCAAAAATAGAAAGTTTAATATTTTTCTTACCTACATTATGGGTTATATCATTAATATAAACTAGAAATAGAAGGGGTCCCAAGATAGAACCCTGAGGGACCCCACATTTTATAATTTTCATTTCAGAATGTTCATCATAAAGTGTATTAGTCTTTGCATCTTAAAATTGTAATTCCACTATCTGTTTCCTGTCTTTTAAATACGAGGTAAACCAGTTGTTTACGGTCCCTCTGATGCCATATGAATTTAATTTGGGTAATAATATATCATAATTGACCAGGTCAAAAGCTTTAGACAAATCTAAACATAGCCCAATACAAAGTTTACGTTTACTATCCATATTGTAGTATACTACTTCTAGAAGTACCTACCTTTCCGAAAACCATGTTGCTGGTCTATCCATAAATTGTGTTTATTAAAGAAAGACATTAATCTTCTAAACATTATTTTTTCGATAATTTTAGAAAAAGTTGATAGTAGAGAAATTGGTCTGTAGCTTTCTATTTCTTTTCGTGATCCTTTTTTAAATAGTGGTTTTATTTTTGAAATTTTTAAGCAGTCTGGAAATTTTCCTATATTAAATGAAAGATTTATTAAATAAGTTAAAGGTTTGCTAATATGCACACCACATTTCTTTATTATAAGACTGGATAAGGATAAGAATCTTAAACCCTGGGACCATGAAAAATCCCAGTCATTTTATCTTGTGCTTGATACTAAAACATAGAAACTTCTGAACCAAAGTTCTTGCAGCCACCACCTGGGCCATTTCACTTGTAGTGTGAACAAGAAAGGATATTTAACATCATCTCTGAAATTTTTCACAGCATAAATTACTTGATTTTTCCAGTAAGCATTTATATGCTGTGTATGTTACAGGATACATCTACCAAAACCATTCCACCCGCACGCAGTAATTATTCTGGTCAAGTTATGCAGTGGATAATCTATGATGCATATGCAGCAGATTTTGCAGAAATAGAGAAAGAAAGGGAAGCCAGGGAAAGAGAAAAGAAAGCAGCTGTACCTGGTCAGAGAGTTGAGATTAAGCCAAAAGAAACAATATCACCAGCAGAAGATCTTGGTAATCGTACAGCTCTTGCCCTAAAAATAATTGAGCGTATGATTAATCAGAACACTTATGATGAAATTGCTAATGGTAAGCATTTGTTTTGATCCTTATGTTACTATAACAGAAAAATTATAAATTATTGAATTTATTATTCAGCTTCCACTTCTGCACTCACCCTAACTCCTTGCTGCAGTTTTTCTTTCTTTCTAAGATGATTTAAAACAGTATTCAATGAGTGCAAATAAAATTGGAAACAATCTTGAGACTGCTTGTCAGGATTTCTTGGTCAAAGTTCCAACAACATGTGCCAATGCAACTCTAGATAATGCTTTAAAACTAAATGAGTACATGTGGAAAAGATCTAAAACACATTTTATAATAATTAATGGAACTGCTTTAGAATGTTTTTCTCTTATATTTTAGACCAAGAAATTAGACTTAGGTGTTGAAGTCTATGTCTCAATTTTTAGTGGTTCAAATCCCATTATCAGTCTATCTGATACAGGCTTTTTATTCTTTCCTGAAGTCTTTAAGTCATCAAAATTGGATACTTTACTATGCAAACTATGGAATAAAATAAGAAGTAAAAGAACTTAACTAGACCATTAAGACTGTCTAGCACAAATAAAGAACATAGGATAGGATAGGATAGAATCTTAGAGGGGATTCGGTACATCGACCAGACTTGATTATGTCTATCTCCTAGCATCACCAGGAGGAAGGATAAGGCAAGAGGAGATAAGGAGTCAAGACAGTGCAGAGGGAGTACAATGGCCAACCTCTGTCACCTCCTGTCTCATTCTTCCTCCAAGGCACAGTAGATCAAGTTTGGTCGATGTACTGTATCCCCTCTGTAAGATTCTACTCTATCCTATCCTGACCTATACATTCTATAACTTACAGATAATGACAGAATATGCTTTTGATGGGTTTGCATGGGAATGCAGTTATGAAATTTGCATCCTGAACTTGCTGTTGTTTTTTATACAGTTTCAGTCTATACAAAATGGCAATCGTACATAACTACCTAAATGCATAACTTTCTTGTATCAAAACCTAACACACTATGAAGTGATCCAGCTTTACATGCATAAAAAATATTGACAAATTCCAAAAAACTTAAGCAATAACAGTTAAAGCCAAAAATGTACTACAATCTCAGAGAAATATATATTTTAGATGCCTATATTTGCTCGATTTTTGTAAATATTTTAAATTAATTGCCAATGTCATCAGAATTCAAAAAATATGCAAAAAAATTAGTACATACGAGGGTCGTTTGATAAGTCTGGTAAATTTCCATGAAGGGATCAAAAATTTTTTGTTGCAACTTTGTGGGTGGTAAGCTTGATTATTCAAAAGATTGTACAGAAAATTTGAATGTGCTACAATATACAGTTCATTGCTGATAGCCCTCTGAACTGATCAGTGTGATAGCTGCGATTGAAAATGAAAAGAACAGTTTCATGCTGCTATTAAAAATTTTCATTTGAAGGGCTGGACTGCCACACAAATCAAAACTGAATTGGATGAAGTTCACGCAGACTCTGCACCAACATTGGAGACCATCTACTTTTGGATCAATGAATTTAAACATGGTTGTAGAAGCACCAAAGATGAATCACACTCTGGTTGCCCAATTGAGGTCACTACACAGGACACCATTGAAAAAAATCCATGATCTGGTTATGCAAGACCGCCGAATAAAAATTTGTGAGATTGCTGAGGCTGTAGACATCTCAACTGAGTGAGTGCACAATATCCTGAATGAAAAATTGGCAATGAAAAAGCAAGTTCCTTGAACCGCCACCAGAGGAGACCTATGACAAAATATCGTCAACTACACCAATGAGAACCAGTCGATGGCCAGTTGAGGATGAAGGCAAACTCTCTGAAATTTATTCCAGAAAAATTTAAAAGTAAGTGTTGTTTAGTATCATTAATCGACTCCCTTTAAATTTAATGAAAAAGCTGTCTGCAAGATGGGTGCTGCAATTGCTCACAGTCGACCAAAAGTGCATCCAGAAGAACACTTCTACCTAGGGTATGGAGATGTTTCATTGCAATCTGCAAGACTTTTTGCACGTATTTGTGACCATGGATGAAACTTGGATACATTGTTACACACCAGAGTCAAAACAGCAGTCAAAACAATGGACAAAGTCTGATAAAAGTGCATAAAAGAAAACAAGGACCATTTTGTTAGCTGGTAAGGTGATGGCCACTGTTTTTTGGAATTCTCAAGGAACAATCTTCGTAGACTACTTGGAAAAAGGCAGAACCATGACTGGAGCCTATTATACTTAATTGTTTAGTTGTCTGCAACATAAGTTGACTGAAAAGAGACCGAGATTGAAATAAAAAAAAGTGCTCTTTCACCAAGATAATGCACCATCGCACACATCTGCAGTCACAATGGCAAAAGTGCATGAGTTGGGCTTTGAATTTGTTCCTCATCCACCTTATTCACCAGACTCAGCCCCCAGTGACTTCTTCCTGTTCCCAAACTTGTAAATTTGGCTTGGTGGTAAGAAATTTTTATCAAATGAAGAAATAATAGTCACTGTCAACAAGTATTTTGCAGACCTTGATGGAACCTATTTTTCCGACGGCTTGAAAAGCTGGAACATTGCTGGACCAAGTGTATAGCCATCAATGTAGACTATGATGAGAAATAAGGGGAGATGTACATAAAATAAAATTATTCTTGCTTAAATATGTAAAATATGAAGCAAACAAATATATACAAATATAATAATTTGTAACTTAAAACTTCACTTATCTTATAAGAAATGATGATAATTCTTATAAATTCTCCAGGATCGCAATTTCATGTATATTCATACATATCTTCAGCTGGAAAACAAAGCTGTCGCCATAATTACTAAACACTAGACGGTGATATGTTCTTGTTAGTACTACCAAAATCTGAAAATGAAAGAAATTTAAAAACAGAATCGACTGCCGGTATTTCAAAATTCACTACACGATTTTTTTTATTTTTTTATTTATTTTTTTTTTTAGTTAATTGATGGAAATTAATCATTTCTCCACACTAGCCTTATATAGGCTAAGATATTTGATGGATAGATTCAACATGAAAAATTCAATGCCATGGCCGGGATTTGAACCACGGATCTCCTGGTTTCCGTCCAGTCGCTCTTAACCTTTGAGCTACCATGGCCAACGTGCCATGGCATTGAATTTTTCATGTTGACTCCATCCATTCACTACACGATATTTTTTTTTTAAAATAAATATCTTTTCCCAAACCATTAAATCTATTGGACCATTTAATTGTTTTAATAATTTAACTTCTGGATTTATTTCATGGTTAAATGACCAAAAATGATCTGCTATGGCCGATTTATCAGTTTGTTTATACTTAATGTAACGAAATGAATTTTGAAATACCGGCAGTCGATTCTGTTTCTAAATTTGTTTTATTTTCAGATTTTGGTAGTACTAACAAGAACATATCAACTTCTAGTGTTTAGCAACTATGGTGACAGCTTTGTTTTTCCAGCTGAAGATGTATGAATATACATGAAATCCAATAAAATGTATTTCCCGGGCTTTGGGCCAGGGTCCAAAGGATGAAACTCATAACTCCGACAAGCATCTTCAGAGGATGATTCTAGCTCGGTACTTGCTGGAATTCTGAGTAGAATCATCCTCTGAAGATGCTCGTTGGAGTTATGAGCGAAACGTCAGGAGAAGTTTCATCCTTTGGACCATGGCCGACAAGCCCAAGAAATACATTTTATTGGATTAACGCCGGCCGTGAAAGCCTAAGCAAGTACATATACATGAAATCGTGATCCTGCAGAATTTATAAGAATTATCATTATTTATTATAAGATAAGTGAAGTTTTAAGTTACAAATTATTATTCTTGGTTTTTTGCAGACTTATCAAATGACCCTCATATAGTATAATTTTACTATAAACAGAGAAGCAAAAGCATTAGTACTTGAACATGGAAAAGCAGCTTGTAAGTCATCAATCAAGAATACTTATGTAAGACACTGGTAAATGGTAAAAAGCAGTTGGAGAGAGTGTATAATATGATTGGAGAGGCTAGAATGCTATATGGAGTTGGAATTTGCAAATTAGCTAAGGAATAGGAACCAAATTATTTGGTTTTATTAGTACTCTACATACGATTAACTCTTTGTAATAGCTTAATATAATAATTCTGTGCTACTTTTCCAGATTTTAGATATTGGGAGGATCCAGCTGATGATTTTCATACTGAAGAAGGGACACTGTTACCTCTCTGGAAGTTTTCTTTTGATAAAACAAAAAAGAATAATGTCACAGCTCTATGCTGGAGCCCTCGTTACTATGACCTCTTTGCTGCTGGTTTTGGTTGTTGTGAGTATATTTAACTTCACAACATTCCTTTGCATGATTATATTTCCTGTGTTCACATCTCAAATAATGAACTATGACATTATGAATGTGAATTTTAGGAAATGGATTATCAAAACAGCTACTAATAAGGACTAATTTGTAATGGACCAGATTACAAACAAAACTTTATTGCAATGTGCAAAACAGTTCCCAAATGCATTAAATATTATTAAGAATGTTTATATGAATAAGATTTGTATGACCATAACTTTATTTAATTTCTCTTTACTTAAATTACATTCTTGAAAGATAATACATATTTAAGAATCTAACATTTAGTAAATTAGCCTCTTCATACTCCTCATTATGTGTATGATGTAGAGCCTCTACAACTAATTATCATTACTATTTCATTGTCTTCTTTCTCTTGCTCATTTTTTAGCACCTTACCCATCACCTTACTCCTCCTTGGAATTCTCCTATTCACTAACATTTTCATTGCTATTACATCTTCTAGTAATTTATTACATTTTCACACTAATAGATCCCTTCATCTCTTAACAATTTCATATTCAATTGAATGAATGAGTGAGTGAGTGAGTGAGTGAGTGAGTGAGTGAGTGAGTGAGTGAGTGAGTGAGTGAGTGAGTGAGTGAGTGAGTGAGTGAGTGAGGGAGGAAGGGAGGGAGGGAGGGAGGGAGGGAGGGAGGGAGGGAGGGAGTGAGTGAGGAGCAAGCGAGCCTGAGATGTCCCAATAAGGGCAAGGGCCTTCTGCTAGTGGCGAGCTCATTAAATGTTCCTCATGTGATGAGCTATGCTGCTTAGAGAGTGTTTATCTGCCGCGTTAGTGTGACATATCTAGAATTGTGTTCCTGTGAATCATTATTTGCTCATTCATTGCACTACAACTACTTTCACTGCACTTGAACAGTTTCTGCTTGGGTTCCTTGGTTTTGCCACATACTCCTGGTTTTGGCAATGGTGAACCAGTACCTGCATGCTATCGCCTCGAAGAAATTGTTCCATCTCACCTTGACCTGCCTCTCTGTCTTCTGCCTATATATGGGTCCCATATTATGATGTGCTGCATCTATCTGTTATTGTCTGTTAAGTGTGGCCATATGACTGCCCCAAGTCCATTTAATCCTGTTGATTTGGTTAGTAATGTTGTTTCATGCTGACCTTATATGAAGGGACTCAACGGAATCTTAACTTATCTTTCTTACTTTTACAGAATTATCATTGTATTTCATCTACCTCAATTGTTTTTAATTTGTCAATATAATCCCAATGAGCATATATCCTTAAAACTATCTCATATTCCCTATTTCACTACATCTTCAACTTGCTACATCACCTTCCAGAACCCATTGCAGCTAGTTTCACCCCATTGTCCAACATCTCCCATATCTATTTTTTGTTCTATCAATCTTTTCATCATTCCTAAACTAGCTCCTCCCCTTCCCCATTACAGCTCTTGATATTTTAAACATTTTTTTTAGTACATTATCTTATTTAATTTCAGACATTTCAAAATTCTTTTGATTATTACACCCTTCCTTATTCAGACAAGTTTACTCTACTACTGAAGTTTTTTACAAGCTCAAAACCTCTCTACAAAACATTCTATACACTAGGTCAATTTTTTTAGCATCTTTTACAATGCCCCATATTTCTCATCTTTATATCCACTGCTGTTTAGTCTTTCTAACCATTTCATTTATAATGTAAGCATTTTGTATAAACATGTTCTGATCCTTTCGTGATTCATTTTCATTTAACTAGAGCAGTTTAGCATATGCCTTCCAGCTTTTATTACTTGAAAATCTTACACCCAAATAATAAAATTCTTTTTCTAGGTGCCTCCGTTTACTCTCCATTTATACAGTACCATATTTTTCACTAGTGGCCGGCTGGCTGGAAGGTGGTTAGTGCTGCAACAGAAGACACTCTGCCACCACAGTGTTGCTGCCACATTGAATATTTATATTCTAGCACTTAAGTTTATCATGCAAATTATAATTACAGTAACCACATACCTTTGTCACAGAAGGTGTTGGAAATGCTGTCCTTGTGCTGCCACATATGTCTCATACCTTTGAAGAAAACTTCCGTTGACATGCATTAATTCATCTTCTGAAATTGCTGTGATTTATCTTCTGATATTGTATTTTGTTTCTTTCAATGTATACGGGTTGTTCTGATACACTTTATTTTTAAGTTCACCCATAAATAAAAATTGCATACCATAAGGTCTGGGGATCGCAGTGGCCATAGTCCTTTACTGATGACTCTATCTTCAAAATTTTCCCTAGTTAATTGCAACAATAGATCAGTTGTATGTTAAACATATCCCTGAGTGCACTCAATGTCACACAAATATTTAAGGAATGGTTAATTCTTTCATCACTGTACCTCTGTCTGTTAACTGTTTCCTCGAGGAATATAGGCCCTATAATTCAGTATGATTCATAGCACATCAAACACAAATTTTCTGGTCATGCATTGGCATTTCATGCACAATATTGGTGTTTTCTGCAGTCCAATATCTGTTGTTATTGTGAGGATACATGACCATGTAACAAAAACCATGCTTCATCTGTGAAAAAAATTATCTTAGGGTCCATAGAGCCATCAACTGTACTCACAATTCAGTTGCAGAAACTTACTTTACTCATAGTATCGCAGGGATGCAGTTCCTTAACTATGATTATCTTATATGGTTTTAATTTCAAAAGTGTAGTGGCTTTCCAAGCCGAGAATGTGAAATACCTGCTTCTTATCATAACCTAGTCAGAGATTTTCATGGGTTAAGTTCTAAAAATTTTCTATCTCACCAAGCTTTTCCTCTGTAAGCACATGGCTTTCTTATCAAGAACAGAACCAGTTTCTCTGAACCTTTTTACAATTTTATAAACTGTCTCTCTGTAAGGCACAGGAATACCAGGAAATAGGTCTACAAAAAGCCAAGTCACTTCCCTACAAGACTGTTCGCACGTAGGAACCATACATGAATATACAGTGTGCAAAAGTATACACACTTCTTGGCATTGTAACAGACCTAATTACAATTTGATCACAAAGAACACAACAAGAATCCTCATTAGCAACGGCCAAACATACAATGACGCGGAGAAAGGCGGGTGCCAGCAATGCTGAGAAGCACTGTGCACATGCAGCTACCTGCCACCAGCCAGTTGGCCACCAGTGAAAAATAAGGCACTGTATATCATCTTCCCCTTTTGTAAATTATCTTTTATTTCTTGCAATTTATTTTTAGACCCCATTCATCACAAAATCTCATTATTTCATTAATAGTATGTTGAAGCCCTATTATATCTCTTGTAATCAAACCATTTGTAAAAACCAAACCTGCCATTTTTTTTCTTTTTAATAACTGGGCAATTGTTGTTACTCTTCTTTATCCAATCTACAATATCATGTATGAATAAGTTGAACAAAATTGGACACAGTTTACAATCTTGTCTCAAACCTAAATTTTGTCCCAAGCATTCTGTTTCTCTATTTCTTTCCTACCACATACCTAGTACAAAATTTAATACCATCATACATTGTTACCATTTTCTACTGTGTATATTTAAGTAGGGAATATTCCATCCAACAATTTGATACTGAAAAAATACGTTTTTAGACTCCTTAAATCCAAAAGACAAGAAAACATTTTTAGAAAAGTGTATGTGTGTGCGCATGCATATGTGTGATCAGCACGACTCAAAAATGAAAAGGCAGTTAAATACCAAACTTGGTATTTAAGTTGAATAACTTCCAAGTATACAACGAAAGGATAAAATTTTGAATATGTCAAAAATGTTTATTCATTCATTCATTTATTATCTGCTTAAAAGAATACAAAACATATTCAAAGCATCTCAACTTTAATATGTGCAACCAGAAAATCACACAGTTTAAGATCTACATAAACAAGTTCTACAATAACCTAATTACAATAATAAATCATAAACTATACACTATTACACTTATATTATACAAATACTATTTATTTAGTCAATATTATCTAAGATATTCGTCAATTGAATAATATAACAATTTTAATTAAAATACCACAAAGTTTAAGATATTTTTATGACAAATCCAATATATAACTTGATTTTTCTGAAAATGTCCTCAGAATCCTTTTCCTTATGTTCAACTATTGCATGAATGGTAAACTTTTTTTTAGTGAACCACCTCCTAAATATTCCTTGTTATTTGTTGAATTTTTCAACTCTTACATTTTTCTCAAATTGTTATTAATTCTTTAATGTTCTGGACATGCAAGAGAATGGAAATACATAGTCACCAGCTCTTTAAAGATTTAAATATTGCTTAAGCCTTATTCTCTATTTCCACTGTACCTACAAGGAAATATGTATTTTATATGCAATTTCTACAAACATTAATCTATATGAAGTAGATAGAGGAATTATTTGTATGAATAATTTGTAACAGAATAAAGTCATGTGAGTGCAACACATCAAATTGTTTGTAATCCTTGTACAAAGTGTTCACTGGCCCCTTTACATTCTCATTTACACAGCAATGCACATCTATTCACTATACTGAAAGCTTTAAAAAAAATTATTAAGAAAAAATACTCTTTTGACTATTAGCTAAGTTTCTATCTTCCAGGCTTTGTAGGATGTGGTCTAGAAGGCATCCAAGATACCAACGTTTCACCAAGTACTGAGCTTGGCATCTTCAGGGTGAGATGATCCGTTGTCTGTGCTGCTGTTGTCTCACCCACAAGCACAGTAATGGCAAAACATTGGTATCTATGATGCCTTCTAGACCACAGACTACAAGCACATAAGATAGAAATAATAATTTCTTCCACACTAGCCATGTGTAGGCCAAGGTTTGAATGAGTAGAGCCAGACTGAAAAATTCAATGCCAAGCTGGGATTTGAACCACAGATCTCCCACTCTCTGTTAGAGTAACCGCACGGAGAGCGGAAGATCCATGGTTCAAATCCCGGCTATGGAATTGAACTTTTCAGTCTGGCTCTAGTCATTCAAACATAAGATAGAAACTTGGCTATATTTTTGCTTAGCCAAGATAGAAACGTTTCCTCTCCCCAAAGCAGAAGATGAACTCGTCCAATCTTCTGCACATATTTCAATAGCTGCAACCTCATCTGAATCAAACTGTACTATATGATGTTTTCTGCACAATCCATATGGCCCCCCAAAGTGAACATGCCTATCAGTACAGACCATTCACTTTGCTTCCTTGTGTCCAGACTTCAATACCTCTCTTGCTTGCTGACGTAGTCTTAGAGTCATTAGCCTCGCAGAAAGCATTTGATCTCAGTTACAAATTAAAATAAAGAATAAATATATTGGAAAAGCAAGGATAAGCATTAAATCCTCAATTAAACATATTTAAACTTCCTTTCTCATTGCAGATGATACAAAAATTACTATTTGGATACGTAAGAACCATGACTGATTCTCCATGTGATATTATCTCAAGTGTTTTAGCCCTCCAAACAACCTGTCCCACACTCTCAAGGAAACTACACACATATAGCTTTTATATACCATGTGTACTTTAAGTACAAACCAACCTGAAAACATATAACATGTTACTCTGATAACTAAAATTAGTGTGCAAATGAAGTAAATAATGATGTAATGTTATCCACTACATTATCCTGAATTACCAAAACAAATATCTGCAGTTATATCCCTAAACTCTATATGTAGAATCCAGAAGTAATATTGAATTATTCTTTTTTTAGGAAACAATCAGAGCTTATTTAAAAATATACCTCATAAAGCATGTTATAATTGCAAAAACTGCTAAATGGAAAGCAAAAAAGTGTGCACAGCTCTTTAACAAATATATGAATTGCAATAAATTTTAAATCAAATTTACAGATATAATTTTCTCATTTAATAGTAAAAGCTCAATAAACTGTAAATCACATTAGTCTTATTGTCAAAGATTAAAAAAAGAATAAGAAGAAACATGTTCTTTAGTATTATTTTATGTTTCTGGTGTTGCATTACAGTTGATTTTATGAAACCACAGAATGAAGGTTGCTTGTGCCTTTTTACACTGAAAAATCCTTCACATCCAGAATATGTAGCATTTACCAACACAGGAGTAATGTGTATTGATATCCATCCAAAATATGGCTACCTCATTGCTATTGGAAAGTATGATGGAAGTGTTGCAGTATATGATGTACATCTTCCTAGCAGAGAGCCACAATATGAAAGTAATTCTGTTACAAATAAACATGGAGGTATTGTCTGGCAGGTACTACACTCTTTAGTAACTGTTTGATATCATATAAGTTAAAATGATAAATATTACAAGTTATTTTTTTATACAAATACAAAAATGTATTTTATTATGTTTTCAGCTTTCATGGATCAGGTTCCTAGATGCATGCATATTACCCTAAAAGTGCTCAAGCTTACTATATTAGAAGATTCAATTTCTCTTCTTTCTTCCTCTATATACAAGGGTTGGATACAAAGTAGCGATAACACTGCTGTAACAAAAACCAGTGGGTCAACGAGCTGCCATCTGTGTTGTCAAATTAAAGGCCTGTTAAAAGAGTTTGTGCAGCTAGAGGGGACAGTACTCTGTCACTGTACTGCTCTATGTAGACCCTCAAACTTCATAGCAATAGTGCAACTGCCCTATATCATGTTTACAAAGATAGAGCAACATTACTGGCTCAAAACTGAAGTGGCACAAGTTCAGAGTATGCAAGTACGCCTTCAGGGACTGCATGAAGCTTGTGGTGATGAAGTGTTGCCATATATGCAGCTGCACAATGGGTTAAAGCATCCAGAGAAGGCAGAGAAGCTGTAAGGATAAACCCCATACAGGACAACCCCACATAAAGAACAATACAGTTCAAATCCTTGCTTCCTTGTTGGATGTTGATCACCGATACACTGTGCATGAGTTGGCAGCAGAAGTAGGAGTATGCCACAGAACTGTGCTCCACATTCTGCACAGCATTCTGGGTTACTGCAAAATTGCAGCACATTGGATACCCCATGAACTTTCCAAGGTGCAACAATGGCAGCACTTTGCAGTGACACAAGATTTGTTGGGCTGGTACCAAAGGGAAGGTAACACTTTCTTTGACAAATCATTACTATAGATGAAATCTAGGCTCACTCATACAAACCACAATTGAAACACCAATCCAGTGATTGGAGGCCTCCCAGATCTCCTTTTCCAAAGAAAGTGCATGCTACACAAAGCATTGTAAAAAGATGTTCATTGTGGCTTATGACAATGATAGGGCAATACATCACACTGCATCACTAAGGGTGATGGTAGATGCTGTCTACTACTGCATGCTCCTGCAACACCACTTTCATCCAGCACTCAGGTGAAAGCAACCACATTTCATAGAACAGCATCCCATCATTCTTCATGGCAATGCAAGATGCTATACCACACGGCTGTCCAGGACATTTTGCAATGCTGACAATGGGTGATCTCCGTACACACCTGATATGAGTCCCTGTGATTATAATCTCTTTGGCAAAATGAAAGAACCACTGCAAGGGATCCAAAACAACACCAGAGATGAAATTATCCAATCAATAGGGCGGTCACTATGGAACATCAACAGAAATAGATGCACAGATGATATGCAATGCCTTCAGAACAAAAGGCATAAATAACAAGGGTGATTAAATTGAAGCTTTGCAACTATAAGCACACCTGTCAATAAAGGCACTTCAGAGAAAAAAATAGTTCTCATTACTTTTTAGCCAACCCTTGTAGATAGAGGTTCGAAACCTTCACAAAGAAACTTATAAGTGCTCATCTATGTACTTTTCTCATGAGAGAGATGTACATGCCAAACTTAAGCATAGGAGGTTCAGAACGCAAAGGAAAGTAAATCACTTGGACATAATGCATTTGTTTTGATATAATATTCATTTAGTCTCAAAATGTTTTGCAAGAGTAAAAACTGAATCAGCAGACCAAAACTATCATTTTTAGCAAATAAGAGTAATAAGCTGGAATTATTAACAGTCTGTTGTATCATTTTTAAAATTATGAAATGCAAACAGAATAAAATTGAAATCTGCATAATACTAATACAGAGTTACATCAATTCTAATAGCTATAACTGTAGATAAACCAGACAGCATTCAATATTTTATGCACATCTTCATGACATACTTTCAGCTTGGAATATGCAGAAAAAATTGACATTGCAGAGATCAGTTTTCTAAAAATACTTGGTATGCCAAAAAGTGAACCTAGCAAAATAGAAAAAGTGATTAAAAGGAACAGCCATGCTCAACTCAGGAGAAGATATCCTTAAAAAAAAATTCACTTATCCACAAAAATTCAACAAATTCAAAAAGATTTTCACAGAAAACAAATTAACATACACCATAAAAAGTATACTTGGTTCTACCAATAAAGACAGCATTCTTCCAAATAAAAAATCTGGAATTTATCAAATAGAATGCAATAACTGTAGCTAAATCTGTATCAGAAAAACAAAGAGAAACTTGCAAACAAGAGATATGGAACCTTTTAGGAGTTTTAGAAAAAACTTTCATCTCGAAGAAGAAGAAAGTCTTCAAAGTAAATAACTCACTATAAAAGTTTCTAAATCATCACAAGAGCAGCTTATTGAAGTATCAGCTTCACCACTCAACATCAACTGATGTCCTGTTAATAATGCAGGACATATTCCTGCAAAAGCCCATTCTGGAACATTTAGAAAGAATTGTTTGATGTCATTAACCAACTCAGTTTTTACTCTTAATTCAATTTCAACATTATTGTCAGCTTCCAGTATATGAAAACATCTCAAGAGCTTTTAAAGCATAATCTCTTCAGCATAAGCACATTTCATCATCCCTGTCACCCTAAGAATATAAGATTTGGCTCTTTAATGTTTGCAGTTCAATTTAATGACTTACAATTGTTTATTGGAAAGTAAAAGTAAAATACAAAGTTTCTTTTAATGCTGAAAAATATGTACTATATATGTTTATTTTAATTTTTTTCTCAAGGCATGTCATTACTTGTCAAACAACCGCATTATAAGTATTAATTTTTTCTTATTTTCTTATTTACATAAGGTCTTAGGGGTATGAGTGTGCAACCTTCAATAGCAGCTTACTGACTTTAAGCTGATACATAAGTTCTTATACCATTTTCCTCTGTAGTGTATGGTTGCATAAATAAAAAATAAAATTGATCAAAGTTTTAATTGGAAATATGTCATCACACCTTAATCATTTACTTTTGCAGTTAGGATGAGGTAGAGCTACAAAAGACCTGCCTCGGTAGCGTAGATGGTAGCATGTCTGCCTCACGTTCAAGAGGTCCCGAGTTCGAATCTCGGTCAGGGTGAGTTACCTAGATAAGGTTTTTCTGGGGTTTTCCCTTATCCTTCAAGACGAATGTTGGGTAACTCTAAGCTCCATGGACCCTGGACTCATTTGAACATCATTTCACCCAATTCATTCACCGTCCGATATAATTTAACGTTGGGGCGGACGTAAATTAAAAAAAAAAACAAGCTACAAAAGATGAGTTATTTGGTTCTTTAACATATGTAGCTAAAATGATTCTTTTAGCCATAAAATGATATGAAAAGACTATATTCCTGTGTGCCTACTGTAATAAAGTCACAGACTTATGCTTGATAATTCCGTAGCATTGGTGTGCATTTAGAACGAAAGGTCAGGAACGTAAATGGTAGATCTACCTACCGCGACACCTTGGATAGCAGCAGGTTCTGTCAGTGTTTCAGATGCATTAAATGCATTCAGAAATGACAGTCTTTGCAAATCAAGAGTGTGCTAGTTGCTTATGGGAAAGCCAACTGCAACTCTCGTGAAGTGCAAGACTTGGGATGGTTTCCCAGTAGGAGAATTATAAACCCAAGAGTCATAGCAATAAGTCCAAAGGAGCACTGTTGAACATCTATTGTAAATTGACATGTTGATTAGTTATTATGTCCTGTTTAGCAAATATGTGGCCTTTGTTTAATTTTACACAATACACCTGAATGAGGTATTTCCATAATAGCTGAATTTGTTATCCTCGATCAACTTATGCATAGTTTTTACACAGCTTTTAATTTAGGTCTCATGAATACAATTGAACAGCTTAAAAGAAAAGCACCCCACCCCTAGCTATTGGAAGTAGTAGGTAGCTCATAAATATGTAGACACATAGCAAAGCAGCTTTCAAGCGCTGGCTTAGTTTAGACTTTCACCTGTTGTAAATGCAAATGCATGCCTGACTGCAAACAAAAATGTCATCTCTGGAGCTTGCTCTGTTGCAACAGTGCAGATAATGCATTCGGATAGATGAAATTGTTATGGGACTTTATTATTTGTCATATTTGAATCTCACAGCTCGCGAAATCTGTGCACTCATACCCCTAACACCTATATACACCACCACTGCCACCATCACCGAAACATTGAAGTAGAACCATTTTCCTAACAGGAAGTATTAAGGAAAACTGTAATATGGTTAAATTCTAAAGAAACATATATTCACATTGTAAACCCACGCTAACATTATCACAAAAATATCTAGCATTATTCTGGAAGAGGCTTCTGCTGATAGGTATTCCGACAGTTCAAGTTAGGTTTTTTTAATCTCATGTAGCAATGTTTGTGTGTTCTTCCCATGCATCAAATTTAGTTATACTTTCTCACATATTAAAGGTGAAATGGGCGAATGATTTACCTGATGGAGAAATAAACTTTTTCTCTGTGTCCGGTGATGGCCGTGTGTTTAACTGGGTGCTGACAACGCATGAATTGCAACAAACAACTATAATTCCACTGAAACTCGCTCTAGATCCTGTGGCTGGGCCTGATGGAACCCTTGTTTCTTTGACAGGCATGTGTAGTGATTATTCTACTTTGTGCTTGGACTTATATTTTTAACTTGTTTATATCTTCTGTTCATCTTAAATCATATTTACAAGAACTGTTTAAATAGGCTGAGACTGATTTTCTTTCTCTAGAAACTGCTTATAGTATGTAGAGCATTCCAATCAAAAATTTTGTATTAATATTTGACCAGAAATACATGTTTTGAAGTCTTCTGAACCATACTCCCCTACAAAAAGCATTTTTAGAAAAATGAGCCATTTTGCATGCATGAGAGAGTGAAAAAGTATATCATAAAGCAAAAATGAAAACTCAAATAAATATCATAGTACAGCATTTTCCAAGGATGCAAAGTGAAGATGTTTAACAAGAATCTCCCTATTCGAACTATCCCAGAGGAGTACTAAAATGCACATATTAATTTTCTCTGAATATTTTGTGAAGCCCACTACATTTAGTGAATTTCCCATATATTACTGATGATAAATAATAATAATAATAATAATAATAATAATAATAATAATAATAATAATAATAATAATAATAATGATGATGATGATGATGATGATGATGATGATGATGATGATGATGATGATGATGATGATGATGATGATGATGATGATGATGATGATGATGATGATAATAATAATAATAATAATAATAATAATAATAATAATAATAATAAATATTTACAACAGACCATACAATAATAACAACAACCATACTGTAATTGTCTGCTGGTGTCCCGTAACTGCTCCAGCATTGTGATTCGTTCATCACCTAATTTGTTGTAATCACTAGCATGGCAAGTGTCATAGTGGCGCTGGAGATTATATTTTCATATCACATTCATGACCTTATTGCATATTAAACATCGTGCAGCATTATCAAATGGTGTAAAAAATAGGCCTGCTCCCATGAATGGTTAAATAACGTAGGGGTAGAAGACCTTCATGAACATGCAGCCATCTTGTAAACAACATCCATACACAGATAACTAACGAGCCTCTACTGATCAACCTATAAGTTAACAGGTTGCTCCTCTCTCCCCTCCCCTCCTGGACTATAGTGCATTTGCTGGTTCACTGCTTACCCATTACTTGTTTTAGCGTATCGTGAAGACTACTATTCTAAGGCTTTCAGGCCAGTGTCAATATTAAACACAGTATAATCTGAGCTTGTGAGCCATGGTCTACTGGGCTCCTTCTTCTTTCCAGACATTTCATCTATGACTGCAGCAGACAGGTAGCAAGGTGGCAGTGGCAAGGTCAAAGTAGTCTGGTGGCAGTTTCAGTTGATGTTAAAACCTCTACCAGAGTACTTTGACTGTGCCACTGAAGATGTCTGCTGCAACTGTAGATGAAACGTCTGGGAAGAAGGAGCCCAGTAGACCACAGACCACTAGCCCAGATTATACTGTATCTAGTAATATTCAAACCATGTTAAACAAAATATTTAATACACAGTTCATAAACTTTATCTTGTAAACAATTCTATTTATTACAACAATGCTCAACACAAAGGTATGTGCCCGCCTTGGTAGTGTGGTTGGCAGCATGTCTGCCTCACATTCAAGAGATCCCAAGTTTGAATCTCGGTCAGGGTGAGGTAGGATAAGGTTTTTTCCGGGGTTTTCTCTTATCCTGAAACATGAATGTCGGGTAACTCTGAGCTCTATGGACCCTGGTTAACTTGAGCATCATTTCATCCATCCATTCATCGTCCAATATGACTTAACGTTGGAGGACATAGATTACAAAAAATAGGATATGTCCACAACATAAGAAACATTGGTATAAATTTGATTAAGTAGCAGTTAGTTTTTTGTTTTTAGGGATATAAAGTGCCAAAGCACAAAAATAGCGTTTTGAAACAACAGTCTGTGAAAGAGAGATAAAAATAGTCTGTCATCTGCACTCATATGACTTTTTCTACTCTTGTACAAACTATTCTTCTTACAAGTCGTTATGCCTCTACCTACTTCATGTTAATCGAGATAAATATTTGCAGGAATTACCTAATTGCTTATGTTGTTGTAGGTGCAAGGGGAATACAATTGACTTTAAGCTATAGTAAGATCTTTTTAAGCTGATAACTATGCAATGACTTTCAAAGTCTCTCTTTTCATAATCAAGAAATAAAATAAATAAAAATGCATAAACTTGAGAATAGTATAAGTATTGGAAAATTCAGTTGTGATTCACTCCACACACAAAAAAAAGTATTTCACATAAATTATGTGAAATTATGACACTGTTTTATGTTATGACAAAGTTATGACAAAGCTTTAACAAGATCAGTATTTTTTGTGTACATAGTTAGATTTTGTCTATCGCTTGCACTTTCACAGTTGTTCAAAAGTCTCCAGAATGAAGAGAACTTCTGAGGACATTCCCAGAAATTTCAAGATATATATTTTATTTTAATAAAACTATCTAAAACATGTGGTGTTTTAATCAAAATTCTTAACAGCCTTTTTTGAGAAAATCAAAATGTTTTAAAAATGTTACATGTCTGTAGTGGGAGGAATTTCATGATAATCTTTGTCACAATCTTGGAAGATGCTGAGTTTTTGAATAAATGAATTTCATTTGGAATATGTAAATTATTTAATATGTTACTATTAAAGTATTTTTAAAATTAAATACCATTTCAGTAACTGACTTTGTTTTTGAGTTATGCTGTTTACAGAGACACACACACATGCACGCATGCACACACACCTAATATTTTTTATGAAGTCCAAAAACATGTATTTCTGGTGAAAGCTGATACTGAATTTTTTGGTGGAATGTGTTTACTTTCCCTTCTTAATATACATAAATTGCATATCAAGATTTCACCGAAAACGTGATATCTGAATCCAGAAACAAAAGCAAAACATTTTCAGAAAAAGGTGTGCATATGGGTGGGTATTGTATGTAGATATCTGTACAAGAGAAATAACAGCATAACTAAACATGAAGGCTTGAAAATCAATTACGAATACATGATCAAATATACAAAAATAATAGAAAAGTAACAACCAAGAGTTTCAGCAAAAAGTTGGTAGACAAAATAAGGTTTGATAGACAAAAACAGTTGAATGAGATCACCATCCTAACAGCTTTTAGGGACAAAAAAAAATGCAAGAAGTTCACATGGGCAACCAGAAAATTTCCAAAAATTTTCAGTGAATTTAACATCACCCTGGCACCAGCAAACAAACTCAATATAAAAAACCTCATAATAAAGCTAAAAACAGACTAAATTCCTCAGGAAAAGAAGTTTGAGACTTAAAGAATTAACTGCTTGGACTGTAGTAAGATATACATTAGACAGACAAAAGCACAACATTGGAACTAAATTTAAAAAATTACTTTAGGAACATCAAGCAAAAAGAAACAGATAAATTTGCAGTAGCAGCATCACCACACAACATAGAGCAGAAAACCCAACTACTAAAACCAGTTCACATGAATCATGAGTCAAACATCTGGAAGAACATTTATTTGAAGAAATTCAAAACCCATTTAATGAATTTTGACATTTCCTCAGAAGAAAATGTTTTACTCAACCTCATTAAATTGCCACTAAATATCTCATCTCCAGAGGACCATCATTTGCATGAGCACCAAAATTCCAGACAGTCGACAACTTCTTGATAATGCCTTCAAGTGGAGGCAAAAAGTGTTGAAAGAAAATTTGAGGTATGTCAAGTACGTGTCTCAGTTAACTCATTGTATAATTTGCAATCTTTGTATTTCAGTTCAGCGTTATTAAAATATCTAGCAAACTACCCTTAAACGGAAAGCTTTTTCTCATTTTTTATTTTCTGAATAAATTTTCTGAACGTTTTTTATTATTTGGCAATGATTTTGATTAAAATACCATGGGTTTGAAATAATTATATAATTCATAAAATATACATCTTGAGAATTTTCTAGAATAACCTGTGAAATTCCCTTCATTCAGAATCAATTTGTTTATAACTAGAAAACCATAAGAGGGAGACCAAAAATTACTGCATAAATATCACACTATTTTTTATGTATAGTCAGTCTTATATGATTGTGAAAGGTGGAAAAAAAATCACTCAAAGCAAATTATAAACATTTCCTCAACAAATGTTAAGAAGAATTGTAATAAGATGGCCAGATACAACTTCAAATTTAGAATTATGAAAACTAACATCAAAAAGGAATTGTACAGGAATAAAATACTAAAATGGAATTGTATAGTACACATTCTAAAATAAGATAAACCAGTAGAAAGAGAAAGTAGAAATAGTCCCTAAGTACATAGAGGAAGAGGAAGCTCAAGAAACTCATGAAAGAGAACAGTTATCAAAGAAATGGAAGCACCTGCCTGCCATACTAGGGGTCCCAGGCTCAATTCCCGGCTGGGGGTGGGGACTTTTCTCCAACCAAGATGATTCCCCATCTTCCCCAGAGTCTGGAAGTATGAATGAGAGTGTGAATGTGTGTGTAATCTAACGATACAATCCAACATTTACGACTTAACACCATCAATACGTTCCAAAGGAGAATGGCCACCGATATGACCACTGCAGTTAAAGGCGGGATATAAATGGAACAAAAAAATGGAAATACTTTATAAATGGCCTGTGGTTTTCTTGAAAAAATACAAGAGACTGATGATTCACCTGTTGAAATTCCTAGAATTTCACTTAAAAGTTGTACTATTCTCTGTTGATCATGCACAATCACAGCAGGTGAGCTGATGTTCATCTCTGAAACTACACAGCCAAAGCAACAAGCCCATCTAATTTAAATGTCAAAATTCTCCCTTCTTTCAACTCTGTAAGCAATCTAAAGACAATAGAATCACATAGTATGCATTCACTATAGCTTTGATTAAGCTGTTTGCAAGTTTCTATTATGTATAGTTAAAAAGGAAACATATTGTAACAAAAATAACAACACAAAGTTAAACCAAACTTACTTAATTTGTTACCAGAGTCGTTAGCTCAATACTAACATACAATCATTTTCACTTTTTACAACTGCACAGAGTTAAGCACTTCATTTTAATGTTCAAAAGAATTGTACTATTCTTATGGGTACAAAATTGACGAATCCATGAATATTGTATATTCCTACGGTGAATAAAACTTACTTACTTAAAGTCTAATTCTTAAAAATGTAATTAATACATTAAAAATTATGGGACCTAAGTTTCATTATTCTTAATTACTACTGCATTACTTTAATTACTATTGTATTATTTAACTACTATTGTATTATTTTTACTATTGTATTCATAATTGTATTACTCAAAAGAATTGTAATATTCTTATGGGTACAAAATTGACGATGCCATGAATATTGTATATTCCTACAGTGAATAAAACTTACTTAAAAAAAAAAACCTTCTTACTTCCTTTATGTCTGTTGCATGCACCAACTTGTGCTCCTTAAGGCTTTTTGACCCACACAGAATGTTTCCCTAATACTTTTACACTGCTCTGCCTTCTGATTCTGAGAAACTTTAACAACTCCCATACTCATTGGTCAGCTCAAAGTTGCAACTGAACTGTAGGCTGACTTTTATGCTCCCTGCCAGTCACAAAAGAATATTCAGGAAACCGAAATCTCTCAAATCGAAAGACTGGAACATTCATATTCATATTCATTTATTGCATCCGTAAATCATACAACTCATGATGTGGAACACAAAAAATAGTAACAAAAAACAAGAATTACAATAAGTTGTTAAGCATAATAACTAAATTAATAATTAAAATTTACATTCCTTTTATTCCTACCCTTTGTCATTTAAATACTCTTCTACTGAGTAGTAACACTTTTGTAACAAATACTTCTTTGATGTGTTTTTAAACTTTGTGAAGGACTCAATGTTTTTTATTTCAGTTGGCAGTTTATTGTAGATATGAATTCCGTTGAATTTAAAACTGTGCTCATACATTTTCTTTTTATGTCTTTTTATTCAATATCGAATCTTCTAGATTTACTGAAATCAAATGGTCTGGAACACATCAGTGCAGTACAACTTCGGACATTTACTTCCTGCGTGTGATATCATCACTGGTTATGCTTGAATGTAATATGTTTTTTGCTCCTTTCGCAGCAAAGAACACTTGGAATGGGGTGACAATTCCTTTATGATAGGTTTCACTGCCACCATGACATTACTGCTATGTGTGTGTAATGTAAATCTATTATCATAAGGCATTTAATAGCAGTCTAAACTGGTAGCTTTGTTTGTACAATATGATAACTGTAAAATTATAAGATATAAGGAACTAGGGAGAGAAAATCAGTTTCAGTGTTTATTGCACAGCTCTCATGTTTGACAAAATAAGCAGTGTTTTATCTTTTTCTGTTCTGTTCATGCCCTAGCATCTCCTATTTTGTAGTCTACAAAAATATTTAAGAATAAAAAATTTTGTCTGTTTTTAAATTGTTGTTGTAGTTCCTTTGTAAGAAGGCATAACAAACGAGAATGCTGGTATTGTAAGTTACCTTTTTGGACAGTACCTAATTCCTTTCCGTGCTTCAGTAAACATCTCAAACCATTTTTAATTGAAAAATGTAATTACACAACTGATGAGTTTTCGCATTAATAAAGTATTCACTTGTATTTAACAATATATAAGTTTAATCTTCATGTACAATATAATTTTTTTAAGTAATTACTATTGTTTAACTCTTACGATATTGTAATTAAATGTTTATTGCACAGCTCTCATGTTTGACAAAATAAGCAGTGTTTTATCTTTTTCTGTTCTGTTCATGCCCTAGCATCTCCTATTTTGTAGTCTACAAAAATATTTAAGAATAAAAAATTTTGTCTGTTTTTAAATTGTTGTTGTAGTTCCTTTGTAAGAAGGCATAACAAACGAGAATGCTGGTATTGTAAGTTACCTTTTTGGACAGTACCTAATTCCTTTCCGTGCTTCAGTAAACATCTCAAACCATTAACTTTAAAGAGAGTCGATTAAAGACACTAGACAACACTTACTTTTAAATTTTTCCGGAACTAGTTTCAGAGGCTTTGCCTCTATCATCGGCCGGCTCTCGACTGGTTCTCATTGGTGTAGCTGACGATACCTTGTCACAGCTACAGCTTATCGTCAGCTACACCAATGAGAACCAGTCGAGAGCCGGCCGATGATAGAGGCAAAGCCTCTGAAACTAGTTCCGGAAAAATTTAAAAAAAAAAAAAAAAAAAAAAAAAAAAAATTTAAAAGTAAGTGTTGTCTAGTGTCTTTAATCGACTCTCTTTAAAGTTAATTTATCATAACAACACTGTTTTCAACACTTCCAAGAAAGTAATCTCAAACCATTTTTAATTGAAAAATGTAATTACACAACTGATGAGTTTTCGCATTAATAAAGTATTCACTTGTATTTAACAATATATAAGTTTAATCTTCATGTACAATATAATTTTTTTAAGTAATTACTATTGTTTAACTCTTACGATATTGTAATTAAATGTTTAAAATACTGGATGAATCCACAACATGTATATTTTAAATTGGATGAATAAAACTGAATTGAATAATACTGAATGTTTTGGCCTTTAAATAAATATATCAAATCACTAAGTCATTATATTACATTTCATCAACTTCAAGCAGCCAGGCAGTTGTAAAATATTACACATTATTATGTAGAGCAGTGCTTTCCAAACTTTTCCTTGTGGTAATAACTTATCAGTACCTGGGATTTCACATCTCATTTTACATTCAGTAATGTTAAACAGCAAATAAATTCAACGGTAACAAATAAAATCAATGTTACAGAAATACTATATTTTACAAATGATTTTAAAACTATAACGCATTTATCATCTATTTTGTAGATGAAAATTTTGGTTTACAATTAATAAATAAATAAATAATAATAATAATAATAATAATAATAATAATAATAATAATAATAATAATAATAATAATAATAATAATAATAATAATAATAATAATAATAATAATAATAATAATAATAATAATAATAATAATAATAATAATAATAATAATAATAATAATAATAATAATAATAATAATAATAATAATAATAATAATAATAATAATAATAATAATAATAATAATAATAATAATAATAATAATAATAATAATAATAATAATAATAATAATAATAATAATAATAATAATAATAATAATAATAATAATAATAATAATAATAATAATAATAATAATAATAATAATAATAATAATAATAATAATAATAATAATAATAATAATAATAATAATAATAATAATAATAATAATAATAATAATAATAATAATAATAATAATAAATCTTTTTTATATGGTTTGAACTTAGGCTACATTTCCTCATCCAACATTTTAAAATTTGCCATCTGCAGCAATGATGAGAAATCTGTTTTCAAGTGTGGTCAACTGGGTTCAGTAGGAAAAATCAACCTTATGCTTGGTAACTGAGGCTTAAAATGCAGCTTTTTAAGTTTGCTGGTTCCTCCTAAATTTTGTTTACCTGTGTTAGACATTGCAAAACAAACATTGGTTTACATCTGCCCCTGGAAAATATACATTTCAATACAATAAATGATCATAAATCATTGATTGTATTTTGTAACCAAGCACACATTTAGGTCTCACTGGAAGCATTTCAAAATTATTTTCCTATGCTTTTTCTACAAATTGACTATATATTTGAATATTTAGAGAAACTAAAATTTCATTTTTACAACAAAATCTAATGTAATCTTGACTGTATGTATATTGACTATATATTTGAATATCTAGAGAAACTAAAATTTTATTTTACAATAAAAATCTAATGTAATCTTTTAATTCTAATCTTTAAATATTTAGAAAAACTGATGTTATTTTGGCCTAATATTGTTTATAGCAGCAAGGAGACTTGCTCTCTTACTTAAGACTTATTGAGTACCTGAAATATATCAGAAAGTAAACAAGTAAACTTAATTATTAAATTTTAGATGAGTCGCATTTTTTACACATCTGCTTCAAATTCGTACCTATTTTGAGGACATGTTTCGCAAATCTTCGTTTGCATCTACGGCTCTTGTGCGACTGACGCTAGATCCAGCGGTGTGGGTAATTCTGGGGTTGTTGCTGCCATCTGTTGATTTAGTGATGAACTGAAATGTGGGATTCTCTTCTAGCGGGATTTCAAAGTTCATTAGTTGGTTTTTATGTTTTTCTATGTATATCCTCTCCCATATGACGAGTTCACTATGTTTTTGTACGTATTTTAGTAATTCTGTGCTATCTTCAATTTCATGATTTTCAGACCAGAAATGAGCTGCTATTGCGGACTTATATTTTTGTATCTTAAGTGCCTGAAGTGTTCTTTCTTTCTAGTGCCTATGTTCCTTTTTGTCCTTCCTATGTAAATTTTTTCACAGTCTTTACACTTAATTTTGTAAATGCCTGACTTTTCCTCTGGTTTTATCTTATCAGTATTATTACTGTGAAGTAGGTTTTTAATGTTGTAATTGTTTTTTGGTGCCAATGTTATATTGTATTTCTTGAATATTTTTTGGAACTTTTTTGTGGCCCAGGGGTGGTAAGTAAATTTAGCAAATCTAGTTTCTTGTTTTATTGGTGTGAGAGCTGTGATCTGTTTTAATTTCTTTTGAAGTTTGAATAATTTTAGTTTTTTATCTACAAGGTTTTTTCCATATCCATTTTTAATTACAGTTTTTAAGATTTGATGGTATTCGTTTTGATATTCTTGCTGGCTGAGAGGTAGATTTACTAATCTGTGTGTCAGACTGTTGATGGTTGCATGTTTGTGTGGAATTGGGTTGAAACTATTTGCTTTGATGTAATTATCTGTGTGTGTTGCTTTTCTATGAATGCCAAATTCTAGTTTTTCATTGCCTTTTTTGATTTTAAGGTCTAAAAAAGGTAGAGTACAGTCCTCTTCAGTTTCTACTGTGAATTGTATGCTGGGTTCTTGCAGGTTGAGTAGTTTCAAAGCATCATCTATTAGTTTGTAGGGCACTATTGCAAAGATGTCGTCTACGTATCTGTACCATGTTTTAAACATATGAGGGAAGGCTTTAGTAATATGTGTTTCGAAAAAGCTCATGTATAGATTGGCCAAAAATGGTGATAGCGGGCTTCCCATAGCTAGTCCTGAAATTTGTTTGTAATATTTTCCATCGAAGACAAAATAATTTTGATGTATACATAATTCAGTCATTGCCACATATTCTTCTATTGCATTGGCATCCAGGTTTATAGAATTTAGCCATTTTTTTAGTTGAATCAAAAGTTTGTCTAAAGGAATGCTAGGGAAGAGGGAGCGGACATCAAAGGATACTAAAGTGTCATGAGGTTTTAGTTTAAGATTTTGAATTTTTTCTACCAGGTCTAAAGAGTTTTTTATACTCAGAGTATGGAATTGTGGAAAGGACTGAAATTTTTTGGTTAGCCATTTTGCCAGAAGGTAAGTAGGAGTGTTTATATTATTTACAATGGGTCTCATGGGTATGTTGGGTTTGTGTATTTTAGGCAAACCATATATTCTTGCAAGGGTAGGGTTGTCTGGTTTGATAGTTTTTTGTTCTGTAGTTGTTAAAATTTTACTATTAATGATGGTTTTTTGTACATCTTTTATGCATCGGTTGAGTGGATTAGAATCTATTTCCTGGAATTCTTTTTGTTGTAGTAACTCTAACATTTTTTCTTTGTATGTAGCTGTATCTAAGATTACTATTTTGTTCCCTTTATCAGCCCTTGAGAAGATTACATCCTTTTTCCTTAAAGATTTAATTATCTGAATTTGTTTCAAATGTTTTATTGGCTTTTTATTTATTAAGTTTTCCAATATAGGAGCTGATTTTTTTCTAATTATATTTTTGTCCATGGTTTCCAAGCCTTCTACTGCTAATTCTATGTCTGCAATGAATTCATCCGGGTTGCTGGAGTATGTTATACATGTTTTTAGGCCTTGGTTAAGTACATCTTTTTCTTCGTTGTTAAAATTTTGCTTTGAGAGATTAATTACACTATCTAGGGATGTGTTCTTTGCTGAAATTTTGTTATGTTTTGGTTGCCAATGATTATGATTACGTTTTAGTTTCTTATTTTGACGATAAACTTTCTCTTTGACTTTATAATTGATATGTTCAAATGATTTGGCTTCTAAGTGATCCCATGCTGTGTTTCCTAGTAATTTTACAATTTTCAGATGTAGGTTATACAAAGAGAGGTCTATATTAGTTATTTTTCTGTAGTGATTTGTTTTTTCGGCTTTTAACACGGCTTTTTCAGCAGCTAATTGTTCTATACTGTTATTGTTAAATTTTACTATTTTTCGTACAAATTTCGGAGAAAAGTTACGTTTTAGGCAATTGTTGATAAATTTTATGTCCGCTGATATTAATCTTCTTTTTGTCTTTAGTTTCAAATATTGTTTTATTTCTTTTCTTATGCTGGGAATGTCTTTTTAAACAGAATTACCCACACCGCTGGATCTAGCGTCAGTCGCACAGGAGCCGTAGATGCAAACGAAGATTTGCGAAACATGTCCTCAAAATAGGTACGAAAGTGAAGCAGACGTGTAAAAAATGCGACTCATCTAAAATTTAATAATTTTTCGCTTCACTGTGGTGTTCCAATACAGTTGAATCTCGATAAAGTAAACTTAACTTTGTGAACTACAGTCCATCTTTCAATGCAGTTTAAAATGTTGTTTTCCTTCTTTTTTTTTTTTTCTTTCTTTCTTTCAAATAATTTCACTGCAGCCTTGAGTTCACACATATGATGAAAATATTTCCCTCTTGATTGACTGTGCTTCTCTGAGAAGCAGATTACTCTGCTGTAACCTTACTTTTATATATATAGATCAACAGGCGTGATTTGAGAGGCCTGCTTTCAAATAAATTTATCACCTGAACAGGTTGCTTGTACAAAATAGTATCACTCCAAAAAGCTTAATTATAAATTAATGAATGGAGCAAAAGATAGGAAGTTAAGTATTATTTTATCACAACTTTCATTTAATTTATATTCTGAATTTACAACAAATCTTGTTTATTCTTGATGTTTGGAAAGCACTGATATATAGATACCAAAAATCTTTGATATCTCAAAAATATAACTATAAAGATCTTTATCTGCTTTTGAATTTATAACCACCAGTCCTTCAGTTTCTAATAAAACTGTAAACATAAGAAACTAATCAGTTTCAGACAGGTTACCTGTGATAGTCTATGACAACAGAATAAGTGAACAGAATTTAATGAACTTAAATTTGTGTAACTTCTGAAAATCTCTTCAAAGTACATTTACCATAACTGATTCTTTGTACACATTTATTCTACAAAGCTTTTTTTGCTAAATTTATTTTATGCCTTTTAACAGGATGTGGTTCAGCTCTAACTTTCCATCCAAAAGAAGAGCACATCTTCATGGTAGGAACTGAAGAAGGCTTAATGTATAAATGTAGTACAGCATATGCTTCCATGTTCCTTACAACATATGAAGCACACCACATGCCAATATACAGAATAGATTACAATAAGTTTAACCCTGACATATTCCTTTCATGCAGTGCAGATTGGAGAGTCAAGATTTGGGAGGATCAAAGGAGGTATGCTCTCAGGATTTAATAAATGAGCTAGCCTTGTGTTTTTAATGCTCAAAAAGTTTCACACTCCAGTATGTTTAACTTAAAGACATCGTGTTGCTACATGAAAACTGCTGTCATATTAACATATTCAGTAATTAAATCTTTTAGTACAAAACTTTTTTTAGAAAGTTGCACCTATGAGCTGATTTCTAAGTTGTGCAGAGGATATGTCAATAGAAAAGAGCAATGTGGTGAACTGGAAAATATGATTTTGACCAAGTGATTCATCTAATTTAAATCCCACTGAACTCTTACGGGGTAGACTTAACAGGAAATTGAGAAAACTGAGGTCATCTAATATTGAAAATCTGTGGAATAATTTATAGACATGGACTGCAAAAGCACTACACAATCTTATCTCCAGAATGCCAACGTTTGTGCAGCACTTCTGAGGGCAAAGGGTGGATACTTTGAAGAGGCTAAAATCTAAACCATATTGTACTGTACTTAATACTATAGAGAGATAATATTAATTTTGTTGGTTTTTTTTAATTTTTATGAAGTGTTTGTACATTAATATAAAGTATTTAATTTTTTCATAGGTGATCAAAAACTTTTGACTGGTAGTATATACATTTATGAAGTTTAACCTACATCCTCCAACGTTAAGTCATATCGGACGATGAATGAAATAATTGAAATGATGCTCAAATGCGTCCGGGGTCCATGGAGCTTAGAGCTACCTGACATTCGTCTTTCACGATAAGGGTAAACCCCGGAAAAAACCTTATCCAGGTAAACTCACCCTGACCGAGACTCAAACTCGGGACCTCTTGAACATGAGGCAGACACGCTAGTTTAATCTTATCTTCCATTAAGCATAACATATAGAGTTATATACAGTGCATATTCAACCTTGCGTACATAGGCTGTCATTTGCTTTCTTTTCTTATGCTGGGAATGTCTTTTTAAATTTAAGCATCTTCATTTTCAGTGAACCACTATTTCTGTTTGACCTTGGATGTGCAGTAGATGATGCTGAATGGGCCCCATATTCAAGCACTGTGTTTGCTGCTGTTACAAATGATGGGAAAATCCACATTTTTGACCTTAACTTAAACAAATACAGACCTGTGTGCACTCAGGCAGTTGTATCCAAAAGAAGGCACAAATTGACAACAGTCACATTCAATCTTAAGATGCCTATACTGATAGTTGGCGATGACAAGTAAGTGGCTGTTCATATTTTCTGAATTGTTACTCTATTTTAATAATTATGTGTGTCATATAGTAATGTCATGTCACATATTCACCTAACATTACCTGATAATGTGTAAGTAAATGTGTATTGTATTATGGTCTTATACATTATTATTTTTACAGAAACTGCTGAATGTAAAAAGCTTAAATTTTATCTTGAAACCAAACAAAAAACTGAATGCACACAAAATTTAATGTTATTCATGTATTTATGACCTTACCTTAAAAAATTTGCTTGGTAGGGCAGCTATAGTCTGTGCTTAATGGGTTATACATTTCAAGTTCACTAATACAGTCACCAATGCAAGAAAATTGCTATAAACTGGCTTGTGAAATTATCTTTGGAATTCTTTTAAACCATCTAATTCCGTTAAGAACTTGAATTACTATGGTAATATAGAGAATATACCTCATTGTATTTATTTCATTACTGTGCAATACACAATCCTTTTCTATTTCAGGGGAGCCATAACAACATTAAAACTCTCTCCTAACCTTCGACGGAAAGTAAAACCTCCAAAGAAAGGACCTGTTCTCAGCGACCGAGAACTGGAACTCCTGAAACTGGATAAACTACTAACTCTTGTCAGAGAACCAACGACTCTGACAGCACCTCCTGACCTGCCTGCACCTGATTAGGCAGTCTTTAATATGTTAAGTGTACAAAGACTACAAAATTGAAGTAAATTAGAACAGCTCTTAAAAGAATATATCATAATTATCCAAAGTAACTGTCCATGTGTTTGTAATTTCAAATTATGAGTTAATAAAATATATCAGCAATCTGATTTTATAAATTTTACATTCCCTTTGTTCATTCAGTATTACTTTCTCTTCTTTCAATGAATAAGCAGTTCATATGCAAAATAGATGACCTGACTAGTCAGCAGCAACATAATTACAAGCAGATAAATATCGTTTAGTTATATGCAAGCAATTATTATATAATGTGATCCCTTAGTATTTTATATCATATGAAATAGTATATTAACACTAGAAGGACCGTACTGGTCATTTTGACAGGTGTAATGTTCTTTAAAAAAGCATATACATTGAGGTAGTGTGATTATCACTTTAATATTTCGTGACTTTTAATGAAATAGAGCAAGAGTGATTCCCTAAAATGTTTAAGATTTTATAGCAGGTTTTAAAAAAATTATACACGCTTTTTACCTTAAAGTACCATAGCCAGTCATTTTGACCGGTGAAATTATTTTGCACGTGTCCTAACTAAATAGTGGTAACAATGTATTCGAAAGCTATCCAAGGTTTTCGGCCATTGTTGTAGCCCAGTTTAATAATGTTTAGCGCTAGAGTAGACGTGTCATAACTAACAATGATAACAATGTGGTCTGAAAATAATCCAAGGTTTGTGATCATTGTGGAAGCTTAGTTTGAAAAAGTTTAGCTCCAGAGCATGGTAAAATATTTTAGAGGCCGTACTGTATCATTGCCATATCACATCACAATTACCACCGTAAGTAGCTTCGAGAAGATGAAATGTTGAATTATTTCCATTGTTTACCAGACAATGTGTCAGAAGGAGAGAATATATTTATTGAATAATTCATCATCACTAATGATGAGGCTGCAAAGGTCCTAATAAAACCAAGAATATATGTATGAAGTGTAAGAAGTATGTGTGCGGCCCATGTTAAGGAAATGTTCAGTACGTGTGCGCTAAGTTTTTCAACCAGGATGGCGGATTTGACTAAATACAGAAATGAGCTGTTTTTGTGATCACTGTGTGTATCACAGTGTTACAAACTACTTCAGAATCTCAGAAACTATTTGTTTCTGAGATTAATTTTGACGTCACTGTTACTAAATTTCTCCAAACACATATACTTCAGAATGCTAAAGTGATATAACCAAGTATGCATATCATTTACATGATCCCATATTTTGTAAGCAGTGTACTTTAAAGTGTAACGGATTTACGCTGTTTAATGAGTAAATATTGTCTAAACTGCTTTAAAATGTAAATAAAGGTACTATTTTATGCATAAAATATCCCGATTTAAATTATATTAGAAATGAAACGCTGAAAACTGATTGAAAAAGGTACCGGTCAAATATTGTCAACAGCTTCAGTTTTTTTTTTACTTTTATAAGCAGTTGACCTTCACACAATATTAATTGTGTAAATTAATACTTAATTGTGTAATGTAAATAGTGTTCCATAAAAAATGGACATTAATTGGGAAAAAGGAATGTTCTGTTTTCATCCTTTGTCAGCTGATGGAGAAGTACCTTAGTTAAGGTAAAATTTTTAGAAAAAACTTGCATTTTAACAATATTCTTTCAATGTGGCAAACACGAATAATTGGAATAGTACATATTGAAATATACAGGATGAATAAAAAGTATGGAATAATGCTTGTAACTTTGTTGTTATAGTTTTTTGAAGTGATATTTTTTTAGATAATGTTTTCATATTATTGTGATTGTGAATACAATGTGACTTCTTTTTTAATGGCAACATTTTGTTTTTTCATTTTTTAGTCCTCAGATCTTGGAACATCCAGGTAGATACTTTTTTGAACTGTAATTTAAATTTATTAGGACATTAATATAATTTTGAGTCGAACTAATACTCAATGCTCCACTTATTGCTAGTATTTACCTAGAACGCATTTCGTTAGGATCTACCTAACATCATCAGCTTTTGTCAACTAATGGACATTGGTTCGGTGAACTCCTCGGAGGTGATAGGTGCGTCTCTGTCGGTATCTTGATGAACTTGAAATTTGGGTTTTCTTCAAAGGTACACTTTTTAATAAGTGAATTTCTCGTTCTATATCATGATTCTCCTTCCAAAAATGGTACGCTACCACCGATTTACCCATTTCTTTATTCCTGATGTTCCTAAAATGCTCTTTAAGCCTAATGTTCAAGTTCCTTTTTGTTTTTCCAATGTAAAAGTTGTCACAGCCCTTGCAATTTATCCAGTACACACCTGATTTTTTTGTCTGTGGGTATCTCCTTTGTATTATGTGATTTCAAAAGGTGTTGTATGCTAAATTTGTTCTGTGAAGCCAAAGTAATATTGTGTTCTTTGAAGACTTTTTGGAAAAGATGTGTAGCTCTTGGATGATATGTAAATTTTATGTAAGAAATATTATGATAATACTTCTATCTTCTTTATAAGAGATTAACTTCGTGAACATTTGCCCACATCTTCAGTCCACACACTTCGCTGTCAAGGATACCATGTATTTACATATTACCAACATATGAAGACGAAACAAACCTAAAAACAGAACCAATTGCCGGTATGTGAAAATTCATTACGCGATTTTTATTTTTTAAAATAAATATTTTTTCCCAAACTATTAAATCTATGGGAACATTTAATTGTTTTAATAATTTAACTTCGGGATTTATTTCATGGTTAAATGACCAAAAACGATCTGCTATGGTCGATTTATCAATTTGTTTATATTTAATGTTACAAAAATGTTCTTTAATAAAATACTTAATGACATGAAAGTTATATCAGACAAAAAGAAAACATTTATAGAATTTATGTCCTTCCTATGAATTTTATGTCCTTCCTAAAATTCATAAGCCCGGTAATAAAATGAGACCTATTGTTAATTGTATGAACTCACCAACTTACAATTTAGCAAAATGGTTACACAAAAAATTTAGCAATTTTGATAAATTTGTAAGTTTAAGTATTAAAAACTCTTTTGAACTAATAAAAAAGATTGATAGTGTTGTATTATCTAAAACTGATAAAACTTATTTCTTTTGATGTAACTGTCTTATTTCCTAGTATTCCTAGAGAAAAACTTTTAATTTATTTAAAAAAGTAGTTGAATTCAATAAATTTACATGAGGACTTAATAGTTGATTTTGTTAAACTTACTGATTTTTGTTTGGATCAAAATTTTTTCACTTTTAATGGTGAATTTTTTCAACAAACTTCTGGCTTAGCAATGGGTAATCCTCTTTCACTTTTTCTTGCTGATCTTTTTATGAGTTTTTTCGAAATTCAAGTCACTAAAGCTTTTTCTTTGATTTTTAAAACCTGGTATAGATATGTTGATATTTTTTCTATTGTTCCTGAAAAACAAATTAATGATGCTTTAAAATTACTAAATTTACTAGCTAAAGCTACAAAATTCACATTAGAAACTGAAATTAACGGATTTCTTCATTTTCTAGATTTGAAAATAATAAGAAATAATAACAAATTAGATTTTGGTATTTATAGGAAATCTACTCATATTGATAATTACATAAAAAATAAAAGTTTTAACCCTTTTCCACATAAATTTGCTGTTTTTAATAGTTTGATTTATAGATTAATAAATATACCCCTGAATCAAGAAGAATTTAATAAAGAATATAAACATATTATTAACACTGCTTTAATTAATGGTTTTAATAAAGATTTTATACAAAAGAAAATTGAAAAGTTTAAATATCAAAAAAGTATTCATGATATTTCTACTCTTAAAAAAATAAAATAGGATTATAAATTTAAAAAATTTACTTACCATCCTTGGGTTAATAAACAATTTCAAAAAAATGTTTAAAGAAGTTGGTATAACTTTAGTTCCTCAAAATAAATATAGTACTAAAATTATTTGAAGCAAAAGGTTAGAAACAGTGATGTATTTAACATCTGAAAGTAATGAGTCGGTAATTCAAAAATGTATTACAATTTTCTAAAAAAGATAAAATTCCTAATAATAAAATATCTGGTATTTATCAATTTAATTGTTTAGATTGTGATCAGGTTTATATTGGAAAGACGTAACATAGTTTGGAAACCAGAAAGAACAATTTCGTAACATTAATATAAACAAATTGATAAATCAGTCATAGCAGATCATTTTTGATCATTTAACCATGAAATAAATCCCGAAGTTAAATTATTAAAACAACTAAATGTTCCCATAGATTTAATAGTTTGGGAAAAAATATTTATTGTAGATGAATTTTGACATACTGGCAATTGATTCTGTTTTTAGGTTTGTTTCGTCTTCAGATGTTGGTAATACGTAAATACATGGTGTTGACTGAAGATGTGGGCAAATGTTCACGAAATTAATCTCATATAAAGAAGATAGAAGTATTATCACCAACTTCTTAAGATAAGTGAAAGATAATTAATAAATATTTTTATTTGTATAATATTTATTACTCCACTGTAACTAGCTTCATTTTCTGTGTAATCAGAAGTTTTTTTTTACACTGCAGAAAGTAATATTTTAATGTACAAAATTTGATGTATCCTTGGAGGAAAAACCAGGTGCTGATTTGTAACATTTACATGACTTTCTCCACCCATTATATAAACTATTCTTCCATTTACTTCATGTTAATTGATAGAAACAGTTGAAGAAATGGTTTTATTACACATTCCCTTGAAGAGGCAACAGAAATACAGTAGGTTTAAGTGATTACTGTTTTAAAAGCTGATCATTGTGTGACAGCTTTGAATTTTCATTTCCTTTATAATGATCAGAACAAACATTCTAAAATGTTTGTGACTCTTGCCGAAATAATCCTATATAGTCATGCTTGAAAACAAAATGATAAAACAAAACAAATTGTTTGGAATCTTAACTCAATTCCCTAAAATTAAATAGCAGCCCTGGTACCAATTTGTTCTATGGTATATAAATTTAAATATATATATTTCTTTTCTATGTTCCTTAAAAATGTCAAAAACGTTTATTAGATATTAAGTGGAAATGATAACAAAATGGTATTTAAGTTTGAATTTATGAGTCACTATGTTTACACTCAGTCTTCACTTACTTGTTGTTGTATAATTGAAACGTTTTCAAGATCGTTCGATCTCATCATCAGCTGTTTGGTGACTAGATGAACCTTCCTCTTCTTCCACTACTACGGAGCTCCGATCACTCTGCCATCTGGTGTTAGGGGCACTAAGTTTTAATACTTCATTTAATGCCGGGATTTCAAAATTTATAACTTTATCACGGTTTTTGTTTATGAAAATTTTTTCCCAAATATCCAATTCTATGGGTGTACTTAAAGATTTTAACAGTTTAATGTTGTGGCCAATGTTGTGGTTTTCTGTCCAAAAATGGTGTGAAACTGCAGATTTTTCTGTTTGTTTCAACTTAATGTTCCTCTGGTGTTCTTTTTGCCTGGTTAACATGTTTCTCTTAGTTTTTCCTATGTAGCTTTTTTCACAGGTTTCACAATTAATCTGATAAATTCCTGATTTCAAATTGTTGGGGATTGTATTTTTCAGTGGTTTATTTAGCAGGTTTCTCAGAGTGAATTTGTTTTGGGGTGCTAGTTTTAAGTTTAGTCTTTTGAAGATTCGTTCAAATTTTCTAAAAGCCCATGGATGGTAGGTGAATTTTCTATATTGCCAATTTGTGTTATTAAGTGGTGTGAGAGTGGTATTTTTTGATCTTATCTTCAGTTTTTCTTTCCTCTTCATCATATTCCTTATGATGGCTGGGTTGAATCCATTTAATACCGCTATGTCTTTTATGTGTTGTTGTTCTTTCAAAAATTCATCCTTACTCAGTGGGACGTTGTATAGCCGGTGAATTAGACTTCTAAAGGCAGCTAGTTGATGTGAAACTGGGTTGTATTCATTTTTCTTTATGTAATTATCTATGTGTGTGGGCTTCCTGTATATTCCAAAATCTACACCCTGATGATTTCTAGTTATCTTGAGGTCCAGAAAGGGTAGGGTGTTGTCTCTTTCTACTTCCATAGTAAATTGGATGTGATTATTTTGCAGGTTTAGTAATTTTAGAGAATCTTCTCTAAGTTTTTCTGGAATGATAGCAAAAATATCATCAACATATCTCTGCCAAAATTTATAAATCTGTGGGAAGGCCTTTACTATGTGTGTTTCAAAATAGCTCATGTATAGGTCTGCTAAAATAGGCGAAAGTGGGCTCCCCATTGCTAAACCTTTTGATTGTCTGTAGAATTTTTGGTTAAACATGAAGTAATTATTCCTTATGCATAAATCTGTAAGATTGATAATATCATCTATTTCTCTGGGGTCCGTTGTAGTCTGGGTTAGCCATTTTTTGAGGAATGTAGGTATTTTTTCTACTGGAATGCTTGTAAAAAGTGCCTTAACGTATTTATTCTAAGAAGAGTTAGAGCTAGTTCTGTCTACAGAGAACTGGGAAGTATGAAATAATGAAATACTCTTTTTAAACAAAAAATAATTTATTTTTTTAAACACATGAATTATGAAGTTTGGCACCAATGCAGTTTTTACATCTTACATTAACATTTAATATACATAATTCTTATCACATTAGTAATAACTGTGATCATATCAAGCTATTTTAAGAACAGAATAGGCTGTTTGCTTTGGATTAAAGAATCACAAAAATAACAGGAACATTTTGTGCCAATTAAATGGTGCTCACAATCACATCTGCTGGTTTGCAGAGGCATATTGCAACAACTGGATTTTTAAGATATGGTTGATTGCCCATTCAGTACATTATAATCATCACTGAAATTACTACAAGTCAGACTCTCCAGCATTCTGAAATTACACAACTTTTAAAAGACAGTGACAGAATAACAGTTGGTCATCCATTTCATCTTCACAACTGCACAGGACACACGATAGGAAAAAATCTTTTCCCTGAAATTTTTTTAGCAAGAACAGTTAGACTGCTAATGATCCTGAAGGAAGCACACCCTTCTATTGGTATTCGAGACTGCCTTTGACCTTAAGTCAGAAGTTTCCAGGTTTTATTTTTCATTACTTGCTCATTTCTATTGTGGTTTAACATACTACATTGTCTCTTGATGTGGTTTTGAGATTTCCAATTTTAAGCTGAATCCTTTTATTTTTCTTCTGTGATATTACAGTCAGAAGGAATACAATGCAAGGGGATGTGAAATGTTGTTTTTTTCCTAAGTTGTAGGCCAAGCATTCATTGTATCTGACATTTCATCCAAATTACATGTGTAGCATGTACAGAAGATTCATCTAGGGACAAATAGTAGTGAGTCTGCTGTCGTCACTAATATAGTCAGAAGAAAGATGGCCTCCCTGCCACTGATTCGTCACTGTTTCTCCAATCACTTTGCTCCTATCAGTTAGTCACTCCAATACTTTCCAATTCAGCATGTTGCTCTGTCATTCAAGCGTTTCCTAATTAAAATTATACTATGAATTAATTGAGGCACTCTGTACTTCATACCACAAATTTTCTTTCAATGCGTTTTGCATTGAGTTGACAATTTTTTGATAATGCCTTCAAGTGGAGGCGAAACGCACTGAAAGGAAATTTGTGGTATATGAAGTACAGGGTGTCTCAGTCAACTCATAGTATAATTTTAATTATTATATTAATTCAGTGTTAATTCAATTTAACTTTTCAAGTTAATTTTCTAATTTTAGTTGAAGTTGTTTTTGTTTTTATTACCCTACAGCCTCCTAATGAAATCTGGCATCAAATTGTTTACAGGAACTGAGAAGTCAGATTTCTCAAAACTAATATTGTGCCCGCTTTAGGGGGCATGTACACTACAGCTGACTTGCAGATATAACCTAGACTGCAATTGCATTCCTGTTCTTTTAGACTTGGGTCAGTACTTCTTTCTGTTGTGCTTATGTAAACCTGTCTATAGCTGTATTATCTTAAACATGCCCACTGAGTTGAGAGTGGGCTGGTTGTCTTTTACCGATCTTAGATAGTCCTTTATTTTCAAGATTGGCAAAAGACAATCACCTTCCTGTAAACTCAGTAGGTATTTATACAGTGAATGAAATGCCTTTGGGTGATTAGAAAATTGGAGTGTATGTAGCAATATTCAAATGGCATATTAATGGCTCTTTATTCTTTGAAGAAATCATGAACAATGAAATGTTATTGCTTAATAACCAATTCTTATATTGGCCACTAGAGGAAGACAAAATCATATACTCATGATTTCAACAAGAACACAGATGACAACATTATGGACTTCTGGAAGAGCTTCTGGAGAATGTGTCATCTCTAAATACTTACAACCCTCTCATTTGACGGACCATACTCCAACTGAATTTATTTTTTGTGAAGTGCAAAGTCTATAGTGCATCATAATCATCCACACACACTGTGTGACTTAAAAACAAAATAACTGCATATGTGAGAAGTAGTCATAAACAGAACTGCAGAAGTGTTTTCCAATACAATTAAGTGGGTTCAGGCTTATAAATCCACCAATGGATGTCATTTCCAATATTTATTACAACCACACAGTGACTTTCCAAAAAAAAAAAAAAAAAAAAAAAAAGGTACACAGAAAATCAAAGAACATAATATTGCTGATTTTTACTATCTTGCCTAACAAATATTATTTACTGTAGCTTTTACTATTATAGTGATTTTATATGTAATAAATTACTGTGGAAGACTAAGTGCTGCAGTTTTACAGTAAATTAATATGGAAGACTAAATGTATTTGAACTATTATTATCTAGAAAAGCAACAAGTAGTTTCAACAATGTAAATATGGTATAGCTTTTTCCAAAATGTGACACCTCTGCCCTACTGCTCTGTCAAGGGCAGCGCTACTTTGAGGTTGGAGTTTACAAGGTATGTATCGCAGGAAATAAAGGAACCAGAAGACTATCTCTTGCCCTGTTTTTGTTGGCTAATGGTTACAACCCTGCGGCAAAGGAGAGCAGTCCCCTTTGAAAATTGTCATGTTTTGGGCAAAATGTATAGATTTTAGATGCTCAAGTAGTCTCATTTCCTTCTCTTTACATGCTTACATTATTTAGCTACACGTTTTTAAAAATATAGGTTCACATTTTTGTTTCTGATAACATATTAGAGTAAGTTTTTACTGGCTTATTTTTTTCTGAAGGATACACAGGGGAACGACCAAGAAATTGTGCTTATTTTCACCTCTTTTTTAAGCTTGATATGACCACTGCACATTATACTATATACAATGATTAACAACAAATTAGACGATAGATATGGAACACTTAAATTATTAGTAATAACATTCATAAACATTCTAACATTAGCTCAAGAGATAACATAAGGTACATAAAATGCAGCTGGATATAACAGTGGTGGCCCATTGTCATTACAATTTTTAGGTAGCTACAATATTCACATTCAAACATGAATTACAGTTCATTAGATGCCTATGACTGACTAGTTATACCATGAGCGTATTAAGTAGTTATTATAAAAATAATGCCTTACATGGAAATTGCATAAAATACGCAGATTCTTGTTCAAGCCTTATTTACATAAAAAGATTCCCAAAGAATACAAAGTTCTTGCTGCAAGATGTTACAGGTTTCATATTTAGTCTATCCTTATGCTGGTTACCAAACTAAAAAGCAGCAATGATAGGTAATGAATATGATGAAAATAATATTGTACAAACTAGTTGCTATACTATGTAAATAACAATTGCCATATCTAACCTTGGTACAAAGAGAAAATTTCCACTTTTTTTCAAACTGATATACAGTCAACATCATCTGCACTAACATAAATACACATATTGCTTTGCTGATGCTCTCTTTTGTATCTTATAGTATAAAGCATAATAAATTTACAGCTACAAATTCCTAATATTTGATTAACTTTTTCTTTTTTTCATCTTTAGATGTAGAGCACACATTAGTCTCTCTGACCATCTCTCTTTGCTTATTGTTATGTAACACCAGAACTATTGCAAATATAAGGTTGAAATATTACATGCAAAAGTTTGATTGTCAATAAATTTCAAGTTTGTTTGCAATGGCTGCCAAATTAAGATTTTTAATACACACAACAATCTTCTTACAAATTTACAAATGTTGGCAGATACAGTGAATTTGGTGTTGAAATTTTAAATAGAGAATGATTATAAAATATTGAAACATTTCTGAGAAAAACAGGCATTATATTAAAATTAATACTCAATGGATGCTGTATCACCATGCAAAAGAGCAGAGGGGTGTAAATGAGATCAATGGAATGTGGACTCACAAAGGAATTATCACTATGCTCCTATCTGTACATGCTTGAGAGTTTGATGACATCATCTCTGCTCTATGTGGGGTCTATGCACCAAAAATTGGGTGCAGAGTACACTGGAAGTATCCGAAAATGAGTCCAGAATACGTAGGAACATATAGGCATAGTAACACAGCATTGTACAGGAAGGATTTGTTTACCCCTGATGGGCAGCGGTCCACACATGGCATACATAAGGAGTGTTGTCCCCCATACTCAACACAGAGCTGATGAGGAATGTCCAGCAGCTCCTTGCAAGTGTTCATGTGCTGCACTTTCCAGTTTTGGGCATTGCAGTTCTACTCTGCAGCAGAGTTTTGGGGCACATGCCTTACATACAGCAGGCATTATACCATCAAATTTTCAGGTGTATAGCAGTGTGAGTGCAGTGTCAGTTCCCTTGTTAGTTACTTAGGAGCTGGCCTACTGATTCTTAGATTGCAGGTTCAAACCTCACCCAGACTGATGGTTTTTAAGTGTGCTAAAAGTTACAGCTCTATGTCAGTAGACTGAATGGCATGTAAAATAACTGCTGGATCAAATTCCAACACACTGGCAGTGCTAATATAGTTCTGACAATTGGCAGCATTGTTAACAAACAAAATATTTATTTATTTACAGAATGTGGAGCTCCAAATGTGATCCTCTGTCAATCCATCCAAGTGCCATGCAAACTGAGTAAGGTCAAATTCTGTTGAACTATCATTTCCAAGACGCTATTCTACTCCTATTGGTTGAAGCAACTCAATCATGTCTTCATAAAAAGGACTATCAACAGGCATTCTGCAATAAATATAAACTTCCCCCTATGGAGCATATGCAACAGGCAGTGATTAACATCACACCTGCAATGATGGAAAGGCATCTCATGAGTCACAGGAATTGTGCATAGATCTGAGTCACTTGAGTAAATAATAAAATTTGTTAACAACACTGTTAATTGCCAGTATCATATCAACACTGTCGATGTACTGGAATTTCGTCTCATAGTTGTTTTATATCAGTAAATGTACTTACACAGCGCTATCACTGTTTAAGCATGGACCAGGTTTGAACCCACAATCTTGGGATTAGTACCAGTGCCTAACCAACTAAGCGAGTCAGACTGACAACATATGTGATGGATTACATGATACTATGGTTAAGATTACATTCAATAAACTGATTTGAATCTAATATTTTGTTTTTTCTCAAAAATATATCAAAATTTATAATCACCTTTACAGAGATTCAAAAGAAAATGCCTTTAAGCTTTTCTCAAACTGTATACAAAATTAAAGATAATTTGTATGCAAATCCTCCTGAAGAATAATAAAATTGAAAATGCCCAGTTTCTTCTGTACAAGCTCAAAAAAATTTGTCAGTTGCAAATTTGGTTTTCATAAAATTTACATTAGTTTATATGCACAATCAATCAGAATTGTCTGAATTTTCTCTAAATATTTCCAGCAGAAAAATTCACCTGAAATTTCATAGTAGGTGTGCATTATCTTGACTTTTATGAAATTTGACTTCACTTTCTACAGATGCAGTCAGGTTAAATTTATTATATGAAAGTTTTAAGAACCCCTTTAATTACAGTAAACTATCCACTTACTAGTTCTAATTATGCGATGGAGATTCATTTTGTATTTGCCTCAAACAAATTAATGATTATAGAGTGAGTGAGTGTGTGGTGTTTTAGGGCCCGTCGACAACAAGGTCATTTGGGCCTAATGATTATAGAATTGGCCTTGATAGTTATAATCAATAGGCATGATAAAAATCCTTTTGTTGCCTAATAATAGAAATAGGCATCCCAAATGTTACACTTAAAAGCAAATCATACATGAAACAAGACCAATCAGTCAGAGGAGACCGGACCAAATGTAATTAACGTACAAGCTGTCAGCACATATGCTGTCCAACAGCTTGCTGTTCATGGAAGTTGTTTCCTATCATACATCATATTTTTTTCTTTATCAGTTGAAGTTTCTTCTTTTTCAATCATCTTTTGAGAAAAGAAGGGATCACATTTAGTTTGCTCACAATGAAGACATCACACAATGTTTCTAAATGCTCTAAGTTTAAACACTTAAAAATTAAAGCACACTATCACAGGTTTGTTGAAACAATATCTCTATCAACATATGTGCATTAAAGAACTCTAATTATTGTTTCATTTCAGTAAACTTTGTCCGAACCCACATGCTGCATTTAACCATTATAATAAAATTCTGATTCACTCTTCATCAAATTAGCACATAGCAAATGGCAAGTGTGTACTATCTCTGTTAGAAATTACCTGACACTAAGCTTATCTGCACACAACTGGTACAAACTTGTTTCCCCAATGTAACAAGTGCAATTACTATGGACAGTTGAATTTTACACTATATACATGGATTTAAACATAACTAGATAAAATGGTGAGGTCTCCACTGAAAACAAAGCTTTGGAGCAACAGTAAAGTTATTTCACCCATTCCATTTTACTTAAAATATCAGCTTCACAACTGTCCTATTTCATTTCCCTATTACTTTCTTTTTTTGTTAAGTGTTTATTGCATCAGCATTAAAATAATTAATTCTACTCTTAGAATACTCTAATATACTTTCACACCTGTAGCCCCAGTGGCCAAAATTTGCCCTATTTAAGGACATAATCTCTCGATTTTAATTACCAGCTATATCAAAATGCAGAGCTTTCCTCACATGCATTTTTAATATTTCTATGATTTACTATTTATATAAGCTTATGTTTGTTATTCACAGGAGGTGAAGTTAGGTTAGGGTTAGTTATATATAAAGCTTAGGTTAAATAGCAATCATTTGTTATACCAAAGCATATTCACATGTATTCACACATATTCTTAATTATTATGATTCAATCTCTCAGAAGAAGAAAAAAATCAAAGCATTCCAATTCAGCAGATTTTGTTTCTCATTTAGATTGGCAGTCCCCATAGCACATATTCAGTATCAGGAAGATAGCCAGTTTGTTGTCCTTATGCCTTTAAAAGTACCAAAATGAATCAAATGAAGATGAATTTTAGGTTCAACGGGACATTGACTGCAAACAACATTCCTTTCATTTGATTTCACTTTTATAATTTATTAACATGGGGCTATAGGTGCTAAAGCATAGCCGAATATTCATTTAACATAATCATAACATTAAAGACAAAAATTGAATGGCATGAATATGATGTATTGGGTGGCCATAAAAAGGGGCAAATAAATGTGTTTATATTTTAAATTTACATTGATTTTTCTTATTTTTGTTTTACATGCACTGCAAGTATAACAGTTTTCAAGAACATGAAAGAAAATGTATTAGTTTATTACTAAATGGTTTGAAAGTCTTAATTTTTCACAAGAGATGTATTTTTGCAAACATTTAGGGTTTCAGTTGTATGGACACACCATTAAAGTGAGGCCTTCTGCACTAAGTTGTTAACTTTGTGCAAGGCATAAGAGACCTCAAATTACAATTTTGTGCATGTAGTGCTTTGGACAATGCCCAAGTTTGACTCACTCTGTAATAATATAGTTTTAAAATATAAGTACATTGTATCACAGATTTTATGGCTGTGATAAAAGCAACCAATAATACTTCTACCAGGCTGGAAAACTGCATGAGATTTGAAAATTAGTTTTCATTAGTACATAGAGGACTCGAGCCATCCCAGCGCTTTTATGCACATTAAACAAGCTAATGTGACTCAAGCGCTTCAGCAAATTTTCAAGGTGGCACTAATTACTCTTAAATATTGCACCTTAAAGTTACCTTGCAATATACAATTTTACGCTTTCATGGCTGGCACAGATCCAATAGAACGTAGTTTCCAGGCTTGTAGGCCATGGTCTAGTTAATAAATTATTATCTGACGTTTCGCCCATAGCTATGTTGGGCATCTTTGACTCCTGGTTGGTTTACAACTGAGTGAATTATTATCTGAGTTTCGCCCAACAGAGTTATGGGTAAAACATAATTCATTGACTAGGCCCAGACCTACAAGCTCGGAAACTAAGTTCTACTGTGACTTGCAATGTTGCAAGTAGACTTAACTTCTGGACTTCTTGTTAACTATACTATTATGGTTAACTGATACCCCAATATAAGCCATTCAGATCAAGGATTAGTCTTGGTATTAAAATTTTAAAATTTGTTTCAGTTTTTCAACCTTAGCTTACATAGTGTTAATGTAAATTATCAGACATAAAACACAAATTCTTTTAGAACTTTTATCACTTTTCAAACATCTGCTCCTTACTTTGTGTCTACCCTACACACAGGATGAACACAGTTGTGAAAAGGTAGCTCTATAAATAACAAATATATCTAGAGCTAGCAAAATACATGAATTCTAATGCAACTGGATTTTATGTGTAACTTTCACAAGACCTCAATGTACTACCTGAACATCCTTAGCCAGTAAATTTCATTCTTCGGGGGTTAGGATACTCAGGATTCTCAATAACACCTTTTCCAAATTTGTACTCTAAGAAGTCTCTTATATTGTTAGGAGCTGGAACCTCCCTCCCAACAAATTCAATACTAGCCATTGGATGCAGGAAATGTTCTGGAAACTCCCGATCTTGTCTATGGGTTGGAAACCATGTATCTTTGGTCATTGTGCCATTACGTTGATAAAAAGGGAAGATATCAACATGTAAGTGATTTACACGACTAAATTGCACTCTAAAGAAATCCCCTTCTACAGCTTTCTCCCAAACAAATCCATCATTATCTACTACAGACTGTGTGCTTGCACGTGACAGCCATGGACAACGTCCTATGTCTTCTCTCAGCATACCAATGTCAACATCATAGTCCCATGGTAGAATATCCCCACTACGCATTGCACCTAACAAGCTTCCTCCTTCCAGCCAATAACGGACTCCTACTTCATCCAGACGGTCAAATACATGACGTGCTGTGCGTCGCAGACCAGCAAGACAACACGGAGGGGTCCATTTTCCTTCCCATAGATACTGAGGCATGTCATCTATTACAGTGCCGAAACACCGTGGTGTTTCCCTGCTACAACCATACCATTCCTGTGCTCCAGTCTCTCGTATAACTTTCTTCAGACCCATCCTTCGAAACATTTCCCGCTGTTGTCCCTGCTCCAGTTGCTGTAGTTTCCACTGTGCATGATGACTTTTAAACAGCTGTTTTCCTTCACTTAGCAAAATCTCTCTCATTAGCTTTGTTTTAATGTTTAGTGATGCTGCTTGAATGTACAGAGCCTCTGGAAAGGGAAGCATTAGTGGCTCTGGAAACTTCTTCAGTGTCTCCAACTCCATTAACAGAGCATGTTTACCTTTTACAGCATCACATGTATCAACATCTGATATGTCATATTGTATTACCCATTCCCTTACATTTAAGTTAATATTTAGACAGTCAACAGACTTAGTGCTTGTGAAAGGAGCTGATATGACATTCTGTGGCTGCTTCTTTAACTCCGAAAACATTGCATACATTACATTTTCTGAAGACAACCTAGTGGAGTCTGGAATGAACAACACATATTTTGTATCTATATAATATAGAGGATTTCTTTTTTCATAATTAACACCAAAGCGAAATTGGGTGTTTATGATTTTGGCACTTTGGGGGTTAGCATCTGATATGTCAAAATTCAAAGGAGGGTATGGAAAGCCATCACTAACAATATAAACTGAAGCATTTGGAAGGTTAGATTTTATAGATTCTACTGTAGCTGTAACGTCGTTGTCAAAAGCCTCAAACTTTCTTACCACTATACTAATTGATTTTTCTAACAGGCTTTTAATACTTATTACTGGCGGTGCAGTTATTACAGCGACCTTCACTGGTGATAACTGAGATTCATCTGTATTTCGAAAAAGTAAGCTCCAAATGCAATATAGAAGAAACAAATTAAGGAAAACAACTACTACAGCAATTAACCTGGCAATTCGAATGCGCATAGTAAAAGTATACATTGAAGTTTCAAATTATGTTAGTAATACTGGAAAATACATGTTTACATTATTAGGTTTTAAGTGGTTTTGTCTACAACAATGATAAGCATTCTAGTTCAATAAAAACAAGAATCAGTAAGTCAACTTCATACCTAAACATTTTGCTGTTTAAATGTCACTTTGTACCGCGAGCGAGTACATGCACTGCAAGTCGCAACTGGTTGCCAATGTAGCCATCCATTTGCCATGAAATACAGAAGAGAAATTTTTGGTAACAAAATACGGTTTACTGGTGTGAATAAATCTTTCTTTGTCTAAGTTCATAGTTCTTTCATTCTAAGTTCATACATCCTTCATAGTTGTAACGTGCAAGGAATTTTGGATATAAACGCCCAGATTGCAAAGAGGGAAAAATGGAAATGTAATTTTTATCTCCTTGTCACGATGTATATGGTTAATGTCTATTATTACTCTATGTGTATCACTGTATCATACCAACCCGGTGCCAAGCTGCCAACCCCTGCTAACATTGCAGCTGCACATCACCGTTAAAGCATGTAGCGGAACTTAAGTGTGAAAATATATTGGTTGTATGAACAAGAAAACTAAATGTTCTGTGAAACTAAGTATTCACCAGTAAGGATGAAATTCCGAGTATCAAATGTGGCTGGAAATGAAGCTCGAGTTAATTTGAGTAAGTATTAGCAGGTTCTTAGACATTTCAATTTAGTAAATCAGGTAGTCTTTGAATTTGCAGCTGAAGTTATTTCTGAACTTATGCTCGTAATACTCTTAAAGCATAAGTTTATGCGCAGCGGGAAACCTCTATGATAATTCTACAGGAAACACCAAACTCATCAAAGCACTATGGTAAAAGTGCAGATTAGGTGCGCAGAGTTATGTTGGTACGGAATGACGTCACGAAGACAAGTTGTTGCCAACTGCGGCGCTCCGATGTACGCGAAAACAACAGAACGTTGCCAACACATTTTCTTTTTCTTATTATAAACTAGCGATAGTAATGGAATTATATTATACAATTATATTATAATTAATAATAATAATTAATAAAAACTCTGGCATTGATCCACTGATCTTTACTACATCAGTGTATTTGGGAATTACAGTATCGCTGGTTTACTTACATAATGTTGATTATTCCAAAACTTTGTGCTAAATTTGTTTAAGTTTTTAACTAATTATGATGATAATAGTGCAAGTATATAATAGTGATAATGACTCTGGCAATGATCCACTGATCTTTATGTAAGTTTATTTGGGTGTTGCAGTACCGCTGGTTTGCTTACGTAATGTTGACTATTCCAAAACTTTGTGTTAGATTCGTTTAAGTTTTTAACTAATTATGATAATATCCTTTAGAGCTGTAGTTTACAGTATTTTATTTATTTATTTAGTGCCAAGCTATTACATAAATTGCATCTACTGGAATTTACCCAAGTCACTTATCCAGTAGAAGTCTAAATGCTATCAATCCTTCACAACCTTTTTATCTCATACATCCTATGATAAAATTTACATTGTCGACTCTTACTCGTAACATCTGTCAATTAACCATTTCCATTTGGATCTCACCTTCCATAGAAATTCTCCTAATTGTCTAATCTGACTGTTCACAAAACATTTTCTTTATGGTTACAATACTTTTATTTCTCAGCCACTTTTGCCTAATCAATTTTTTCCTCCATTCATCTGTACCTCTACATTCCCATATAATATGCTCTCCATCCTCTTTGTCCCCACATATCGGACCTTGAAGTACACTACCCCGTAGACCTCTGTTTCCAAACCTCTAATCTGTACCATGCTATCGTTTCTCTTTCCATTTCATTACAGATTTCTAAATACTTTTGTAACCTTGATTCTGTTCCAAACATCCTTAAAAGAACCAGTGACCTTTTCTCTTCCATCTGAGCCCACATAGTTTGACGATCCATATCCTTGAATCTAGATCTAACTACCTTCCATACTCCCCATGCTAAATTATGTCTATGCAGCCATATATCACCTAATCCACCCTTTTCCAACTGTTATTTTACTCTTTTCAACCAGGTTCTCTGATAGAGACGCTTTTCTTAAAAACTGAGACAGCACTTACTCAAGCTATCCTCTGGCAACTGCAGTATCCTGTACCAGTACTTAACCACTCTTTCCATCACCATTCCCTTTGCACTACTTTTTCCTACCTCTAAAAGCACTCCTACATTTGCTGAGTTCTGGGGTACGCCTAGCATAAATTTACAGTATGCTCAACTAATAAGAAAAATTGACATCATTTTCTTAAGATAAGTGAAGTTTTTCGTTACAAATAGTTATATTTGTGTAATACTTATTGCTTCACTGTAGCTAGCTTCATTTTCTAAGTAATTACAGTATGCTCTTAATACAAGATCCATTTTCACCCATCCCTTTTCAACCCTCCATATTTCCATCCCATATCCCTCCCTAGACTCTACCAAGGTTGAGTATAGCCTTTCAAACCAGGATACCTTCATCATTGGTGCTATATATAAGCATTTTCTCAGTAAACCTAGAGCTGACCTCCCCTTAGCTAGAGCCCACTTCTTCTGTAACTCCCAGTTCCCTTTTCTGCTTAGTTTAATCCCCAAATTGATGTAATCCTGCACAATTTTTGTGCCTCCCATAACCCACTTTTCAGATTTCTTCAATTTATTTCCATTTTTAAACACTATTATTTTATATCAAGATTTAACTGTATATCTGCACGTAAGTGAAGCCGATGTGTAATAAATACAACTCATCTATAAATTAATAACTATTATTTTAGTTTTATTATTTTTATGTTTAATTTTTTCATTATTTTCCTGTGAATGTAAACCATTTCCAGAAAATTTATTTTCATTGTTTAATCATGATTTGCACTGGGTTAAAGCAGATTTTTAGACCCAAGCTGTCAAACTTGAGAATGATGCAATATCTTATTTATTAACCTAAGGCCTGGGCCCAAGCAAGCTGAGTTAGCTAGTGTAAAAGATGGCACCAGGCAATTTATACATTTAAGTAAAATATGTATGTAATGTATATATTATAAATAATAAGTTATATAAATAAATTCTATTCATTAACCATGTTTGTTTATTGGGTCACCACCATGAGCAAAGCTCAGGGATATTGAATGTGTCATACAGGGGCGAAGCATGATATGATGTTTATGAAAGTGCTACCTGTATACAGGCAACAAGTTTCAAACCCAAGTACGAGGAGCTGCTTCCCTAAATGTCACACCATGCTTTGCCACTGGTGTCATAGATTTATAGTAATTGTATCACTACCAGTTACCATCACTAATACAATTTACTTTTGTTTCTCTCTTTTCTTTTTTTAATCTTACATTATGTATAATAATAATAATAATAATAATAATAATAATAATAATAATAATAATAATAATAATAATAATAATAATAATAATAATAATAATAATAATAATAATAATAATAATAATAATAATAATAATAATAATAATAATAATAATAATAATAATAATAATAATAATAATAATAATAATAATAATAATAATAATAATAATAATAATAATAATAATAATAATAATAATAATAATAATAATAATAATAATAATAATAATAATAATAATAATAATAATAATAATAATAATAATAATAATAATAATAATAATAATAATAATAATAATAATAATAATAATAATAATAATAATAATAATAATAATAATAATAATAATAATAATAATAATAATAATAATAATAATAATAATAATAATAATAATAATAATAATAATAATAATAATAATAATAATAATAATAATAATAATAATAATAATAATAATAATAATAATAATAATAATAATAATAATAATAATAATAATAATAATAATAATAATAATAATAATAATAATAATAATAATAATAATAATAATAATAATAATAATAATAATAATAATAATAATAATAATAATAATAATAATAATAATAATAATAATAATAATAATAATAATAATAATAATAATAATAATAATAATAATAATAATAATAATAATAATAATAATAATAATAATAATAATAATAATAATAATCATCATAATCATAATCATCATCATAATAATAATGTAAACCATAAAATCACCCTCACAGGCAATCTGCTCCAAGTAAGTGAAAATTTATTTGTTGAATGGAATATTAAAGTTCCTTTCATATTCTATGGGGAATGAGTAAATAATAATGACTTTAACCTTTTCTTGAAGATTTTATGTTGATTAGGATTACTAATAGTTTCAAGTAGCATGGAATGTTTATTGCAGAATAGTAACATCCTTTCTGGAACGATTTTAAGCTATTTGCTGGTATATGCACTTCGTCTACATTCCTCATGTATTCCTCATATTCGTATATATGTACCATTCACAGCAAGGTTTGTTGTGATGTTATTGTAATTTTTGTAATATAAAACCTTTCCTGCTGTTTTCTGAATTACCCCAGAAGATAACCTTATTTCGTAACAGAGTGAAAATGCACAAAATTCAGCTAATCAAAAGGTTGGAGCATCTATGTTATTAATGATTTGTTGTATGGATTTCGTCAATTATGGGCTTTAGGTAGGCCTTAAGTAGTGTTGAACTGTCATTATTTATTTGGAGTAATAAAATGAGCTCCAGTTTTGTAAGTTAAAGATATTTAAAAAAAGTTTTTTCTCTATAATTAAATTCAAATGAACATTACATTGTGGAGTACAAGTATTAGCGCTTTCTATTGCAGTTTACCATCCCTTAAATGCAATTTGTTCTTGTATCTCATCTTGTTTAAGGATTATTGTTTTATATCTTCGATGATAGTTTCTTTTCAGAATGGCACAATTTCAACAGAAGGATGTCATAAAGCCAGTTGTGGCATATACACAGAGGAGAGAACAGGCAAGAAAGTAGCAACAGTCACAAGTGATGATGGGCTTGCATATAAGGGCTATGAGAGGACAGATGTCAATCAACATGCACAACTCTTGTTAGCTGTTAAAAACAAGAGCACCCACAAGGTAATATTGCATAGTAAAGGAAGGAAAAAAAAGGAATTAAGTGTACACTGCAGTTAGAAATACATTTCATTTACTTACAGGTGCGGTTATTCCCTGTTTCTAGTTTTCTTCTTGCTCCCGTTCTTCAAAATCCAGAAAAGTCTACTAAAGCACCAGTTGGAGATGAAGCGAATTTGTATAAGGAACTTGGTCGGGTATTTGGTTCAAAAAAGACCAAGAGAAGTGTAGAATATGCTGCTCGGATGGCTACTGGCATGGAATCATTAAAGTCTCAATTAAATACTGCTGTATCGCAAGTGAGTACAAATGAAGTACTGCTCCAGGATACCTCAGCAATGGAGAAAAATGAAATTGCAGCATATTTGCCTCCATGCAATAGGGAAGCTGACAAACTAGCAGCTGTGTACAAGTTGTATGATATAATAACACCAGAAGAAATGGAGACCATGAGGCAAGAGGCTATAAGAATAACAAAAGAGACTAACCAGAGTAGTGCAGCTGAGTAAGTTCATTTTCAGTTGAATAATTCTACACTTGTGTATAAAGTGTTTACATATCTCGAAAATCATAGTAAAACTGCTGGTAATAAGAATGTGGAGTTATGGGTTGTTGCTTATGGATCTAATAAAGAATTGCATTTTCTTAGCATGAGATGGTTGAAGATATAGGTAGAATTTAAGATTAATGAAAATCAAAGCTCACAATGCTGGCCTCAAAGTTTATAAGTTTCAGAATAAAAGTAAAGACTTTGATAACTTGCATTATTTGGTATTCTCCAAAGCAATTTGTAAGCTGCAGAAAATTGTTTACAGAAGATTAGATAGCCTCAACTTGCTGAAAGAAGAACTTGTTCAAATTAAAAATCCTTTCATGGAAGTGTTGAAAACAGTGTTGTTGTATAAATTAAATTTATTGGGAGTCGATTAATGACACTAAACAACACTTACTTTTAAATTTTCCCGGAACTAGTTTCAGAGGCCTCCCCTTGATGTCCGGCTGATGATCGACTCCCAATAAATTTAATTGTTCAAATTATTTTAAAAATTGCAATTTTGAATTCAATTTTATGGCAGAACCTTTGCAGATATGCATAAATATCCAAAAGTTTTGAGATAAGTAGGTTAGTTTCATGTGTTATACATCAATATTAACAGCTAAAGTTCAATTCTAGATGCTCCCAGGCTTCAAGCCTGGTGTACTGATGAATTAACCAAAGCGATGAAAAAACCTAATATAAGGTTTATGCCATAGTGGCGGCAGCATGGATCTGGTAGAAAACATAGAACAATTCAGTTAGGTCATTGCGGGCAAACCTCGTAGAAAATGTGACTACTTAATTGGATGTTAATCTATCTAAATTTGTGCTTCTTGAGCTGGTTGATTTCCATTTTTAAGGCCAATTTCCAAGAGGAACTGAGCTGAAATCCAGCATCACAGTTCGGTGTGCTCCTCTCAGAGGAAATTGTCAGAGCCTCCTTAACACTCTGCTCCCAGTAACCGCTGCACTTTGCCATGATGGTTCTCTCCCAAACGTTGGCTCTGTGGTCCTTACAAAGCAATGCCTAAAAGCATCTAGAAAATCATGCGTGATTGGAGGAATTTAGTAACAGTGACGTCAAAATAATTGAAAAAAACTATTTGTAGTTGGTTTTTTCATCTAGAAGATGTTCGTCGCCAGGAAAGCCTTAGACCTTCTTTTAGCTAAAATTCTGTACTCCACTAAAACTCTGTAAAATGATATCGAGGTATCCTAAAATAAGCAGTGAATTCTCTGTAGGCATTTAGCCATTGAAATCATTTTGGATTAACATGGGAATTGTTGATTGGTTCATAATGGGAGTTATATTCTTTTGTTGTACTGTCATAGTTGCTCTAATTTTCATTTTATTAATAATCAATCACCAAAACTCAGCCATCCAGGAAAGTGCAGATATGCTATTATAATTTGATCTCTCAAGCTATTTTTTTATGTACTTAAGATTTATTTTGAGTTAGATGCCTGGAGCTCATACATCTCCCCAAATATGTAATATTGCCAATTTGTATGTTACACACATTCTTACAGACCAAATCAACTGTACACTTCTTTCTTCTTGAAAATTTAAGCTGTTTGTGGAGCTCAGTAGTAATATTTTGTCTCTTTCTGGTTTGTTCCCTATTTTGACTAGTGTGGTTTTTCTTATATTGATGACTTAAGTACATTTACTATTACTGTTTCTTTGACACAGCTGAGTATCTGATACTTTCGAGTATACCAATTTTTCTTCATTTATATAGAATAGCATAATATTACTAACAAGACAAGCAAAAAATAATATCTGAAATTGTTTGGCGGCAACACAGACATTTCCAGTTTTCCAGTACACAGAGTATATATAAACAGTTTTTTGATTCTGTAAAATCATGCATTTTGTTCTATTTGTCTTGGTATACTAAGTACTCTGAACCAAACGCTGTGTTTTAAAGTTCTTACATGACAGGTGAAAGTGGTATTTGAAGGTCAATATAGCACTATCTAAATAAAAATCTGAATCCTCTCCACATATATTTTCACTTTTTGTGAGTTCTCTATGCCTGTAAATATTTAATCTCCATATATATAGAAATTAGTTGTCAGTTGACCCATTGTATATTTCAGAAAAGCATTGTTAGTCTGGGTGTCTCAGTCACTTAAGCACTGGCTTACTGATCCTAAGGGTGCAGGTTCAAGCCTAGTCCAGAACTACATTTCCATGTCACTAGATTTACTGTCATGTAAAAGAACTCCTTTGGGATAAAATTCCACCACACCAGCAACACTGAAATGATTCTGACAGTAGGCAGTGTCATAAATGCTAGAAAAGCAGTGTTTAAAGTTAATATTCCAAATATTGGTTATCTAATATTGGGCAACTGATAATGAAACCATATGCTGTCTTACAGTCCAATATTTAAATGAGAGGCTGGTATATTGATCAAAATTTGGGAAGAGGAGTAGGTGGTTTCTGGTTTCTTTCCATATCTTAAGTTAACAGAAAAAGTATATAGGAGATTGTGCTAGACTAATCCTGGCAGATATCTTAAATGTACGAATACTTTGTGCTGACTGCATAGTGAACTAAAGCAAAATTATTTTTTCAGGTTTTCAGACTTCTTCCGCGCATGCCTTCCCAAACTAAGCAGTGTGCCTGGCATGGAAATGCTGGATAAACTGTGTACACTTCTTTACATTGAGTGTCTTATTTCATTCTTAAAGATGCCAGCAAGGCGCCTTCATGCAAAGAAAATTGTTGTATGTCCATACTCTGTAATAATAAATCAGAAAATTCTTAATGATTTCACTAGCCAAACAGACAAAGGAAGGTAAGTTGGATAAAACAATTTTCGGAATAACTGATACCAGTAATTAATTACACTTTGAAACAGGACTGTGAAGTAATGAAGGCTATATACAAGATTGAACCAAATTTTTCATTCATATATTTTAACTTTGTACTTAGATATGTGAAAACTTTGGTACAAACTAATATGTTGACTTAACATCTTGCACTAGTGGACTTTGAATCTTGAATGACATGTTTGTTCATTTCATTTAAACCTGGTTCAGAATAGCCCAAGTACAGGTACCAAAACGGAAATGAGAACAGGAAGCAAAATACTATGCAACATTTAAAATGTAAATGGAATTCAACATGGTGAATAATTCATAGAATAACTCAGTGAAAGATGGAATCAGCTTGAACATTTTTAATATCTTCACTCACATATTTATTATGCAGAACATGTATCAGTATGAGCTCATATTATCAGATACCTAAATTCACTGACATCCCTGCTGAACAGAACAACAAATATTTACGTCTTACCAACATCTGTGTGAACTGATTCCAACCTTGTCATACACATGGCTCTAGTGAAAGAAATAATTACCATTTGATAGATCTTAAATAGAACTAGCGTCCCAGGCCAACATCCATCACCAGTTACAGTTGCCTTAGAAACTAGTTCTAAATAATTTTAATGTAAATTAATTCTGGGCATCATGTCAGGTCGTATATACATAATTTCAATGTATTAGTTTGTAATGTTGTACTTGTTTTTAATCACATGATTTCTAATAGGTGTCTGTAACGTCTTACATTTGAATATATAAATTCATTAACTGAAATCTTTCTTTACAGGGTGCGGCCTAACTCTTTAAAGGATAAAGCTACTTGTTACATAATTGTTTTGGGTTTGCTTCTCTGTAACTATGAGCTTGATCTGCAGCCGCTATCTCAGTCACTTAGTACTCCAGTAAAAAGGTATTGAAAACATTCACTTAATTTTATTCTGACCTTTATAGTGGTTGAATAAAATTCCTGTTCTTACCAAGATGACAGTATAAAAATGACAGTAAAACCTGGTTAACCCGAACGTCCAGATAATCCAGACCAGTTTTGAAGAAAAAATAAATTTTGTTTAGCATAGTAAATGAAGACTTTACAGACAGTAAATTGCTATTCACAGTAGATACATTACTCAAATTCCATTGCCAGAATAAGCCACGGTCAACACTATTTAACAGTTTCAAATGTGCTATTCAATTAACTCCTGATAGCTAAAAGAAATCGCTCTGAACCCCGAGAGAGTCTGAATAACTATATTATTACATAAAAACAGCTGCATAAGATTAAGGCTATATATATTAATGAAAATGAGATGCTTTTAGGGAACAAAATCTTGCTAAGGAATAATTTTAAATTGTTTTAAAATTCTTGCTACAACTTTACAAGTTGAACAACTTAGTATACCTAGAAAAGTGGCGTACACACACACACACGCACGCACGCACACTCTCTCACTCTCTCTCACACTCTCACTCTCTCTCACTCATTCTCTCACTCACTCACTCACTCTCAGCAAGTAATGTTAACAGTCACATATAACTAACTGAAAATAAATTGCACTTAGAAAAATAAATTTGAACAAACCTGAGTACTAATTAATAAAAAAAGAAAGCAAACTAATTTTATTGATCTATACGGTGGATATATGGGTGATACTGCGATAAATGAGACATGAAACTGAAAATATACATACACTCTCTCATCAGTGCATTAGTATTGACTTAGAATACAGTAAAATTTTGTATTTATAGTGTATTTTGTCATCAGTACCATCATAAAGAACCTTAAAATCTTTTTATTGATAAAGCTCCACTGTTTATAAATACTTCTGTGTATAATTTTAAGAAAGAACCTTATTAACAAGGAGCCCTTCTGTTTACATTCTTGAGAGGATAAAGTTAAAAGTTGAATCACTAAAGGAATAACCTCAATATACCCAGTAGAAACATCTTATTTAGTTTAAAACTCTTGCTGTAATTATTATAAATACACAGACAAACTGATCTAGTGCATGATGTTTTTATTGTTCGCAAAATAACCAGTAGGAGCAAAATTTGACAAATCAATTGAAAAAACTAGAATAATTTAAATGAAAAATTCCAATAGAACATGTGTTTTTTCTTTTCTTTTTTTCTGAATCATGGATGTAAACAAGTAAAAATACCAATTATTATACTTCTTTTGGATTAAAACACATTTCCTATAATATTTTACTTACATTATTACAAAAATAAATTTTAAGTTAATACACAATAAGAAATATACTATATATGTTTGGAGGAATTTAGTGACAGTGACGTCAAAATTAATTTCAGAAACTATTTGTAGTTGATTTATTAATACTCATCACGTGACGAGTATTAATAAACCAACTACAAATAGTTTCTGAAAAGAAATATACTGTTCTATAACCTATGTTTTCAGTGTCTCAAATTGATGTAAATGCTCTTTGAAATACCATTTCTCAGCAACAAAATGAGACATATACAGTATCTTTTGTTTATGACACAGAAAGCAATGGAAAGCATAAAAACATATTCATAAGTGAGAAATATTTCTGATAGAATTTCCCTATTTTTTGTAGGTTGGTAGAGCTGAGTCATGCAGTGGGAGCTGTCCTGAAGTCTAGAGAATCAGCAGCAGTGGTGCTAAAGCTGCCTTTACCAGAACCACAGCTGTCCTTCAACAGAACCAAGCGTGCCCGGAAATGATACTGATTGTATATATTATGTTGTCTCTTTTTTGTTTCCCCTAAGAATGTATGCAATAAAATACATGTTTATTTTTATAACTCATGATGTGCTCAATACATCGCAGAAATAAATTCAGCATACACTCATTTCTTAGAGGTGCTTTTAATGATGCTATATTAAATTACTCCTTATTAACTTCAATCGTTCTGGAAAATTGGTATACAAATAAGATTATCCTTTAATTTCTAACATCAGATAAAAAAAAGGTGAAAGGACCCATCTCTTTAACCTCCTAAATCAGTTTTATCCCATCTGGAAGGCTGTATCTCTTTAGCTAGTGTCTTGGAATGTGTTTGTGTAATTTTAAGGTTGAAGACCAAAAGTAATAAAATTTATGGGACTGGACCAAATGTAAACAAGTAATATTAACTAGATGCACAGTAGTAAAACTTAACAACAGAAAATGTTTCATGGATATTCATTTATATCTTCAGTTGCACATTTGATGTCAGGAACTTTCATGATGTTCGCTGCTAAATTTTGTGATGCCTCTGGTAGTCCTTGAATGAATGTAAAATTTGAGGGTTTGCTTCCACCAGACCCAAATTCATTAGCCAATTATAAGTGATAGTATGACTGAAAGATTTCAAAATAAGAAAACTCATTTACATACTTCACTCAAAAGCTGGACATATTTCAAGAGTTTCTCATTGGCAGCAGGTGGTCTATAGAAACATGCCAGCTTCTGGTTCCTGCAGTCATGGGTTGAAACCCAACAGATGGCGATGGATATTTTTTTTTTCCCTTCTTCTTTTTAAGGTATAAAAATTCTTAGTCCTTTTGAAGGGATGTAGTCCCATGAGTGGGATGACTCAGGCAGTTTCATCTATGGGCTGCATTTGGGAGGTCCAGGTTCATATTTGAGTTTGATTTATGAGTCACTATGTTTACACTCAAACTTCACTTGTTGTATAATTGAAATGTTTTCAAGATCATTCGATCTCATCCTCAGCTGTTTGGTGACTAAATGAACCTTCCTCTTCTTCCACTACTACAGAGCTCCGATCACTCTGCCATCTGGTGTTAGGGGCACTAAGTTTTAATACTTCATTTAATGCCGGGATTTCAAAATTTATAACTTTATCACGGTTTTTGTTTATGAATATTTTTTCCCAAATATCCAATTCTATGGGTGTACTTAAAGATTTTAACAGTTTAATGTTGTGGCCAATGTGGTTTTCTGTCCAAAAATGGTGTGAAACTGCAGATTTTTCTGTTTGTTTCATGGTTTGGACCTCCAGGTTCAATTCCCATGGCCAACCTACCTGACCCATGGGATTTTTTTGGGGTTTTCCCGGGCCGCCAGGTGAATGCTGGGTATGCTAATTACATCCCCCTAACTTCCTGTCCCACCATTTCATCTCCATTATCATTTCATATCTGGCAGTCCTTTTCAAGGTAGAAGTGTCGGCAGCTATCGTGGCCTTGCTTGGCAAGAATATATGCTCTTGGTAAAACTTCCTCCTTGAGTAGGACAGTCTCCGAACCCGGACCTCAGTAGGATGGGATGCCAGTTGGACTGGCCTAATGGCAAGTTTCCAACTTGTAGGGACCCTGCCCTTTGCACTGTCATAGCTCCTTGGAATGGCCACCCTGTCTCCTCTTGCTTCATTCTTCCTTCCAGTGGTGCTCCACTTGGGGGCATAGGTATAAAAGACCAAGTTTGGACCTCCATGCCGAATCCTCTCCACAGATTTACGGCATGTAAAATAATCTCCAGCCTGATAAATTTGACTCAAAAATTAGGCAGTCTCTCATGCCCATAGCAGAGTGGGATGCTGAGAACTACAGCAGTTAAAAAACATTTTTTATCCCCCCATGATACTAGAGTCCATATCGGACCAGGGCCTGCCAACCCAACTGCCAGCCTCATGCCCACATATGCAAGGTAGAGGTGGGCGATCATCCAACCAATACGGGGAGGAGATGTGGTCAGCATCTTGACAGTCCCAGCCGGAAAATTGGCTTTCATGACCAGGGTTGCTTACCTATCGTAAGCTTCCTAATTTCCTCACGATGCTGAGTGGGCACCGGTCATATACCTGGGACTTAAAATCTGCATCCCCATGGATGGGATGGAACCTGGGTTGCATTCCATGGCAGGAACCAAAGCATGATGCCTTAGCCCACTATGCCATGGTGCAGGACTAAAGAACATACATAAGTAAAATAAATTGTTAACAGCTGATAGTGAGTCTCATGATGATCATTTCTTACTTCTTAAGATTGGAACACTTCCTTGGCTGCTACAATTGAAACTTCATCCTCCAGAGCAGTGACCACCTTATATTCAGAAAATGTTAACCCTTTCACCGATATGGACGTCATATGACGTCCAAGTTAAAAGGCCCCAAACCGATATGGACGTGTATAGACGTCCTGCGCATACATGCATTTAATGCGTATTTAATTATAATTCTTTTAAACCTTATGTTTTACGGTAAATTTAAATAAATTCTATAAGAAGTAAAAGCTTACCTTTAAAAGTTTTTTCTTGAATGGTACACCTCAAAACATGGATAAACACACAAGGGCACATCTCCACATTTACGGCAAATCGTACTAGTTTCCTTTCGGACACCTTTCTTGCGGCACACCAAACATTTTCTGAAGGGACGCGACTTTTTTGCTGTGGGTGGTATCCTTTTAGGAAAATGTTTTCCTTCAAGTCTGAGGGGTGCTGGGGTGATGGATTTTTTACCCCCAGTATGGAGAGGTCTCTGAATTTTATACTGCTCAATTAGGCTGCGAGCTATTGATATGCGAAAGTCCAGGTACGTCATTGTCTTCCGTGGGTTTAGAGCTCTCCAAATTACTAAACAATTGTATATGGTTATATCTAGCTGGTGTAAAAATACTTTTTTATACCATTTGATTGTTTTTCGCAAAGAGGGATATGCGTGTAATACCTGATCTACTAGATCCACTCCACCCATATGCATATTATATTCCTGGATAATATCGGGCTTGAAAATTGACATTTTGTTACGAGCATCAATTTTTCCAGTGTCAATCATCAAAATTTTAGAGCTGCAATTGGATAATGCTGTAACAACCCTCCTGTCTTGCCAAGCAACATAGGTCAAGGGTGGCAGCTGATGCACCTGCATTTCTCCTCTTCTTAGAGCCTTCGTATTCACATCTTTTGGCAAACCAATACGATTTGAACGTACTGTTCCAATTGCATTTGTTTTTCTTTTGTGTAAGGCCATGAATAATTTAGGGGAACTGTACCAATTATCTAAATATACAGTCCTACCCTGATCAAGTACAGATTCCATCAGGTGCATTACTATGGAACCAGATAACCCCAAATCTTTGTCTCCGGTGTTATCAGTCCCTTGGCCAGTGTATATGCAGCTATTGTAAAGATATCCTGTTTTACTTTCACATACATCAAAACTCTTTATGCCAAATCTGGCCCTCTTTGTTTTGATGTATTGTTTCCAACCTAAACGGCCCTTCCAAAGCATCAAGCTTTCATCAACAGTGATCTTTTCACTAGGCACATAATTTTCTTTGAATTTTGAAATAATGTAATCAAAAACTGGTCTGATTTTGGATAGTTTATCATTCACATTTTCTGTGCAGGTGAAATGAAGGAAGCGCAAAATGGAAGTAAACCTGTTATTTGACATGCATTTCCCAAAAAATGGGGTAGCTAGCATGTCGTCTGTAGACCAGTACATGTCTAGCGTAGGTTTACGAATAACACCCATGAGCATAATTAGACCAAGTAGTCTGTAAATCTCATTCATTGTTACTTCTGTCCACTTCTGCAATCTACTCTTAGGTCCTAAATTGCCTTTAGAAATCAGGTCTTCCTTCACCCTACTCGCATATACATTTGTTTCCGAAACAATGAGAGACAGTAAGTCAGTAGTAAAAAATTTTGTGAAAATGTCAATTGGTTGGCTGTCAGAAGTTAGTTGAGTATGCGGTTGTACACCAGAGGTTGTGCTCGTGAACGTATGTCTATTAGTGTTAGAGTTATTTTGACACCTCCATAATGTTGATTCTTCACGAACACCTGTCGGAAATGAGTCATTTTCCTCCTCACTGCTACCTATATCCTCAACACCCCCCTCAAAATCTGAAAACTCGCCATCAATGTCCAAATCACGTCTAACAGCAAAAAGTCTTCCACATTTTCTGATGTAATATCAGAAGCCCGCACTCGTCCTACACTAGCTAATTGATTTGCAACATTACTAGTTGAAGCCATGATTAGCACTGAGAAAACTATTTCAACTGTGATTTAGCTAAAGAAATTGCTTGGAACTCTGATGCAATCTAAATTACAATGTCAACTGAGCGAAGAAAGAAGTTACGTCAGCTAACATAAACTTCCGTTGTGCAATTAGAGGGATGCTGACGGAGTTTCCTTCCAGGGTGTATAACGCAATATAAACAGTTATTATTACGTGTTAGCATGAACTGAAACCTAGAAACCTTGAACCCAACACTTCGTTTATTCAGCTGATATACACATATAGCTTGTAAAACAAAAGTACTCAGAATTAGGCGCGTTCGACGCAAAGAATGGCTTTCTTTACGTGATACAAATTAATGAAATTTCATCGCTTTATTAATATAGTCTCTATTTTAATGATACCGCAGATGCATACAGCTTTTAATGGGCTTTTAACCAGTTTTTGTTTCCCTGAAATAACTTAGAAAATACGGAAGATACGAATATTTATTTATGAAGACTTTTTGCAGCATTTAACAATTTAAATGTCTTGTTCTGTTTATTGGGTATCCGTTCCCGGCCGTGCAGGGTTTAAATGGCCATCGGCGAAGCGGTTAAGCATAATAAACTGCTGCTGACATCCACGAAAGCAATTTAGTGAAGTATTATATTAAGAAAGGCAACATAAAATTGTAGCATTTCAATCATAAAGATATAATTTGCACATATTCACTTTCAAATTTAAGACAGACTTAACACTTTTAAAAAGTCATTCTGGTCTCTGATCATATGTCCAAATGCAGCTCATGCATCATGTGAACGTTGTACTTGCCACACATCCTCCCCTTCAAGTGCTGTAAATGCCCTCATTCTCACAAAAACAGTGGCATAGTGTAGCAGAGTGATGTCATAATCTAAATCCTCCACATCTTATAAATAAAGTTCAAGGAGGATTGGGTAGACAAATTCTTTTGTTTTGCAGCTGAGGAAAACATTACATTTTTTTGGTTAACTGATGGAAATTAATAATTTCCTCATACCGTAGCCATATATAGTCTAAGGTTTTTGATAGATTGAGTCAACATGAAAAATTCAATGCCGTGGCCACAAACGGTGTATCTCGAATGTGAGAGCCCCTTGTGGTTTATCTGGGAAATATACAAGTCAAATGGAGAATTTAATGTCAGGACAGCATGTTGGTAGCTCAATGGGTTAGAGCGACTGGACGGAAACCAGGAGATCCATGGTTCGAATCCTGGCCATGGCACTGAATTTTATATGTTGACTCAATCTATCAAAACCATTACATTTTACTTTGTTCAAAAGTATTTAATGTGGCAAGAAAATATAATATTGAACAACATTGTGAAACATCCCACAGTTCAAGCATATTCAAGGGTAAGTACAATTTGTTTAAATTTTATTATTTATTAATGCTCATTATTTGGAAGTACACAAGAGATCAGTAGGTGATAAACTGAACTGTTCCACAACAATGGTAGGGGGGGGGGAGGAATTTGAAGAAATAGCTGCTTATCTTTGTTCTTTACTATAAAGAAAAAGTTAACCGAGTGGCCCTGTAGCTCAGTTGGTAGAGCACCTGCCTGCCGTGCTAGGGGTCCCGGGTTCGATTCCCGGCTGGGGGTGAGGATTTTTCTTCAACCTCATCTTCCCGTGTCTGGAAGTATGATTGAGAGTGCAAATGTGAGCGTGATCTCAGTATACTCGAGTATACCTTCGATATGTTCCGAGGGAGAACAGCCGATATGACCATTGCAGTTAAAAAGTGGGGTATAAATGGAACAACTTTAAAATCAGAAGTAGACTTACAGTTGCATAACAAACATTCTTCTTGCTAGCTATGTTGTGACATTGGAAATAGCTAAGGCAATGATGCCTTTTAATGAGATAGCCAAAAAGCTATTCCCTGAGTACCTGGATTTTTTTCGAAAGAAAATGTCAATTGAAACAAACCTGTAGGCAAAATTGATATCTCAGGCAATCTTGAGGGGCATTTTAAAATAAATGCAATTTATGTTTTCATCTTGCTATGAACAAAAGTATGGACCTAACTGACACTGATCATTTGAATTTATTTTTTCCTACTGCGGATGAAAGCCGTTGTGTATGTGAATTTCTTCTTGATCTTATTCCTATGAAAGATTGTACTACAAGGGAGGAAATATTAATCCAGTGCAGTACTCAACGGATTAAAAGCACTAAACAGCTTAAACACCAAAATTCAAGGGAAAAAATCCATACCTATAGTTCATTCAGTGTTGAGCTTTGGAGGAAAATAAGAACTATTTAGGAAGAACTTGTCGCATCATTCTCCATGTTTACGTACCGCTGAAGGTACCAGAGGAAGTAGTTTTAACAAATATATTGAATAAGGAAAAATGAATTTACTGTTCACAGATTCAAAGATTGTAAAAGCATGGAAAATGATTTTCTTCTTTTTTCCAACCCCTTAGCAATGGAATCAAAAACAGCACCATTGCAATTGTAGTTGAAGTTAATAACACTACAAAATAATACAGCTGTTAGAAGTTGCACGAAGTGTTTGAGAAATTACATATACAAATTTGCTCCTAGACATAAATATCATCTTAGGGAATTTAGCATTTGTATATTAGCAATGTATGCCTCAACGTAAGTCTGTAAGCAAATTTTTTCTCAAATGAATCAAATAGAATTACAATATCTGATTTCCATTTTGTTGGCACAACTAAAACTATGTATAATATATATCAGACTGAGAAGCTATTGTGGCTTCCAATGATGTAGCAAACTTACAGGAAATAAGTATAGAAATATAATTGTCATTTACATGCCTATGTTAAGTCTGTCGCATTTATTTGCAGTGCTAGAATCTATTTGATGCTTATCTTATTTTTTTATTATACACAATGTCAAATTTGTTTGGTCTTATGAATGTACAGCAGGCTTTCCTGAAGTGCAAAATTCATTGTGTAGTGCATAATTTAAACATAGTATTATTGATACTGCATAGAGAATTCAAGAAATTAGGTCCTTTTATGACACAAACACATGTTTCCTTCAGTCCTAGTATTAAACGTTGGGAAATTTTGCCATCTTGTACTTCAAAAAAGCTTTGCCCAATATGCTCATCTCTGAAATATCAGTCTGTTATGCCATACCTGCACATACTTAAGGCTCTGTCAAAATTAATATTGATGTCTAAGAAAAAGGAAAGAGAGAAAGCTATTGGTTTGAAAAACCAATTAGAAAATGAATTTGTTTTAGTCAGTATTGCGATCAAATATTTTAGAATTTATTAATTAAGCATCTCAAATTATGCAACTGGAAAATGTAGGGCTTGATAAAGCATGTTTTTTTCTTCAGAAAGCAGCTGATAATTCATCTTGCAATCAAAATAATTTTGAAGAGACAATGTCATATCAACTACATTTTTGGCAAAAAAAAAAGGGGGGGGGCATTTCACCACAATGTGAAAATTGAAGAATTTGAAAAATGAAAAAAACATTTTGATACATTGTATCAGGACAAATGGCTAGCAGATCAAAATATGCATTTCAGAACCATTGTTTCAATGACTGTTTGGACATCATTGTAGCCCAATTAAAACACAGTTTGAGGTATGCAAAATGTTAAAATATATCTTCAAAAGTATTTTCCCAAAATTATTAAAATCTTCTTCAAATAGAAAGATTTACAGTGCCGCACTAGTTCTTAACTATAGAAAAATTATAACAAAGCTTTATCCAGAGAATTTCCAGAACAGGAAATAACTTTCAAAAATACTTTGAAAAAAGAAGTATCCTCATTAACCTCTATAGCTAACTCAACTAAACTATTAGTACCTAATACAGAATAGAGAATTTAACTATAGCTAATAGCATTTCAGATTTATACACAACGTGCTACCGGTTTCTAACTGTTCCTATTACTGTTTCTTTGGCAGAATACTCATTTTCAAAGCTCAGATTATGAAGAATTATCCGCAAAATTCTAAGACACAACACAGACTTAATGAAACCAGCCCCCTTAGTATCGGAAATGAAAGAGCTAGATCCATTAATGTCAGTAAAATAATTAGTACCTTTGCATCATCAAAAGCATGATGTATGATCCGATTTTATCACAAATCAACGTGATTACAGTTTTACAAGTACATCAAACAGAAAATAGAAGTGCAGTTGAACCTGCTTTAGGCATAATCTATAATCACATAATTTGTATTTATAAGTGAATATGTGAATAAGTGAATATTTGACCACAAATCAATGTGATTACAGTTTTACAAGTACATCAAACAGAAAATAGAAGTGGAGTTGAACCTGCTTTATGCATAATCTATAACCACATAATTTGTATTTATAAGTGAATATTTGAAGGTCCCGGAAAAAATGTAATTCAGGAACATGTTAACAGAACCATATTTATACACAGTGTATTTAAACATAATTTGCAGTTATATGTATTAAATTTTAATGAAATATAACTGAGTTTTACGTAATTAAATGAGCATATGGCATACACTATCTTAAAAGAAACTTGAAACACATTTTCCTTATTGCTGCTGACAAAGACGTTAGCTTGTATATGTCTTTCTGTGAAACAATGTCACAGCAACGAATGAGAAGTAAATATAATTTTCAGTATCTTAATTGCTGAGCAGCAGTTTTGTTTTTCAGTTCTTGGTTTTTATTTTATTTTTTTTATTATTATTATTATTTTTAACCAGTCATGGAGAAAAGAATAGGGAAATGCTATATCCCACATCAAAAAGTAAAATTCATACGAGAGGTGACACTTAATAGACACAAAACCCAAACTGAAATTGCTTCTAAGGAATTGCTTTATACATGCTACATACAGTCATCAGTGACAGAAAACCATGGAGAAAAACTTATCCAGATAACTCACCCTGAAGGAGATTCGAATTCGGGAACTCTTGAATGCAGGCTGTGCAACACATCAGTGCAAAAAGTTGTAGTAAAAAGCTCTAAGTTCATTAATATATTTTGTAAAATGAGTTGTGTGCATTTAATGCAATAAAAGTGAAACAAGCCAAATTAACTGAATCCTTTAAAGTAGGACCAATTTCTAAACAATGTTTGCTTCGTACATATCTTTATTGTTTCTAAAGTTTTACACATGCAGGCCCATTGTATTACTTAAAAAAAGATGCATTATTAAAACCTTATTTGTAAGCAATTCTGAGTTACAAGTAATCTTTCCTCTTCCCCTGAGTATACGTATAAATCAGGTTCAACTGTATATGCTTAGAATTGAATGTCAATTACTACAATGTATTTAATTTTAATAACATTTATTAAATTTATACTTATACCTGCCATAATTAAAGTTATATTATTTACTGATTAAACATTTTATTTTAAAGGGGCCTGGAATTTTATTTTTACAAGCTAAACCATGTTGCATTCATGATTCCCCTAAAGTGATCAAAGTTAAATATTTGAGAAAAATGTGCATAATACAATTTCAGGTACATCTAGAAAGCATAATTTTCTACCTCAAATGTGATAATTTGGTACACATTTTCATTGTCATTATTTCATAGCAGTTAATATGCTCCACTCTTTTGTTGTGATTAAGGAACATGCCACAAATCAGTGTTTTATGAGATACAAGTATTGTGTACACATTCTTACAGCTATGCTAAATTCAACTCGACTGATCCTACTGTCTTGAACAAATGGCTGAACATAAAAATAAAAATATATTTGTGTGTATTTTTATCCTTATATTTATTTTTAGTGTTAATAATATTTCTTTCTCTACTACATATTTATTGTTAAGAGGAGAAGTGTTGCATTGCACCCATAAATTCAATACAGGGTTTTACCAGAAATACAGTTTTTGGAATCCCTGAATCTAAAAACATTTTTAGAAAAATGTCTGTGTGTTTGTAAACAAGCATAACTCAAAACGAAAAGTTGATTTGGAAAACATTGGAAGCCTTAACTGAAGCTGTCAAATGCTTGGTATACTTCATTTTTTCTTTTTGAATTTAAACTTAACGTTATATGTATGACAGTGCTATACACTTTCTTTGGAAATAATTTTAAACCATTCATGGTTGAAAGCATAAACATAAATGCCACATTATTGAATATTCTCAAGTGAAAAACTAAACAAAACATTTAACTCCATGTCTCCATTATCCCCTCATTCTTTTATAACTGGCACTAATCTGATCATGCCCACTCATTCATTGCCTTAACACAGAATTGCAGCTGAGATACAGAGTTTAGATTGAAAATGTTTGTCCACTCATTAAGACGGTAATCCTTACCAGCATGTATCTATATTGATAATTATTCTTACTTTCCCTGCATTAAACTATACAGCCTTGTATCGTTTGGTTGTAGTAGGGCTCTTCACTCAATCAGTTGCCAGATGATCGCCAGTTATTTCTGCTCACATATGCAGGAGAAAATGTCAGCTGCAACTGGAATAATGCTACAGAAGAGATATCTTCAGTTAATAATGGGGGGAACTGATCTACATGACAGAAATGGATCAGCCAAGCAGTGTACAGCTTGGATGTATTGTGGTGTCTTGATGGTGCACTAAAAGCTAGCAGTATAACATCACGGTTGCTTTCTGTGAAGAATAGATGTCCCAATGGAATCACTGAATTTCAGCAGGATAATGATCCAAACAAACAAGTCATTGGGTTTCAAGCTGGTTCTCTTAAGATATCACAATATACAAATTATATAGGCAAGGGGAGGGTTTACACACTTATACAGTTGAGTTCTATTTTTTATTTGCTTTCTCAATTATGAATATTTACTTGACATTTTGTTTAAAAATGTAAAACAGAGTATTTCTATCTTTGTGTAAGAGCATAACTGCCTTAAAATAAAACTTTATGTGTAATCAATAGTCTTTATCTGAGAAAAGGTTTGAGAGAAAAATTTGGGAGCTCCCACTATAATTGCTCTACTGTCTGTGCACATTTGTAGTGCAGATTCAATATGAATGATCATAAAATGAACCTAAAGGCTCAGGTCTTGAGACACAGCAACTAAACGAACTCTACCATAATAATAAACCAACTCTATTAATATACATATTTCAAGAGTGTGCACAGTTTTTTACTTAGACTGTCCAGTGAAATCCTTATATTGAATTCTTGGGTGGAATATCTACTTACTATAGGTAAGAAAGTAAAAGATCATCTTTATGTTAACACATGTCTTAAACTCAGTACTTCCTCTGTAAGCTGGAGTTTCAAAATTAAACTTTGGAGGGAAAATTTACGGGTAGATATTTAATGCCATGCAAATGTCTTTCACATGTGGCATTTTAACCAAAATCATTACAGCAAAACCTGTTAACCCGGACGTCCAGACAACTCGAACCAGTTTTGGAAAAAAAATTATGTTTAGTGTACTAAATGAAGACTTGTTTTACCGAAGATAAATTGCTATTCTCAATATGTACATTACTTGAATTCTCTTGCCAGTGGGTGAATTCATTGTGCTCACCCTATCTGCTTGGGACCAGGTTGGAAAAGAAACTTTGATAGTCATAGAAAAAGTTGTGGCCTGGTGTGTGTGACTTGCCATAAAACAAGATTACAGAAGAAAAAATGAGTGTGGAAGAAGATTTTATAGACATGATTAAAAATATTGATGGCTGTTCCGATGTTGAAGAAGACATTGACAGTGACAGAGGTTATAAACCGATTATAGAGAAATGCATGATTGCGTCAAGCAGTGTTAATGAAAAAGAAAAAAGAGGATCCAGATTCAGACAGTGCTGATGAACCAGCTCGGTTACAACCACGCACAGGCAGTAGCAACATAGAGAAATTGATGCTTTACTACGAGAGTTAAGCCAAAACATTGCCAGATGAAGTTCTAATGTTAAAGCAAATACAAGATCGCACTGCTCGTAAGCAATACATTAAACTGAGACAGTAGAAGCTCACTGCCTTTTTTACTCCTGACTAGCTTATAGCTATATTCTGTGCAATGCAAATACATAGACTAGTACAGTACACAGAGTGTATGTGTTTTTAGATGAAAATATGATAGTAATTTCTAAACTCCATTAAAAATATTTTGGTAATGTTACACGTTTTTTTATCACTTTTCCGGATAACCCAGGTTTTCGTTAACCTGGATCGGCCCTGGTCCCAGCTGATCCGTGTAAACAAGGTTCTGTGTAATTATTTTTGAGAAAATAAAGCAATAATATTTTCCAAGCAAAGTGTAAATTGGGGTGGGAAGATTTTGTTGAAAATCTGTACAATGCCTCAGATGTTGAATCAAACACCATTCCATTTCTATTTTAACCTCCTCATATTGTCGCGAGGCATTGTAGACAAGCACCGAGATAGAAGCGGAGGGTGAAAGAGATAGCGCCCAAGCCACAACCACAGACTGGCCAGTGCAGGTGCGCAGCGCTAATCACTTGTGACGAAAGACGGGGTGGGGAGAGAAAGAGCTAGAGGGGTCTGGATAGTTCTCTCTCCTTCACCTGCCGCTTCATGAAGGACCGTGATGCTTCGGGAGGTGTCGAGAAACTTCGCCAACTAACGGCTCGTGTATAAAAGCGATTGCACTGGACGAGTTCAGCAGTCCGGCATGAAGCCGTAAGGAATGAAGTTGCTAGTGAACAGTGTGCAGACAGCCTGGAAGATTGCATTCATGTGTGTTACGTCATTCTGCTGATATCAGAGTTGTACAAGTGACTTTCTACAGAAATAAAGAGCATTTTGAATTTCTGCAAACTCAACTTTTAATTTTACGAACCCACAAAGTCACAATATGGAGGACTCAAATGGGTGGCAGAGGTAAGACATCTATTAGAATTAAATAGCAAATTCGGTAATTAACCATTTCTTCATTTTTGAGTTACACCATTCATGCATTCACACACAGACCTTGTTGTAAACATGCTTTCTTTTTTATTCTAGGAAACTTGAGAAGTTATTTCTGATGAAATTTTGGTACTGAATTCTTGAATGGAATAAGAAATGTATATATAAAACTGTTGCTTAAATAATATATCCCTTGCTAAACCAGCAAGAAAGTGAATATCCAATTAATGTGAAAATATAAGGAAGCCCCATAGCTGTACTGTGATAAATTGTTCATATTTTGCCTCTACCAGTTGATTGGGAACCCTATTTATTTTGGTTTCACTTGGTTTGAGTATGTGACATGTATTCTCCAATAAGGTAAGCACTAGAGTACAAACAAATTTGAACCTAGTACTCCATCCTCCATTTAATTTCATTGGTAACTTTTCAGTTACATGGAAAAAATTACCTGCATATACTTTCACATTTAAATATAACGTTTTCTTCATTGTTAACAATGTGATTTTGCAATTATTAGTCACCAGCATGGTGTAGCTGAAGGTATTAAATGAATTTGAGACATTAACTATAGCACACAATGAATGTGCAAACCTTCTAGAAAATTGACGGAAGGTATAATAAGCAAACATTTTCAGCTAAACACATGGGTATATCGCAATCATTATTTGTGAAGCACAGAGTATCATCAATAATTACTGTTATAATGGCTGCAAATGCCTGCCACAGAAGTCTCACACCACCCCATCACCTTTATTATTTGCTGGCCAAAAGAGGCAAAACTGGATTGTTCAAGGACACCTGTTGTCTGCTGTCACAAGCCGGGAAATACCTGGCCTTTTGTGTTCTGCCTCCAGCCGCTTTGAGCACTTTTGATTCTCGAGACTTTGGCTTCAACATTTTCTAGAAGAATCCTACTAGAAGAATCCTACCATGACCCCAGGATATATAAGTCTGTTAGTGAGTGCTACCTCCCTTCTTTTCATCCACCTAAATTTAACCCACCACCCTGCAAAACCCCACATATCCTGTCATTAAGTGGTTAAGTCCATATAGGACAGGTACACGAATGACACGTCGTGCTGACCCTCAGTCAGCCTCCAGCTGCTTTGTTGTTGTCAGTGAGTGGGAATCAACCAAGCAGTCATTCTGTAAGCACAGAAAAGCAGTGTGTTGGTGTGTGCAACAGAGGCATAAGTAAACATTAGTGCTATGCAAATCTTTACAGACCAGTTTGAGCAACAATAAAAGTCAATAGAGTCAACATGAGAAATTCAATGCCTGGAGGACCTGAGGGGATAGCTTAGCATCCCAGAAGGCAGAATCGGAGGGCTATGGTGCCTGCAGATGGACTGGATAATCCAGGCTTTAGAAAGGAACAGTTAGCGGCCAATGGTAACAGCTGCCCCCATCTTGAACAGGAGTATTCAGCACATAGGGACATCAGCTATTATTCCCCAGAGACATGTGTTGGACAACTGGTAAGAGACTGTTTTCAACCCTGCTTCAAGGAAATTGGATCATCTCTATCAAACAGTGATGGCATCAAGTGATACTTTGTTTCTGCACAAGGAAGCCTTGCTGGAGTTGAACCTTGGGACATTGTAAGTCTGTGGGTGTTTGTCGCAAGCGTGGCTCCAGAGGATGTCTTTAGGAACCACAAAGCAATGACCAACATTGGACAAGACAAGGTAATACTCCAAAGTCCCACTGAAATCTTGGGGCTTGCACAGTAGCCCTGCAAAGGATATGGTTGTGGAGATGCACCAAGAGGGTCAGTGGCCATTATTGCTGGTTTCACTTTATTGTCCACTAATGATTTGGGGAAGCCATTTTTTGTGCTATTTCAATTATTTTGTTGTATTCTGCTATAACCAGTCTGTGTTAAAGTATTTAAGATTGCCTGTTTGTGAAATCTTGAGTTGGAGCCATTAGCTTTTATGTAGTTATCTGTCTGTGTTGGTTTTCTGTAACTGCCAAAACTTCATCTGCTTTCATTTCTGATTATTTTTAAATCCAAAAATGAAAATTGCTCATCTTTTTCTATTTTGACAGTGAAGTTTATGATCTTTTTCCTGGATGTTTAAGAGTTTTAGTGCATCACTGATGTGTGGTTTCTTTGTTGTTGTTGTTTTTTTTTGTATTATTTAAAAAATGTTCAATAAAAGCTGAAGAAGATAAAAACAAAAGATAGAAAAAGTGGAAAGAAGACTGGAAAAGACTTCATGAGAAGATACAACCTAATAATTTCTCTGGTAAAAGCATGAAAAGGAATTGAAACATTTCAGGAGATATGACAATTATTAATGAAGGGATTAGGGATGAATATGAGAGGCTTTAAACTACAAGATGCATTTAAAATTGGGAAATTGGAAGGCAAAAGAAATATATTAGTGAAATTCAACAATATGAAATTGGTAACAAAACAGCTAAGAGGAACATTGATCTTTATCAATAAGGATTTATCTTATGAGCAAAGAGAACAAAGGCGGATGCTAATTGAAGGAGTAAGGCAAGAAAACAAGGATTTAATCCATACGAAATGGCAAACTGTGGATTACTGGACAAGTGATCAAACAAAGAAGCAGCATAAGCAACACCCACGAAGCAGAGCATACAAGTGTTGAGACAGAAGACTCAAATACGCTAACTTCGATATCTGATATGATGTCCAGAAAACATGTGGAGTAAATGCAGTGTGCATTGACGAAGGGGAAGTGATGAACAGTGCAAATGGAAAAGAGGAGGAAATTTCAGTAATGGCAGTTGGAGTGAAGAGGAAAATAAGGAAAACTGAAATCCATTACGGTGCATACAGAGTGAAACAAATGTGGGAATTGAGGTGGTCAGCAAAAAGCAGAGTGACACAAGTGTGGGGATGCAGAAGATTAGAAAACCAGTGGGAATTAGGCAGGGGATATTGAGATGTAGGGGCATATCACCAAGGCAAAAATTGGCTACTATGGGTAAATGGTAGAAAGGAAAGAACAGAATGGGTCTGTGAGAGGTAAAGGAAAAGAAATCAGCAAATGTGATATGGCTGTACAAAGTCCAGAAAGGGAAGAGAGTTTAGAATGGGGTTGTGAGAAGCTGAGGAGAGGATTGCACAACGAAGTGTTAGTAACTGGAAGGATTGAAAAAAGTTGTAAAGTTAAATAATTTGTCACAAGGTAAAGAGGACACAAGAAATGGCATGATGTACAGCATTCGTCTCCCAAGTCCTCACTCGATAGGTTTCGGCTAACTCCGTAAACAGAGATGACAACTTAGAAACATGAAATGCGCTATACTAGTACACTATAATAGTACACTCTGACATCTAGTGACTAATATGCTAAGCTTTTACACACGCTCTTTGTTTTCTGTGTGCATTCGTTTTGTGCAAGTCTGAGGTTAATTACTACAGCTTAACCAGTTTGTAATTATGGCTCAGGGCACAGCAATCTCATCATATGTACCTTCCGAGCAATGAACTCCGACTCGGAAACATGCATGTACAGTCGTGCATAGTGATGGCCGCAAAATAATAGTGAAAGTTGCAGAAAGTTGCAGTACAGAAAAGGATAACAACCAGCTGATGTTCCCACTCAGCAAATGAATAGAACGAGCTGCTGCTTACACACGAAAAAGTGTCAGCTCTGTCAGGCGTATTAAATCGTTTTCTACATCTCATCCCAATGAATCTCCAAAAACACCAGGAAAAAGTAGGTAAGGCTATGATCTGTGTATGGTAATAATTAATAGTGGTGTTTTCTTTCTTTTTTTTTCCCCTTCAATCCTTTCCTTTTTGGCTTCCTCCTTTTCCTTATATCTTGCTCTTTTATCTTTCATTTTCTCTTGCTCTGAGCCCTTTGTATATTTCTACATAGCTTTCTATTTCCCTCCATTACCAAAGCTACACCGGTATTTAATAGAGGCCAACAAACCTAGGAGCAAGACTTACCTATGTTGTGGATGTTATGGTTCACTATTACTCATTTGCCTCCATATAACTGTGATCTGAATGCAATTGAACTGGTGTGGGCAAAAATAAAGAACGTTTTCAGAGGACACAATGTTACTGGTGATATGTCAGCCACAAATCTGCAGAAACTTGCTATAGAAGCATTCTCTTCTGTAACTGTGACAGATTGGGAAGGATACTGCAAGAAGATCCAAGAGCTGGAAATGAAGTATTGGAGAAATAATGGTGTAATAGAAAATGTGATTGATGAAATTATCGACACATCAGAGGATACTAGCGAAGAAACTGATGCAATGGAATCAGAAATCGAAGAATCACAAAGCGAATGAGTATTTACAGCTGTCATAATGTTTTATTACTGTTTTTATGTGTTCCATAAATAGTAAGTATATAAATATACAGCTTATCGGATCGAGTTCAATTTAATGTTTGTCCACAGATCTCAACTTGCGGCGCATATTTTCGCTTATCTTACACACTATTTTGCCGAACTGTGTTTTTCACGAGTCTGGCTGACTCCTACGGCAGATAAATAAATAAATAAATAAAAAAAAAAACCTAGCCATGTATTGGCTAAGGATTTGGATAAATAAGAGTCAAACTGAAAACTGTGGCATTGAATTTTTCAGTTTGACTATCATTTTTGTTTTGCCAATGTACAAGTTGTCACAACCTTTTTTGCAATTTATCCAGTACATACCTGAGTTTTTGTTTGTGGTTTTCTCTTTTGTATTATGTCATTTCAAAATGTGTTATACACTGAATGTATTGTGTAGCCAAAGCGTTTTTTTAAAGACTTTTTGGAAAAGGTGTGTAGCTCTGAGATGGTATGTAAATAAAGTTTTATTACTACCTAGGAAATAAAGTTATTTGTTTGTCTCTCCGTTGTTTTTTGAATTTATCAATTCATCAGGACACCAACAGAAATGCCCCAATTGCCTTCAAAGAATTCACCAAATCAAAATTCAAAAGATGACATTAGCTGAGGATAGAAAGGTCCCAATGAAACACTCTAGGGGAAACACTAGCAATACATGGGGCACAGAGTACTAGTTTGACTCAAAATTATATTAATTTTGTGCTTCATTGTCCTTATTAGAACTTCATAGATTTGTTTGCATTCCTCCATGTGTCAGAAGCTAGGAACCATTATCTACATTAACTTTTTGCAATGTTCACATTCCTGATTAAAAAAAGAAACAAAAGCAAATAAGTAACACTTACCACACTACACACTATAGTTATATTTGTGTAGTATTTGTTGCTTCACGTAGCTAGCTTCATTTTTTATGTAAATATTTACCATGTTACCTTTAGCAAGTAATACTGTAGACAAGTTCATAAATCACTGCTAACTCATGGAATTTTCGGTTTTAACTTGTCACATGTATTTTAACATACATTTTTAAGAAACTGCTGATTAACAAACAATTTGGATGTTAATTATTATTGCTAATGTTTGTCTTTCCTCATAATGACTTTAAAAATACATCTCATTCACAAAATATATTATAGCCCATGATAATGCAGTACATAAATCTACAAAGCTACCATGAAAAACAGTCTTTTTTTGCAGATCTGAAATGTCACATTTTAATCTTCCTGTATAAATGCATTTTTAAATTTAATCATATTTAGTTTTGCTCTAACGTTGTTTTGTATTTCAAGCATACATCACTTAGCAAAATGTTTTATTTATTTATTTATAGTTATTTCTATATTCCTCTATTATATGGTTTATCAGTAAACAGGATCTCTTCTTAAAAAAATATCTGCTATTGAAAATTTCATAACTGTGACCAGTTAACTGCGGTACTAACAAGCATAAATAAAACTGGTGAAGATCAATATTTTCAGTAACGAAAAAGGGCATAGGCACATCGTTTACTGTCTTCTGATGCAAACATAGCCTTAATACCAGATCTATTGTGTCTATAAGTGTAAAAAGTAAAATAAAACGAACAGTCACACAGGATTTTCTCTTCAGACACTTGTATAGTCCTTTCTTGGAAATTGTCAATAATCATTAGTGAAATATCAAGTTTATAACAATATTATCAATGACACAAATTGTGAAGCAGAAGAACCTTAATCAAGTTCCCTATATGTCTAATCAGAGGCCTTTTCCTTGTCATCTCCATTTCTGGCTTCTTCTGGAATCTTCTTTTCATCTTCACTTCTAGCATTTTCTGCAACCTTTTTCTCATCATCCACTTTTAGCTTTTCCAAACTCTGCACCACTTCTTCTGCATCTTTACTTTCCTCCTCTGATTCTTCTTTTTCATCATCTTCCTCCTCCTCCTCTTTGCTTTTAGCTGTAACACAAATAAAAAATAATCAGTATTATTGACAAATTTGCACCTATCTAACTCACATTATGCACGCCATGACATTCACTGTTGCTATACATCAGAAATGCATAAAATCTTTGTAACAAAAGGTGCTCAGAGTATCAAGAGATTATTTCTAAGGTTCGTTTTAAATATTTTCTGTACTTTCTCTCTCTACAATACTTCTTCATACTTAAAACTGACAATATTCCTTCACTAATGAATATACATAATGTGTGTTTGGAGGAATTTAGTAACAGTGACGTCAAAATTAATATAAAAATTATTTGTGGTTGGTTTATTGACACTCGTCACTTACTTTTTCATATATTTATGAGAGACTAGTTTCAAAGGCCCTGGCCTCCATTTTCAATATACATAATCTTTATAAACAAGAAGTATTGAATACAATAGAGTCATGATAACTTTTGTTAAAACAGTCAAAATTTTTAGATGCTTTTTTATTTGTTTGTTGAACAACCCATATTAAGAACTCCCATAAAACCAATATTAAAAAAGGAGATGAAAAAGACCCTACCACATATAGACCAATAAAAGGCTTTGCTTTCACCTTTTCTAAAATCTTAGGAAGAAGAATGTACAAGCAGTTTAAGTCATTCCTCAACAAATTTAATATATTAATAGTCAACATGGGTTCCGAAGCAAAAAAGTCTACAACTTAAGCGGTAATAACCTTAGTTGAAAGTATTTATGACATGATGGACCAAAGAAAAATTGGGATGGGACTATGCTTGGATTTCATCAAAAGCTTTTGACATGGTGGATCACGATACTTTACTAAATAAGCTGCATAAATATGGTGAAGGGAGCTGGCCTTCCATTGGTTTAAGTCATACCTTGAAATGAGAGAGCAGATAGTTGAGATAAATTTTATAGAAAAAAGTAAAAAATGAACCAGTAAGGAGCTTTCTCAAAAAAAGACCTGTAGTATCAGGTGCTCCCCGGGATTTCTAAGGATGATACAAGAATTTTCATTGCAGGAAAGGATAATGAAGGCCTTAAAGAAAATGTAACACCAGCTGTAAAAAAAATAAAAAAATAAAATAAAAAAAAAAAAATAAAATAAAAGAGAAAACAATAGCACTCAATTTCCAGTTAAGGTTTGTACAAAAGTGGGAAATCCTTGCATCATAATTGGTTCCAAGTTGATAAATTTTGAACATAAAACTAAATTGCTAGGTTTATAGGCAGACAAAAATTTAAGCTGGAACAAACACATTGAAAAGCTGGCAGAGAAGCTGAACTGAGCTTGTTTTGTTCTACATCAACTGAGAACTTGAGTAACATTTAAGATATATGTGTTTGGACAACAGATGCCAGTTGGAAAGAGATTGAAAATGGAGGCCGTTGCCTTTGTAACTAGTCTCTCATTAATATAAAAAAGTGACAAGTATCAATAAACCAACTACAAATATCGAGATTTAACTGTATTGGAACACCACAGTGAAGCGAAAAATTATTAATTTTTAGATGTGTAATAAATACGACTCATCTAAAAATTAATAACTACAAAGTTTTTGCGATTAACATTTAAGATATTCAGAACATGTTATTTTACTTATTTTCATTCACTACTATCATACAAACTAATACTGTAGGAAAATGCAACAAACAGTAAGGATAATATTTAAAATGCAAAAGAAGGCACTAAAAATTATGGCTGGTATTCCATTTTTTTTTTTTTTTTTTTTTTTTTTTTTTGTAATTTACGTCCTCCAATGTTAAGTCATATCGGACGATGAATGGAATGGATGAAATGATGCTCATATGAGTCCGGGGATCCATGGAGCTTAAAGTTACCTGACATTCGTCTTCCAGGATAAGGGAAAACCCCAGAAAAAACTTTATCCAGGTAACTCACCCTGACCGAGATTCGAACTCGGGACCTCTTGAACGTGAGGCAGACACTCTACCACCACGCTACCGAGGCTGGCTGGTATTCCAAAAACAGAAACTACAGAAATCATTTCAGCAATATAACTTGACCCTACCAGGTTTATATATAAAACAATTATCTTACTCTTGATGATAGTTTCTCGGGCTAACAGCCAGGTCAGATTAGGGTAACTACCCAAGCTTTCAGCGACTAACTCTGCCGCCATCCTCAGGGGAACTGAATCTACGCTACTGATGTTGCGATATTTATACCTGACGCGCGGCCGATAAGAACCGCCTACTTTCTTCCCATTGGCCGAGCTCCGGCCGATGGAGAAACGTGCGGAACCAATCAGGTGATTGCCGATGCTTCTTTGCACTGTGGAGGAGAGATATGCTGAATGACTGATGTCCATGCTTTGCTGATTTGAAGGCCTTCTTCCCTGTTGAAGTTGTTTTTATTCGCTTTAATGTATAGGGCTTCTTTAACCACTCTATCGTAGTACCTAGAGGACTTTTCAAGTATTTTTGTAGAGTCGAATTTGATTTTATGATTTGTATTATATGTGTGCTCAGCCACTGCAGATTTTTCTGGGTATCCTAGTCTAATACAACGTTGATGTTCTTTGATGCGATCTTCTACTGTTCTACCTGTTTGTCCTATGTAAACTTTGCCGCAACTGCATGGGATTTCATAAATGCCTGGTGCACGAAGACCTAAATTATCTTTAGCAGAACCTAAATACTGTTTTATTTTGGTTGGGGGTTTGAATACAGTTTTTATTTGATATTTCATGAGCAATCTGCCAATTTTTCCCGACAGGGCGCCACAATAAGGGATGACTGCTAAGCCTGCGTGTTCTATCTTTGTGTTGGGTTCACGGTTGCGTTTGGAGTGCATTTTCTTAAAAGTTCTGTTTATTTCCTGGTTAGTGTATTGGTTCTGCCTGAAAACTGTACGCAGGTGTTATATTTCTTGAGGTAGATTTTCGAGATCAGAGATAGCAATCGCTCGATGTATGAGTGTTGAGAGGACTGTCTGCTTTTGTGCCGGGTGATGACAGCTGGTGCTATTAAGGTAAAGATCAGTGTGGGTTGGTTTCCTATACACCTTATGACCCAGGTGACCATCGTTTTTTCTATAAATAAGTAAATCCAAGAAAGGTAAGCCGTCCGGGTGTTCAATTTCCATGGTAAACTTAATGTTGGGATGGATGCTGTTGAGTCCTCTAGGTACTACGATAGAGTGGTTAAAGAAGCCCTATACATTAAAGCGAATAAAAACAACTTCAACAGGGAAGAAGGCCCTCAAGTCAGCAAAGCATGGACATCAATCATTCAGCATATCTCTCCTCCACAGTGCAAAGAAGCATCGGCAATCACCTGATTGGTTCCGCACGTTTCTCCATCGGCCGGAGCTCGGCCAATGGGAAGAAAGTAGGCGGTTCTTATCGGCCGCGCGTCAGGTATAAATATCGCAACATCAGTAGCCTAGATTCAGTTCCATGAGGATGGCGGCAGAGTTAGTCACTGAAAGCTTGGGTAGTTACCCTAATCTGACCTGGCTGTTAGCCCGAGAAACTATCATCAATAATCAATGCCGGGAAAGCTTCAAGTCATTATCTTACTCTTGTTTCATATGATCGAGAATTCAGCATTCATCAATGAAGAAGGATGTTCAAAATTCTCAAGTATAATACAGTGTGAACACCTGTATGAATATTCCAATAAAATTAAAAATGTAATTGATGGAGTGTGAAAAATTGACTACAAATAGGTTAATATAATTTTGTGCTTCATAGTATCATAGTTCATACATATTGGAATACAAGTAGGTTTTTAAATACTTAAAACTGATGGACTGGACTCTGTAACAGTGATATACCAAATTTAGTACACTGATCTACTTAAAACATTGTTTCTGAGAACTTTGTCAGTTTTATAGTGTTATAGGACATAGCTTGTATCTTTTAAAGAGCTCTTAAATTTTTCCTGTGCTAAGCTGTCTACCTCTTACAGTTTCCTGGTTGGACAAAATGCAAACATAATGGAAACTTCACGGTCTACTTACAGAAAATTCAACATACATCAAACACACATTCATCAAAATTGTTATAGGAATTTTTGAGAAAATAAAAAATAAATTTTTTCCATAAAGATTAGTTTCAGGTGGGGAGAATTTCTCTAAAATCTTCATGTTTCAACCTTGGAACATGGTAGATAACAGTAGTGTATGACATTCTTTTAGTTATGAGTTATTCTGTTCAGACATTTTTTTAAAAAAAAAAATCTGTTGTTTCATCTTTCTAAAAATTGTGTATAATTATACTAGAAGGTTGAGTGTAATGGACTCCTAATGGGTAGATGTTAGTCTCATTAAGATTAGGTATGAAGGAATTTTTGTATGTTATGGTGTTATGGATCATAACCAATTTACCAAATACTAACATAACTGATGATTATAATTATGAAATAGGAAATAACAGTCACTCATTTATACATATAAAACTATTTCCCTATGGAAATAATCATTTCTTCCACACTAGCTGTGTGTAGGCTAAGGTTTGAATGAGTAGACAGAGTAAAAAGTTCAATGCCATAGCCAGGATTTGAACCACGGATCTCCCGCTCTCCATGCAATGGCTCTGAACTGAACAATTTTCAAATGCTGCAGATATAATCTACTTGCTACCTTAACAAACTAACTAAACCTACAGATTACTGGATGGCCAACACGCTGATATGACCTTAAATTCTCCACTGAAAATTTCTCCAGTTCATGGTCACCAATATAAATATTTGTAGAAATGAAGTATACAATGTTTCTCAGGGAATTCAAAAAAAGTTATGGAAGGAATGGGTACATCATAACAGTTGTCATAGCAATGATTAGAAGAGCCAATTAAATCAATAGGTCAATCAATCAATTTGCATGACGTTAGATGCTAAACCCTTGTTTAACATGTATTTAGCATGACATGTGGGCAAACAAGTACTATATACATGTCTTATTTTCTGCTAACGCTGTAAAAAACACAATGCCTTACTGCTCTTCTGCTAACGCTGCAATAAACACAATGCCTTCACATTTGTTGCTGCTCTTGTTAGAACAGTTTATTATTAATTATTATTATTATTATTATTATTATTATTATTATTATTATTATTATTATTATTATTATTATTATTATTATTAATAACAATGAATGATCATGATGATATCCACTGCAGTCGCAACCAAATTACTTCGTACACATAATCCTAATGTGCTCTCCACCTGGCAACAATGAGCGGCAAGTAGCAACGTCGCCTCTCTCTCCATACTAAATGTCAATCACTTTCTAGATTGGCAACCAGTTTAAGTGTGTTGGACACATATAGCAATATTAATTAAAATCATAAATGTTTTTCATCTTATAATCTACAGGTACAACATGCACAATATATAGAATCCGTCCAATCCTGTTTGATGCTTAGTCTCCAAACCCAACCTTAAGGCAACTTGAAGCCTTTTCCTTTATAAAGTTACCACCAACAGTAAGCAGGAAATTTGTACATCGTAAATATATCTTTCATCTTCTCATATGGAGAATGTCTAATCTTCTTACATGTTTCTGGACTTCAAATCAGATCTTGCTCTTTCACCCAAAATTATGAATATATTTCAGAATCCCACTAAGAGTTGAACTGGCCATACCAAACCTTCTTAGCCATTTCTGTTGCTTTTAGTTTTGGATGCTCTTCAACTTTCCACTGTAACAAGCTTCATTTTCTGTGTAACATTTTTCTTGTTGCTGCTGTCATTTTATTTAAAACAAAATATGCTTTCTTTGCAAACAGACACAAAACAAACTACATCTTCTATATCAAATGAATATATGGCGATCTCATTCTTATGCTTCAATGATGCACACAAAATAGACTAACTGTAATAAACCAAGATAGCTAAAGCTACATTTGTGATGTTCTGAAACAGCCTGAAACCGAGACACATATAATCAGATTGCGAGGACTAAATAAACAGTGAAAGCTCCTCACTAGTAACTGAAAATAGTAAAATTGCTGTATTGTAGTATAGATCATGAAGAAAAATAACTTTGAAAAATGTATTCTTTTTAACAAATACATAATACAACTAAATCTTAAAACAGAGATTATTTTATTCAAATATTCTGCATATTTTAATGTTATATCAGCATCCACAAAGAAAACTTACATGTCACATCAAATTAAAATCGGTAATATTCAAATGAAATGAAAGTCATGACCAGGGAATGTTGTAACAGGAGTACATGCAGTTTCATTCAAAAATTTATAGAGGGACCAGAAGAGGTTGAAGCAATAGTAAAATCTTTAAAAAGTTGATCACTAAATGTTGGCTTTGAAATTCCCTCTTCGAACGACCATCGGAAATACAAAATGACAACTTTAGTAGCACTTCAAAAAGATATTATTTTCCTATGATAAGGACTATGATATAATAAAGCACAGAATTAATATAATTTTGAGTCGAACTAGTGCTCAATGCTCCATATATTGCTAGTTTACATAGAACGCATTTCGCTAGGACCTTCCTAACATCTTCAGCTAATGTTGACCATTGAATGTTGATTTGAAATGTAAAATGTGTAGTGTTTAACGAACGCCCCCTTTTACTACAAACGGCACCACAGGCGATGACACTGATGATACATGAGATGAAGATGGAGCACCGATGGAATGAGATGGCGGGGGAAACCGGAGATCCCGGAGAAAACCTGCCCCAGCGCCATGCTGTCCACCACAAATCTCACTTTGCGGTCGCCTGGAATCGAACCCGGGCCGCCTTGGTGATAGCCAAGCGGTCTAACCACTGAGCCACGGCGCAGCCTGAATGTTGATTTGCTGAACTCCTTGGAGGCAATAAGGACATCTCTATTGGTATCTTGATGAACTTGAAGTTTGGGTTCTCTTCAAAGGTGGTGTTGAAATTGAACCGTTTTCCTTCATATTACTTCATGAATATCTTTTTCCTCGTGGTTAATGAAGTTGGACCCTGAACACTTTTTAATAAGTGGAGTTCTCATTCTATACCATGATTATTCCAAAAATGATATGCTAATGCCGATTTATCTATTTCCTTGTTCCTGATGTTCCTAAAGGTGATTGTTAAGCCTAGTGTTCAAATTCCTTTTAGTTTTTCCAATGTAAAAGTTGTCAGAGCCTTTACAGTTTATCCTGTACACACCCATTTTTGTCTGTGGGTTTCTCCCTTGTATTATATAATTTCAAAAAAGGTGTTGTAACTGAATTTGTTCAATGGGGCAAAGTAATGTGTTACAAAAATGTAACTATTTGTAACAAAAACTTCACTTATCTTAAGAAAAATAATGACAAGTTTTCTTATTAATTGAGATCAATTTCACAAACAAATTGCTTGCGTCGTCAGTCAACACACTTCGTCGTCAGGGATACCAGTTACTATGTTATGTTTTTTTAGTATTACCAAAATCTGAAAACGAAACAAATCTAAAAACAGAATCAACTGCTGGTATTTCAAAATTCATTATGCAATGTTTATTTTTTAAAATAAATATCTTTTCCCAAATAATTAAATCTATCGGACCATTTAATTGCTTTAATAATGTAACTTCAGAATTTATTTCATGGTTAAATGACCAAAAATGATCTGCTATGGCCGATTGATCAGTTTGTTTATACTTAATGTTACGAAAATGTTCTTTCGTTCCGGTTTCCAAATTACATTTCATCTTTCCAATCTAAACCTGATCACAATCTAAACAATTACATTGATAAATACCAGAATTCTGGTATTATTAGCATTGAGTACTAGTTCTACTCAAAATTATTTAACTGTTTGAAAACTCAAACAAATTACAAACAACTCAAATGGTTAATGTAAAACAACTTTTTAGACATATATTATGTTTTACTCAGATTTAATATTTTTTGTGTGTCTCTTATGTAATTTAGTGACAGCAACAATTAAACAAATATGGAAATCACATATGTATATGTACATTGCTTACCCTTCTTAGCATATAGTTCACACTGTGTTTCAACTATTGTCTTTGCCTCTTCAAATATTTCTTTCCATTTTTTGGCATCTGCAAATGAAGAAAATTAGTTTAAGAATTCTTTCAATAACTTGGATATCTTAATATAAAGATCAGATTTCAAAAGTATCATTGTGGATAAATTTTAAACTCTTATATAATCTATCCATGGATATTTTAATAATGTAGACTAAAGCACTACTAACATTTTTTTTATTGTTCCATTTACTGCAATGGTCCTATCGGCGGCCATTCTCCTTTGGAACATATCGAAGGTGTTATCTCACAGACATTGGGCTGGCGATACTTTGGATTTCTGTTTTTTAATCATTAGATCATGAACACATTCACACTCTCATTCATACTTTCAGACTCTGGGAAAGATCATGGGAATCATCATGGTTGGAGAAAAATCCTCATCCCAGCTGGGAATCGAACCCATGACCCCTAGCAACAACATGATTTGTAGAAGTTCAAACCCCATTGTCATTGCATTAATTTGAATGGGTTTTAAAAAAAATTGTGCTAGATATTTTCAAGGTTCACAGAATTTTGATAAAACCATCTATTTAAGTTAATTGATGGAAATTAATCCTTCCTTCACACTAGCTGTACATAGGCTAAGGTTTTGAATAGATAGTCAAACTGAAAAATTCAATGCCACTGCTAGGATTTGAACCACGGATCTCTTGGTTTCCATCCAGTTGTTCTTACCCATTGAGCTACCATGGCCTACGTGCCATTGTGACAAGGTTTACCGGGAAAATATATGAAGAATTGGAGAATTTAATGTCACGACGGCACATTGGCTATGGTAGCTCAATGGGTAGGAGCGACTGGACAGAAATCAGGATATCCATGGTTCAAATCCCAGCCGTAGCATTTAATTTTTTAGTTTGACTATTCAAAACCATCTATGTAGGCAAAAATCAATTTGTACACATATACTGAATCTTGATTGTAACAGTTTTCTTAATACCCATTTTTATTGCTAAGATACAATATATTATGTGATTAAAGTGATAAAAGAAGAGCTTGAAATTCTTGGTGTGATAAGCTTCTGAAACTTGCCTTCTCAAAATAAAGAATAACAGATAAAGCCAAATGAAATAAATTATTTCAAACTGGGAAATAAACATGATTTTGCAGAAAAGAGAGCAAATATACACACAGGATGAATCAGAGTAACATCAAATAATTTTAAGGCATGATTCATGGGTTATATTTGAGTATTTTCTTATCAGTAATGTATATCTGTGAACCACTTGTTATCATCAAGAGAGAGGTCAACAAGTTTTTAAAAAGCTCTGTCAAGTTAGATGAAATTCTGTCACACAGATCCTTGTTCCCCTTTCAGTATATATCACTTATTTTTCATTTTCTTTGCATTTTGGAATATTGCTTGTATTCTGTTAACATTGTTTATACCATCATTATCCTAAAATAGAACTTTGTAAAGGGATTCTGTTGCATATTATACAGACTTTATAGTTTCAGTTATCAATCTCAGCTTTCAGCATATACTAAATTGCTCTTATTGGAAAGCATTTGCTTTACAGCTTACTATAAAAATATCCCACTTTACTTCTGCAAAACTAGCATTCTGTTTAAGGTGCTGCTTGGGGAAATTCAAAAGCAGCACAAGATTTTTATACTGAGCTTTACACAAGGAGATATTTGCCTCATCAAAGCACCTTTACTGCTGTATATCAACTGCAAGAAAAATCAACTTTCCAAAAACAAGCACATTGCTCAAGAGTCCAAGAAATTTAAGAGCAGTGGCTCTGGAAAAAAAGTTCTTGATGGGTCCATATTTTGCCAACCACAGGCACAACAGCAATATTAACATAACACATGGCGTAACAACCCAAAGTGGGCCTGAGCTTGCCAATCCAACTGCCAGCCTCACCCCCACATATGCAAAGCAGAGGTGGGCGATCATCCAACCGATACAGGAAGATGTGGTCAGCATCTCTGCATCCCAAGCTGGAAAATTGCCCTTTTAGATCAGGGTTCGCTACCTAGTGTAACTCCTCAATTTCCTACGATACTGAGTGGGCACTGGTCCTATATGCAGTACTTAAAATCTGCACCCCCCAGGGGTGAGATCAATCCAAGGTGCCTTCCTGGGGCAGGAACCAAAGCCCAACACTATGCCACAGTGCAGGACACAAGAGCAATAGTGCATAAAATATATGTAAGCCAGTCTTTGGTTACTAGAATTATGTAAACAGCAATTACATCTGTATTTTCTCACCCAGATTCAAGCACTAAGGCCAAATGACTCAACTACTGTTTGTCCAGCGGTTTCTTCATAAACACACTGATCACCCAAGATTTCCAACCTCAGACGGATGAGGTCTTTACTTGAAAGAGCATGTATAATACACATAAGACACATTTGGACACAGGTAAACCCTAGAGCTATTAAGAGTTATTACAAATTACCAATACCAGATTGAAGTGAACATTTAGGCTGATAAATATTAAAAGCAGAAGCATTATTAACAGTGAAGTATTCTTCATATTTGAGTTTGATTTATGAGTCACTATGTTTACACTCAAACTTCACTTACTTGTATAATTGAAACGTTTTCAAGATCATTCGATCTCATCCTCAGCTGTTTGGTGACTTTGAGCTCAGCTGTTTGAGCTATTGACAGTAACACGTATTGTTTGTTAAAAGGTTTAGCCTACTTTAGAGCACATGATTTTGTGACATATAACCAAGCGGGATGGCTCAGGTGGTTTCATCTGTGGCCCGCATTCGGAAGGCCCAGGTTCAATTTCCAAGGCCAACCTACCTGACCTATGGTTTCTTGGGGCATTTTCCCGGGTTAAATACATCCCCCGATTTTCCTGTCCCTCCATTTCATCTCCATTATCATTTCACATCTTCTATCATTTGGTGGTCTCTTTCAGGCTAGAAGTGATGGTAGATGTCACGGCACTCAAGGGTCAGCCACCTTTTGTCTCCTCTCACTTCAACCTTTGTCCCAGGGATGTCCCACTTGAGTCTTAGGTACAATGAACCACAGGTTCCAGTGCCGAATCCCCTCCATAGTAATTCTAATCCTAGTGGTAATTAATTAAGTCAATATTTACAAGAGATTTAAGTTAATTGATGGAAATTATTCATTTCTTCACACTAGCCATATACAGGCTAAGGTATTGGATCGATAGTCAACATGAAAAATTCAATGCCACAGCTGGGATTCGAACCACGGATCTACTGGTTTCTGTCCAGTGGCTGTTACCCATTGAGCTACCATGGCCAATTTGCCATCATGACATTAAATTCTCCAATTGACTCATATATTTTCCCAGTAAACAACTAGAGGCTCTCGCATCCAAGATACACCGTTTCTGGCGACTTACTATTGTAAGTACTTGAGTCCCAGGCTTCATCACTTAACTCTTATTATTTAAGTAATTGATGGAAATTATTCATTTCTTCACACTAGTCATACATGCTAAGGTATTGAATTGATAGAGTCGACATGAAAAATTCAATGCCACGGTCGGGATTTGAACCACGGATTAATTTACAAGAGAATTTTGTATTATTGTACTATTTAAAATTAAAGACATGAGGCTATTTTTATTCTGTAAACTCTCCTACTGCCTTGTAGCAAAAATGCATTGTGACCTGTTCAGCGGAAATTTATTCAATGATTCAAGTGTTTTGAAAACGATGCCTTCTAGCTTGTTAACAAGATCTTCAAGAAAATACATTCACAATATGAAAAAATTCAATGATAAACCCTAAATCACGCCTTAAATTATATATAACATCAGCAACATATACCTCCTTCAGAGGTGTGGGAATGTGTCTGCCTCACATTCAAGGGGACCTGAGTTTGAATCTTTGTTGGGGAGAGTTATTTGGATAAGATTTTTTTCCCCATCCTTGATTTTATTTTGTACTGAAAGATGAATGTCAGAAACACTGAGCTTTATAGACCCTGAGCTCATTTGAGCATAATTTCTACCATTTCATTCATCATCCAATATGACCTATACTGAGGATGTTAAATAAAAAATTAGCAACATATTAATCATCACTGGGATATAAGGATAGAAAACAATAACAATGGTGGTAGAGCACCCACCTGCCATGCTAGAGGTCCTGGGTTCAATTCCCGACAGTGGGGGTGGGGATTTTTTTCCGACCAAGGTAATTCCTAATCTACCCCAGAGTCTGGAAATATGAATAAGAGTCGAATGGATGCATGATCTAATGATTAAAACCCAATGAATACGAGTTAACACCTTCAATATGTTCCAAAGGAGAACGGCCACCGATATGACCATTTCAGTTAAAGGTGGGGTTATAAATGGACCAAAAGAAAAAAAAGACGACGAAAACAACAACAACAACAACAACAACAACAACAACAATAATAATAATAATAATAATAATAATAATAATAATAATAATAATAATAATAATAATAATAATAATAATAATAATAATAATAATAATAATAATAATAATAATAATAATAATAATAATAATAATAATAATAATAATAATAATAATAATAATAATAATAATAATAATAATAATAATAATAATAATAATAATAATAATAATAATTTGTTTTGTTTGTTACTTTTTGGTTTCTTCAACTGTTTCTTGTAATATTAAAGATTTACAAGACAGTAAAGTGATAAGTAAATTTCCGTTTTCAAGAGCATGTGGGATCTCAGAATACCTGGCATTTATTATTTTAATCCAGCTAATATACACCAATTTAGATTGAAGCTTACTGTAGTCTAGCCTATGCTAAACAATACACTTTTCCATTAAATCATGTAGATGCATTACTATCAATTGATTATTAAATTATCACAAGCCTAAACCGTAGACCACACTACATATATCCACAAGTACTTAGAACGCTATATAATTTCAGAGACTGCTTGGTGCTACTGTTCTCCTAGACTTCAATACAATTTAATATAATGTATTATAGAATTTAATTTTGCTTAAACCAATAAACCATTTATATGTGATTGGAGCAATCTAGCAAAAGTAACGTCAAAATCAATCCAAAAAACTATTTGCAGTTGGCCTTTTGACACTACTCATTTACATTTCTATATTATTGAGGGACTAGTTTCAGAAGCCATCACCTCCATTTCCAAACTCTTTCCAACTAACGTCTGTTGTCTACTCTCTTCTCTCTGGCAGTGGAACTATGAACTTCTTTGTCGAATTATCTACTGGTGGGATTTTAAAGTTTATTACTTGGTCCTTGTTTTTCCATATGAATATGTTTTCCCATGTCAGTTTATTTTGGCTTATCACTTCTTTTAGTAATTTTGGATTTGCATCAATATCATGGTTTTTGTTCCAAAAATGAAATGATACTGCTTATTTATCTTCCTGTTTCATTTTGATGTTTCTAAAATGCTCTTTGACTCTGGTTTTTAGGTTTCTTTTAGTTTGACCAATGTAGTATGCTTTTTATGTAGCATTTTTTATGCTTTGAAATGATAATTTTTATTTACTTTGAAATCCCACCAATAGATAATTTGACAATGAAGTTCATAGTTCTATTGCCAGAGAGAAGAGAGCTGATAACAACAGATGTTAGTTGGAAAGAGATTGAAAATGGAGGCAACGCTTCCAAAACTAGTTCCCCAGGTGTCAAAAGGCTGATTGCAAACAGTTTTTTCAATTAATAAACTATGTTTAAAATTTGCCATCTCATCTCCATTAAAGTAAACATAAATGATAGCCAGAGGCCTTAAGGGCCAAGAAATAATTAAAAGTACCATTACAAAAATAAATAGGTCAATTTCTTAGAGCTCAAAATAAACATAGACATGCGTTAAATTTAAAGGGAGTCGATTAATGACACTAAACAACACTTACTTTTAAATTTTTTTGGAACATGTTTCAGAGGCTTTGCCTCTATCCTCAGCCGGCCATCAACTGGTTTTCATTGGTGTAGTTGACGATATTTTGTCACAGCTCTCCTCTGGTGGCGGTTCAAGGAACTTGCTGAACAAATCTTTCTGGGGGATGTCGAAATTGAATACTTTGTTCCTATTTTTTGAAATGAAGATTTGTTCCCATGTGGATAGTTCTTGTTTTCCTGATGTATGTTTTAGTAGTTTTGGTTCTGGATTTATGTTGTGGTTTTTTTCCCAAAAATGTGTGGCAACTGCTGATTTTTCTAATTGTTTATATTTTATGTTTCTAAAGTGTTCCTTTGCTCTTGTTTCTAAATTTCTTTTGGTTTTCCCAATATAAATTTTACTACAGTCATTGCATTCAATTTGATATATACCAGATTTTTTGTTAGATGGAATGGCATCTTTGATGTTTGAGCAAATTAGGTTTTTTAAGGAGAAATGGCTGACTGGTGCTAGTTGAATGTTTTGTTTTTTGAAGACTTTTTTGCACCAGTCAACCATTTCTCTTTAAAAAACCTAATTTGCTCAAACATCAAAGATGCCATTCCATCTAACAAAAAATCTGGTATATATCAAATTAAATGCAATGACTGTAGTAAAATTTATATTGGAAAATCCAAAAGAAATTTAGAAACAAGAGCAAAGGAACACTTTAGAAACATAAAATATAAACAATTAGAAAAATCAGCAGTTGCCACACATTTTTGGGAAAAAAACCACAACATAAATCCAGAACCAAAACTACTAAAACATACATCAGGAAAACAAGAACTATCCACATGGGAACAAATCTTCATTTCAAAAAACAGGAAAAAAGTATTCAATTTCGCCATCCCCCAGAAAGATTTGTTCAGCAAGTTCCTTGAACCGCCACCAGAGGAGACCTGTGACAAAATATCAACTACACCAATGAGAACCAGTCGATGGCCGGCTGAGGATAGAGGCAAAGCCTCTGAAACATGTTCCTGAAAAATTTAAAAGTGTTGTTTAGTGTCATTAATCGACTCCCTTTAAATTTAATTTATCATAACAACACTGTTTTCAACACTTCCAAGAATTCTTTTAAGAAATAGACATGCGTACTTTCTGCAGTTGCAAATTTGATCGCCAGCAATTCTGATCTGACTTCTTCATCTGCAAAATCAGCTGGCACACTGTAAACCCAAGCTCTGTCACTTCCACAGTTTGGTTTCAATTCCATCCAAGGTGTTACTGCAAAGGAATTGTAAAATTAATTTTTCTTGTTCAACTGTAAGATGAAGCAAAGTTAACAACCAAGTTAACCTTTATGCATGTTAATCTTACTGGACTGCACATTTGTTAGAATAAAATAAAATTTATACTTCACTGGAAATATTTGATTGTCTAGTCATAGCAGAATACAAAGCTCTCCATGTTACACTCAAAACATATTTCACATTTCAAGCTATAATTGCCACAACAATAATACTAGAGAAAAGCTTATAGCATGATCAAATGAGACATCAGGCATTACAGTCATATGTAAAAGCATAAGTATGTAAATCTCTTGCAATTAGAGCTCTCAGGTAATACTATAACTTGAAGCTTCAGCCCCTTGTTATATCAGCAATTTATCACATGATCTGTCAGTATACACACTCATGGTTGAAAATAAGCTGGACTTGAAAATTACAGTTTTGAAAGATTTAAAATAACTAATAATTACAATTAAATGATGCACAGATAAATCTGCTTTCTTTGTTGTAATCTGGTAATACTGAAATACAACTGATGGTCACAACATCACTTTCATATTTTTATTCATTAACTTGACTGTGTGCCCTAAACATTGTTTTGAATGCACACAGGGAACCATTTCGTTATGACAGACGAACATCTGGATGTAGCAGAACCATTCTATAATTAGCAGTGAAAGCTTAATACCTACAAAATAAATCTACAACAGTAAGATCACTCTAGATCTTTAATTACAGTTAACTGTTGGCTATTAAATGTTAGAGAAAAACCAATGTACACCCAAATGCACATTAATTTTATATGCAACATCATCACATCTGCCTCTTACAGGGTTTCTCTCCTGCAAAAATAGGTATGTCCTTCCTTCTCAATATTACAGCTATGACATTTGAACTGAGTGATAGCTGCACATTCTGTCATTATGCACAACCTATGTACAATTTACATGCTTTTAATGAAGCTCTAATGAATACATTACTTTTAAAGCAATGAAGTTGTATGCATTTAATGTACCATCATCACAGTGAGTCCCATTTAAACATTAAAAGGAATTTGTGTACCAAACACTGTGGCATTAACACAGTTGAGACAATATGCAATTTTCTTAAAACTCTTTGTATCTATTAAGGACAAATTATGGTTCATAAACAAAAATGTGGTTGTGCCTGATAGCAATTAAGAGAAGATTACAAGCACCTACTGTTATTAACATGTGAGTAAAGAGAGAAACTGTATTTTATAAAACAAATGGAACATATCTATGTAATTTATTTAGAAAATCTTGTCCACAGAAAGCTTTTTATGATTAAAAATAGCTGAATTAAATGCGAGTGATAAAATTATTACAAGGAGAGTTCAATAAGTAATGCAACACATGTTTTTCCTCAGCCAACTTTGGTTAGAAAAACTTGACATTCCTTGTGGAACATTTTCAAACATTCCCACTTCGTCTCGTAAAATTTCATTGACTTCTGATAGGTGTCAGCGCTTTTAAAATGGTGTCTGTAACAGAGTTGCATTTCAAACAATGGGCAGAGATTGAGTTTCTTTTGACAGAAAACCAGGGCATGTCAGATATTCAGAGGTGCTTGCAGAATGTCTACGTTGATCTGGCACTGAACAAAAGCACGGTGAGTTGTTGGGCAAAGCATGCATCATCATTGCTGCAAGGTCAAGCAAAACTGTCTGATCTCCCATGTGCTGGGCAGCAGTGCACAGCTGTGACTCCTGGAATGTTGTAGCGTGCTAACACTCACATTCGAGATGATTGCCAGATCTCAAACACCTCAGTGCTCAATTTGATGTCTCTGTTGGTAATTCTATCACAACTGTTCACCAGTTGGGATATTCAAAGGTTTGCTCCCACTGCTTCCCTCAATGTCTAATCAAAGACCATAAAGAGCAAAGAAGAACCATCTGTGCAGAATTGCTTGCTTGTCATGAGGCTGATGGTGGCAGTATTTTGTAAAAACATTGTTACTGGCGATGAAACATATGTTCATCACTTCGAACCCGAAACAAAATGGATATCACTGGAGTGGCACCACACCCACTCCTCTACCAAGAAAAAGTTTAAAGCCATACCCTCAGCCAGTAAAGTCATGGCTACAGTCTTCTGGGACGCTGAAGGGGTTATTGTGTTCGATGTCCTTTCCCACAGTCAAATGATCCACTCTGAAGTGTATTGTGCTACTCTTCGAAAATTAAAGAAACAACTTCAACGTGTTCGTAGGCACAAAAATCTGAACGAACTTCTTCTCCATGACAATGCAAGACCTCACACAAATCTTCGCACTCGAGAGGATCTCACAAAACTTCGGTGGACCATTCTTCTGCACCCTCCCTACAGCCCTTATCTAGCACTGTCGGGTTTCCATGTTTGGCCCAATGAAGGACGCAAACCGTGGGACACACAACGCGGATGGTGAAGAAATTACTGATGCAGTACAACGTTGGTTCCGACATCAACCAGTGGAATGGTACCATGCAGACATACAAGCCCTCATTTCAAGGTGGCTAAACACCATAGCATTGAACGGAGATTACGTTGAAAAATAATGCTATATAGCTAAAAGATTGGGAAATAACATGGTGTATTTGAATGCTGAATAAAACAAACCCTGTTTCAGAAAAAAAATGTGTTGCATTACTTATTGAACCACCCTCGTACATTCTGAACTATCTAGTATCTAATCTCTTTGAAAACATTTTAAAATCTATCCATCTGCTTTAGTAAAATCAGATAAATAGCAGGCTTCAGAAACCCCATGTAATATGCTTTTTGGGCATAGTATTGAAGAGGTTCTGAGCTAAAACTCCTAAATCTCATTTTCTCTCTGAAATATGCATTTAACTAGTTTTCTGCATATAAACAATACCAATAAATAAACTGAAATTTCCAAAATGTTTGTTACATCAAGTAAAATCCAAACACTAGACTTACCATAATGATTTGCACATATTTTCAGTGTCCTATCTCTTCGCATCACTACTCGAACACAATTCTTCTCAGTATGTCGAAGAATTTTCACATCACCTGTGCCTCTCTCTTTCCATTCTGCTGGGCTTTCAGAAGTATCATAACGGAACAGTTTTGCACGCCTATTCACAGAGAAGCAACAAGTGTATACAAAACATCAGAATGATATGACTCATGACTCCTTCCCTCCTCTTTCTGTCATGCTGCATGCATGCACACAATGTGATGAGGCATAAGCCATAACATTGATTTCTTGCAGCTGATGTTTACAAAAGTTGGACCATATCAACTTTCCATTGTCAAATATTTCTCCTTTTACCTGAGCTAATGTTACAACAGGTAATCTCAATGTCCAACAAAGAAATTTAAATAATTTTGGATAGGCAACTGTTAGGTGAATATTACTAAATTATCACACCATGTCCCAATAAAGTTTCCAATTACTATATAGCTGTGGAGCATATTTCATAAATGTATTCAGCGAACAATAAACATCAGTCATATTACACATGACAAATGATGCCAAACAACTTAAATTACATGCTCATCTGAGAGCTATACTTAATATCTCTGGTACAAAAATGTCTTGAAGAGGTGGCAAGTGGATGATGTTTCTCATGTCACTTTGTTCTCGTTGTTTAGACACTTTTGACCTTTGAAACAACTAACACAATAGAGTAATGCCATTTTCCCAGTCTGAGTGCATTTTAAAAGTTTAGATAAGATTTACAGATTCAACAAATTTAAAACACCTTTCATAACGGTTTGACTTTGTAGTCTGATAGGTATAAACAAGAAAGGAAAGTTGGTATTTACATAATAAGGTTAAGAAACATACATAGAATAAGAACATAACCAGTAAGCTTGATGGGATTTCAAATGTAACGTTCTGACTTAAATTATTCCCCTTTTTTGTTAATTGGAAGATTTATCCATAAATACTGCATCAATATTTTATATACAGTTATTAAAAGTCCAGCACCACATGTGTAACTATGCTTTTCTTAATGTACATCCTCCAACCTTAAGTCATATCACACAATGAATGAAATGGGTGAAATGATGCTCAAAAGAACCTGGCTCCAAGAGTTACCTGACATTCATCTTTCAGGTAAGGGAAAACACCAGAAAAAATCTTATCCAGATAACTCACCCTGACAGATTTGAACTCAGGACCTCCTGAACATGAGACAGACATTACCATCTATGCTACTGCAGTGAGCATATAACTTTTGAAGCATATGGTTGATTAACCAAAATTCGGTGTATGAAGAGAGAAATGTACAGGGAACCCAAAAATTATATTGAAGTTTTTTGGCTACTTATGGTTTAACTGAAAGTGATTGCAATCTGTTTATTTTAAATGGAATATCTGGTACTTTTTCACAGATTCAGTTACTACTCAACAGATTTTCAAAAAGTACCCATGTTGATGCTTCTATGAAATGTATTAATGTTAAATTTAAAAAAAAAAAAAATAATAAAATGTAGGCTTAAGAATAAAACATTTTATTATTTTTTTCTGTAATTTGACTGTCTTTAATTTATGAAAGCATACTGGTGTAGGATTAATCGCTTGCCGCAAGAGCATATTCTGAAGGATTGCTTAGATATACCGGAGAAGTGCATTCACCCAAAAAACTGGATGGCCAAATAAGGCATCAGCTTACAATTAATGGTATGACAGATGTATGGATAGGAAGAGAGAATATGATGGCAGGACTCTGGAAAGTAGATGTCAATTGGAAGATATAAATACACTAATTTTATGGGCTATGGTGGAGAAAAGAAGTTCATTAAAATTTTATAAGGAATTTGGAAGTAATGAGGGGGAAAATGGCATATTGAGAGGTGTAGTAAGGAGCAAAGAGAAGGTATTACATAGTTTAAACTAAGAGTTTGGAGACTAAAAGTTTACCAAGGAGAGATAGAGGAAGGTGTCTGCACTATATGCAAAGGCAGGGAGGATGCAAGCCATATTTTATTAGAATGTACAGGTATGAACATGTGGAGGAAAGAGTTTATTCAGAGTAGATGGTTAAAATTGGTAAAATCATTAGTAATAAGAAAAATGTTTTGTAACTGATTCCAGATTCATAATTTAGGTGAATTTTTGTTTAGAGTGAAGAAGAAATGGGTATGGTCAGTTAAGTGAACAAGAGTATGAGGTAGATATTGGATGAGATCGTTAATCAACAGATCGGGTGGTAGGAAGGATGCATTGACTATCGGTTGTCTATTGATTGTTAAGTATCAATTATTATATACTTTTTTTTTAATTGGATATGACTGGCAAAAAGCCTGGGTTGAATGTCCAGTTATATCCATGATTGTAAATGCCTAGCTAGAAACTAATGGTTTGCTGGAAAGCAATGATGCCATAGACAACTGCCAAACATGAATTTGAATGTCATTTGTTTATAGTCACAGAAATTTGTGACTATCATTCGTATACGGTGTAAACCAGGGGTGAAGGCCAGATTGGGAAATGGCAATACAAGGTTTAGTGTTCCATGCTGATACTGTGGAGTGCTAGTATACTTGATCACAAAAGGCAATTGAATGATTCAATTTATGATTCAACTTTGAAATATCTCAAATAATAAAATCCCATAACAAATTTCATCTATCTTGAAAAATAAAGGAAATAATTGAACATTACTGGACACATCTGCAAAGTCTGGCAAAAAAATAAAATTTCAGAATGGAATGCTTTAGTTTTGGTTTGCAGCCAGGAGGCATGCGTACACACCTGCAATGGGTGAAAGTCTAACCAAAGCCAGTGCTTGAAAGCCAGTTTGCCATGTGCCTATGTGTTTGTCAGTTACTACTATTAACATGGTCTGGGGTATTTTCTTTTAAGATATTCAATCATATTCATGAGACCCAAACTAAAAGCTACAAATAAGTTCATCAAGGATTACAAATTTGACTATTATGGAAATACCTCATTCAAGTCTATCATTTAAAATTAAATCAAAGCCATATATTTGCTAAACAACTAATTTATTAAAGGTCAGAGCTATGACTCTTGGGTTTGGATTTCTCCTATTGGGAAACTAATTCCAAGTGTTGGCTTCATGAGTATTGCACTTGGCTTTGCCATAAGCAAGAAGCATACCCTTGATTTGTAAAGACTGCCATAGTGCTGAATACATCAGATATATCTGAAGTGCTACCAGAATCTGCCATTGTGCCAAGTGCTGTAGCATGTAGGATAACTGTTTACATTCCTGACCTTCCGTTCTATATGCACACCAATGTTGTGAGGTTGCCAATCATAAACCTGTTACTTTACTACAGTAGACATGCAGGAATGCAGTCCTTTCATATAATTTTGTGGATAAAGGAACCATTTTAGCAACATATAGTAAAGACCCTCATACCCCTAAAACCCCGTGTATTTAGGTCAGTATATTCAAGAGTTCTTTTTCAAAATGGTTACAACAGTGGTTGAATTATTAAGTCAATTTCCATAGCTTTTTTTTTAAGGTATCCTCATAATGATATTAACTAGTGCTTTCACCATGAAGTCTCTGATTCTTAAGTCTGGCCCTAGGCTTCTATCTTCTGCATTTAATCTATTGAGCAGAAAGCAAGTAGCTTTACTGTTCAGTTGTTTAAGACATTCTTTAGTTCACATGTTACAGTTCATGATATCGCTGGTCTGAGTGGCCATCTCTCTCCTAGGTATGGGCCTAGCTGCTACTGAGCTGTAAGTAGCAGACCGCGGGAGGGATGATATGCGAGTACGCGCAAGTTTCCAGGCTTCCAAGAAGGAAACCTTCTCTTTCACATGGATCTCTTGGATCACCTTTTCCTCTACAAAGCGTGGGCAACCTCTGAAGCTGGATGGGTGTTCTCCAGCACAGTTCACACATTTAACTGGCGATGTGCACGCACCATCATGCAGTGACATCGCACAGTTACAACGCGTAGGTGTACTGTTACATGCCCTGCCCTAATCCTTTGTGGGAGATCTACCCGATCAAAGGTCAGGAACAGGGTACGGGTAGGCACCAATTCCCCTTGCTCTCTTCACTGCACATGGTACACAGCTGTCACACCTTCGTCTTGGAGGTTCTCCTGAATTTCTTCATTAGTCATGCTGTCCAAAGCACGGGTGTTTACCACTCCATGCGAGGAGTTCAGGCTTTTATGGATTGTGATGTTCATCGGGTAGCTGCCTAACAAGTTCGCCTTCAATAGGACTGCTGCCTGGGAGACAGAGTAAGCTTCCACCATGAGTGTGCAATTCTTTAACGAGTACACGATTTAACCGGACCAGCTATCTTATCCAAACCCTTTTGGATGACGAAAGGGTTCACTGACAGGAAGTTCTTGCCTTTCTCAGTTCTGGTTATAGCTAAGTATCGAGCACCACTGGGCTCAACTACTTCCTTTTCATTTCCCTTCACAGTTGTTTGGTTTAAATTTTGGTGCCATAGCGGTAAACGTCCTCCACCATTGCAAATGTCTCCGACAGCATGCTCACATCCTGGGCGCCACCCCGTCTTAGGTTAGAGTCCTGGCCTGGACTTTGCTCAGCTCAGGGTAAAGACAGAGGGACCCAATCACCTTCCGGAGTGTAACAGCTCATTCAATGGCCCCTCCCCAGGACTGACCTTTATCAGCGGATACGAACACAGTCCTGCATGATAACAAGGGACTGGTTTTGGTTTCTTAATGAAGTTTCTGACACTGATTTGTTTACTGGTGCCAGGATGATGATAAATTCACTGAAAATCTTTTGAAATTTTCCAGTTGCCCATGGGTGATATGTTACAAGGGCTGATCAACAAAGACTGAGACTGATTTTTTTTCTTCACAGATGTTTGTTACTGCAATTCAATGTTTACATGAACTTTTTAAAAGTAATCCCCTCCTACTTCAATGCACTTTTTATAGCATCTCTGCCAGTCCTTGAACACGTGCTGCAGACCATTCTTTGTCAGGTCCTTGACAATCGCCTCACTTTTCTTGAGCACTACTTCAGAGTTCTCAAATCAAATATCCCTAAGCTTTGCCTTTAGTAATGGGAATAAAAAAAAGTAACAGGGTGCACGATCAGGGCTATAAGGTGGATATGGTACACAGGGAATGTTGAATCAAACCAGAAACTGCATGACTTTGATTTGCAACGTGAGGCCATGCACTGTCATGATGAAGTCGTCACCCAGTCCGAGAAAGCTCTGGTCGTTTCTTTGCAATGTGCTTCCTCAGTGTAGCCAATACTGATGTGTAGTATGCTGCTGTAACAGCAGTGTGAGGGGGAACTGCATGATGCTAAAGCATTCCATTACAGTCAAAAAATGTGATCACCATCACTTTCCCTGCAGATGGAACTTTTGCCTCTTTTGATGTTGGAGAATCTGGCGATTTCCACACTGTGCTAGCTTGTTTTCCTTCAGGATCATAATGATGCAGCCATGACTCATCACCAATGATAATCGATTTTAAAAAATGCATCCCCTCCATCAGCAAAAAGACACAGATTATTTACATAATTTCTGGCATTGCTGATACTCTTGGATAATCACAGCAGCTGTGTTGATGTTGACTTCAGTCACAGCAGAAGCCGAAACACCAGGCCTACCTTTCTTAACAGTGACAAGTTGGCCTTCTCTGAAGCCCTTGAACCACCTAAACACTGTTGCACAAGGTAGTGCATATTCACCATACACTTGCTTCAGATTTTCGTAAGTTTCGGTGGCTGTATGGTTTAAATGAAAACAGAATTTGATTGCGCTGTACTGCTCCTCTTGCGTCACCTCCATTGTCTGGTATGTGAAATGCATGTAGGGTCTACAAAATAGAGCTTTACTACCAACCTACCAATATGAGAGTGCTGCCTCTATCGGACATTATACATAAAAACCCACTCTTTTTAAATATTTATGCTACAGATACGAAACTATAATGGAAGTTACAGAAAAAAATCAGTCTCAGTCTTTGTTGATCAGCCCTCATAATTTTTTTTTATTGTCCCTAAAAGCTGTTAAGATGTTTTTCAACTGTTTTTACCTACTAAATCTTTTTATTTTGCCTTCTTATTCAAGAATTAAACATCTGGAAAAACTGATAGTCAATATGAAAAATTCAAAGCTACAGCCAGGATTGAATTTTTCATGTCGACTTTATCAATCCAATACCTTAGCATGTATATGGCTAGTGTGAAGAATGAATAATTTCCATCAATTAACTTAAATAATCTGGGAAAACATTTATATAAAGAAATACGAAACGCATTTAATGAATTCTGACATTCCATTGGAAGATAATATTTGACTTAGCCTCATTGGATCGCAACCAGATGACTTGTCTCTGGACAACCATGATCAGCTGGAACATCAAAGTTCCAGCCACTTGACAATACCTTCAAGCGGAGCCAAAAGGTTTTGAAAGGAAATTTGTGGTATGTGAAGTACAGAGTCTCACTCGACTCATAGTATAATTTTAATTATTACATTACTTCAGAGTTAATTCCAATTTAACATTTCAAATTATTTTATTAAGTTTCTTCTGGTTTGGTTTAAGGCTGCTTCATTTACTTAAGATAGATTCATTTTTCTGTATTTCATTTTTAATGAAGACTCCACCTCACTTGTGTATATATCCTTCTATTGAATCTTTTGGGTTTCCTCACTATCATTAATTACTGCATAGTTGTAAACACTAAATGGAAGAGTGGAAAATGAGATTGCTGCTTGTATCTCTGTACCTCTGCTACAGATGATTTTATTCAATCATTAATGAGTTCATTGGGACTGTAAAGGCAAGCAACAAGTAAAAGAATGGATACTTTATAAATAAAATTATTTGTTATGCAAAAGTTTTTTTCCCCCCCATTTCCTTTTTACCCTCCTTGTAATGTGGATTTACAAATCCCAGGACTCACAAGTGGGTGTGTGAGGTCAGATGTCTATCGAGGAACAAAGGAACTCTAGTTCCGAGAAAATATTCAGGATGGAAAATCAGCCCAATACCTGGTATGAGGGTGAAGTATATATCATGAAATAGCAGTGCATTGAATGAAAGGAAAAAGTGATTACAAAGCAATTGGTGGAATGAATGAGGGGGAGAACTTTAGTACCCAGAAAGAACCTGCCTGACACTGTTTTGTTCACCACAAATCCCACAGCAGTTCCCTAGGATAAAACCTGGACCTCCTAGGATATAAAAGCTGTTGAAGATTCAATTGTATGTAATATAATATGTAATTACTTTGAGAGATAAGTTAATATTAATTCATTCACAATATGTCAGTTTCTGAGGTAATGAATATCATAACCACAGATCTTATTGTACAAATGTACCTAATTAGATATACTGAAGTTATGTAAAGTTCAAGGTATAATCAACAAGAACTTATAGAATTAAGCATAGCACTTTAAAAATCCAAAAAATACGAATAAAGCATTATATCTTATACTGCATTTCCCCCATACCCCCTTTATGTCCAATCTCCCTAAAACCTCCACTTCCCATAATGTTCTGTGTAGTGCAGTAATGGCCTGTAAGTTACTCTATCATAAATCTTTTAAGCACCCTGACTCACTGATGACCTTGAAATCAGATTTTACTAATTTAGTTCTTGCAGCCGTCATTTCAACGCTTATTAAAATGGGATAAAATATCAAACATATTTACTTTTTAAAGTATATATTAATTAAAGAATAACTGGCTTATTCGAATTGCAACACATTTTTGTAAGAATCTTTACAAGGCAATTTTTAGTTCAGTATCAAGTGCTGCAATGCGTGTGCATGGGTCTACAGTTGTAAACATTGCCATTTTAATGTACCTACCGTATGATTTTAGTGCAATCTGGCTAGCTACCGCTATGAAGTAATTACCCTCTGCACGCACTAGCCATACTCCAAATTGAATAACCCTCGAAATCCCAAATAATTCTCATCGCAAGCAACATAGGTTTTGGTTTCCGTACATTAAAATACATATATATTTGTGATTGCAATACTCACATTTTTAGCATTTCTACTTCGTCCTCCTCCAAAGTTGAAACATTAACCTCCGGTAATGTAATTATTGGTTCAAACTGGGGATCATGCTCGGAAGATGTGGAGTCATCGTGATTACTCACGTTGATGCTGTCACCCTGAAAAGGAATTATCATTTTAAGGTAAGAGTTTATATAAATATGAAACACAAATGAAAACCAGCGTGTTAATGATTAGGACAAAAATTGACACTTCACCTTCTCATCTGCCATTACTGTAGGCAAATTTAAATGACCACTTCGTTCAAAATATGGCTAAAAGCTCTTCTGCTGCTTACAGAAAATCTGCTGCTTTAATTTTTTCGTTTGTTGGAAGCTATTTCATTTATTTGCCGCCAGCTAACACAGAAACAATTCCCTCCAACAACGCAACCATTAACCATCTGTACTGCGAAAGATTAACTACCCTAAGGTAGGTAAATTTTATGTTGGCAGATCAAACAAATGCGGCACATTTAAACCCAATAGAAAAACCAAATACTATCCACTGAATTAGTAACTCATTTAGGTAAAAAATAGTAAAAATACATATTGCTTCCGTATCTCATAATTAGTATGCTACCCTCCAACTCCATCAGCTGTGGGTTTCTACTGCACAGTAGAAATTTTTGTTCAGCCAGAATCACAGATTAAGATCAGAATTAATGGCAGCCCTTGCACATCTTAGTTTGGGTTTAGTACAACAAAACATTTAAATTTCACACTGCATTGCAAAAATTGGCCCAAAAAAGAAGAAAAAATTACACTTTAACATTGATTTAAAACAGAGCCAAATTAATTTTGTGCTCTAGTATGCACTAGTAGGCTTTAAAGTGTATTAAAAACAAAAGTCAAATATAAAATTAAAGGATATAATAAACATAAACGTATCTACCTACATTCAAAGCGTACCAACAGATTACATTGTTAATTTTGGGCCATGTGATTTATTTCTGTAAATTTTAATTTATTGCGGTCAATAGACTCTTACAAGAGCATCTGACACTGTCAATTATCTCTATACAGTCAAAATACAAAATGATCAAAATACATAAGTTATTTACAAAATATAGAGTTGTTTACAAAAGTATAAACAGCACTAACCACAACCTGAGTTTCCTTCAACTCAAAAAACTACACTTTTTGGTTATGTTACAATATAAAGCAAATAAAATAAAGAATAAATTAATAATAATAATAATAATAATAATAAAATAAATAAGCCTTTAACCTGAATAATGCCAATAACAGATAATGAAAAGTGATCTGTATTTAAATTTTGGAACTAGAAAAGTCCCTAGAATTCACTAGAAAAGTCCCTAGAATTAAATTACCTTGTTCATATCACCATCCTCATTTGAAAGTGTTCAGGAATAGGAAATCTCCTATTCATTTGAAAATTTCAGCTTATTCTTGGTTTTCTCCAAATTCCAATGTCTTTTTTTCTCTCAATTTTGCTCACTCTTATTTTAATTTTTGTGCTTCATTTTTCTCTTGCTTTCTTTTGACATGGAACACTGGCATTTCACTAGATATACATAATAGCACTGAAAATTGTTTCTTGTATTCTTTTTTATTTGGAATATTGTGACTTTGTGGGTTAGTGAAATTAAAAGTCCAGGTTACAAACACTAAAATTTGCTCTTTATTTCCATAGAAACACACTTTGTCAACCTTTACAGTAGCAGAATTACGTCACATACACATACAACTTGCAAAGTCATCGACCACAAAAGAATTCACCTTTACAGCTGTTCACGCACACGCGTCCAATTTTTTTTTTTTTTTTTTTTTTTTTTTTTTTTTTTTTTTTTTAATCTGCCGTATGAGTCAGCCAGACTCGTGGCATCTTCAAAAATACAGTTTCAAAGATATAAAAATGAATTACAATTACCGACTGACTCAGTAGCGGGCGGCAGCTCTTCTTTTATAGCTAACTCACTATCCGGAATGTTTTCAAACAATCAAGACGGCGCTAGAAAAAAGACGAACTCTCCAGAAATCCGTCTCCTCCCTCCCGCTTTGGCGAGCTTTTATCTCCGCAGTGCACTGCCCGTCTCTTTGGACTTGTCCCTCACGCCGCCTTGCCTCAACAATGCGTCCGTGACACTGCTCCCTCCTCAAGGCTGGTCGTCCCAAACAGCACCATCGTAGCGGGCCAGTCGATCCAGGTGAACCACCAACATTTTTCCTCGGGGCACCTTCTGGATGCCGTAGACCACGTCGTTAATCCTCTTTACCGCCCGGTAAGGTCCTTGCCATGGTTGCTGAAGTTTCGGGCAGCGTCCCTTGGTCCGGATAGGGCGGTACAACCAGACCAAGTCACCTTGCTGGAACCCTTGGCTGTTGGCCTGCCTGTCGTATCCGGTCTTCATGCGGTCACTCACCATCTGGATGTTCTGACAAGCCATCTCATGCATGTCGTGGAGACGGTCCACCAAGTCTTCCACATACTCTGTCGCTGGCTGTTTTGCCTCCGCGGCGCTCCCAAAAGCCAGGTCACAAGGGAGGCGTAACTCTCGGCCGAACATTAAGCTGGCTGGCATCATCGCAGTGGTGTCATGAGTCGATGAACGGTAGGCCAGCAGGAACAGTGGCACCTTGACATCCCAGTCTCGCCGATGGCTGGCCACGATCTTCTTCAAATGTTCTTCTAGGGTCTTGATGTACCTCTCGACCATGCCGTCCGACTGCGGGTGTAGGGGTGTGGTGCGTTTCTTGTTCACAACAAGTCTTTCCAGTGTCTCCTTCATTAGGTTAGACTCAAAATTGGTGCCCTGGTAGCTGTGGAGCTCTAAAGCCACCCCAAAACGGCAGAAGAGTTGCTCCACGAGGCAGTCTGTAATTGTCTTCGCCTCCTGGTTTGTGATGGCATTTACCTTCGGCCACTTGGTGAAGTAGTCCATGACCACCATCCCACCTAGGTAGCGTGGTGGTAGCATGTCTGCCTCACGTTCAAGAGGTCCCGAGTTCGAATCTCGGGTAGGGCGAGTTCCCTGGATAAGGTTTTTCCGGGGTTTTCCCTTATCCTGATAGACAAATGTCGGGTAACTCTAAGCTCCATGGACCCCGGACTCATTTGAGTATCATTTCACCAGTTTCATCCATCGTCCCTTACGACTTAACGTTGGAGGACGTAAATAAAAAAAACGACCACCATCAGGTATTTGTAGTCTCGGTCGGACACTGGGAATGGTCCAGCTATGTCGACGGCGATCCGTTCGAATGGCGCTCCGACGTTGTACTGCTGCAAGCGAGCCCGGCTCCTAGTTTGGGGCCCGGACTAGCCGCGCACACGTGACATTGGCGGCACCATCTCTCAGCATCTGCTCGGAGCCTCAGCCAGTAGTAGCGCTGCCGGAGTTTGTCGGTCGTTCGGTTTGCTCCCAGGTGTCCTCCTGAAGTACCGGCATGCACTTCCTCCAAGACTTCCGGCACCTTACTCCGGGGAAGTACCAACTGCTCTCTCTCTGCGTCTTCCCATCGGATGATTCCCAGACCCGAAACAGCGCACCCTCTTCAACAATTCCCATTGGGCCCAGTACGACTTATGCGCAGCGCTTCTGGGTGCGATGTCCTCCCAGGTCGATCTCGTCCCTGCCTCCACTTCTTTTAAGAATGGCTCCAAGTCGGCGTCCGCCAGCTGCTCCCTCCTCAGGCCTGCGCTATCCCAGCTGTTCGCAGGCACTGTCGTGACCACTCTGAGAGCTGCGCCACGCTCCTTCTCTTCCACTCTTGTACATTGTCCACACTCTTCCGGGTAGGGTCTTCGGGACATGACGTCTGCGTTGCCGTGGCTCTTCCCTCTACGATGTTCAGAGGTGAAGTCGTACTTCTACAGCCTCTGGACCCAACGGGCTGTCTGGCCTTCCAGGTTCCTAAAGCTCAGTAGCCAGGTGACGGCGGAATGGTCAGTCCTCAGGTGGAATGGCTGACCGTACAAGTACTTGTGGAAGTGCTCCAAGGTCTTTACTACCGCCGGTAGTTCTCGCCGGGTAACGCAGTAGTTATTCTCTGCATTGCACAGCGTCTTGCTGAAGTAAGCTATCACCCGCTCATGGCCGTCCTGGACTTGGGATAGCACGCCTCCAATGCAATGGTCGCTGACGTCGCGGTGTCCAAAATGAAGACGCCGCCTGGTTGTGGGAATCCCAAAATAGGAGCACTGCACAGTGCCTTCTTCAGCTGCTGAAAAGCGCCTTCGGCGTGCTACGTCCACGAATTAGGCTGGCGTTCTTCTGTCAAACGGGTGAGGGGTTTGGCGATGTTTGAGAACCCCTTTATGAAACGGCGGTAGTAACTGCACAGGCCCAGGAAACTGCGCAATTCTCTCTTATCCTTTGGCCGAGGCCAATCTTTCACGGCCTGTGTCTTCTCCAGGTCTGTGGCCACTCCGGTTGGTGAGACTATGTGGCCCAAGTAGCTGACTTTCTTGCGAAAGAACTGGCACTTCTTCGCGTTCAGCTTCAGGTTGGTCGCCTGCAGTCTCTGTAGCACCCTGCTCAGGTTTTCGAGATGGTGTTCGAATGTCTTGCCGACGATGATGTCGTCCAGGTATAGCAGACAGGCGTCATAAGTCAGCCCTCTCATCACTGACTTCATGAGGCGTTGGAAGGTAGCTGGCGCGTTGCAGACGCCAAAGGGCATAACTGTGAACTGCCAAAGCCCTTGGCCTGTCGAGAATGCGGTATTCTCCTTGACTCTCGGGTCTAGAGCTACCTGCCAGTAAGTAGACTTCAGGGTCGAGAACCACTGCGCACCAGCAAGGGTGTCTAGGGTGTCGTCAATCCGGGGTAACGGGAAGCAATCCTTCCTGGTGACAGTGTTCAGCTTCCTGTAGTCCACGCAGAAGCGTAGCTCACCGTTCTTCGTCAGCAAGACTACATGGGAACACCAAGGGCTATCAGACTCTTCAATCACTCTCCTGGATCATGTCCTCCAGCATGTCCCGTACCGCCGTTTGCTTCGCTAGGGGAACGCATCTAGGTGGTTGTCGAATAGGCCGGGCACCTCCAGTGTCGATGTTGTGGAGCACTCGGTCCGTGCGGCCGTAGTTGCTGTCGCCTTGACTGAAGACGCACTGGTATCGTCTCAGCAGCTGTTGCACTGCTCTGCGGTCAGGTAGTTGACCGCTCTCTCCACTAAACCTTCCAGCGGGGATCCCAGGTGTAGTGTCGGCAACGGCTCATGGGTATGATCGATTGGTGTTACGCTGATCACGGCCTCACACATCCCCAACTCCGACCCGGCCTGGACGTCGTGATCTATATCCGTTGGGTTGAGCAGCCTCACAGGCACTTCTTCTCGGTACGGCAACAACGTTCTGGCTACACAGAGTCCGTGCACAGGCGTCTTCTGGTCCAGCAAGAAGTTCTTCGTACGCTAGCCTTCCAGTGGCGCCGTCACCACTACCTCGCTTCTCGCGGGGACAACTATGTCTTTCCTCAGGACGACCCTGCAAATTCCCAGGCGTTCTTCGGATTACCTGAGTATCACCTCTTCTCCATTAAGCCTCAGGACCTTCCTGCCAAAGTCGACCGTCGCCTAGTGGCTCCTGAGGGCATCCAGTCCCAGTATCAGCTCCTCAGCCACCTCCGCGACGAACACCCACAGACGTACGGTACTTCGCCCCAAGGTCAACTGCAGCAGGACCTCCCTCTCCACGGGCAAGGTGTCGCCCAATACCGTCACTAGCTGGTATGATCGGCTCGGTTTTCTCGACGGCAAACCCTTGGCCACGTCAGGTCTGATGATGGTCACGGCTGCCCCGGTGTCTACGAGCACGCAGCACGGCTTCCCTCTCACCCAACCGTCCGCGATGAGGCTGTCATCCATACGCCAGCTGACGACTCGCTGTGTCACTCTAGGGGATGGTGGTGATGGCGCCTGTGTTCCCCTCGCCACGACGGCGTTTACTCGTTTTCCGGCTGCTCTACCTGGTGTGGGCAGTCTCTCTCCAGGTGTCCCGGCTGTCCATATCCCTAACACACTTCCACTTGGTCTTCGCCGGCTTCCCTCGGCCGTTCTTCGTTCTTCCGTGTAGCAGATACTCCTTTTTCTCGACGTCGGGGTAGCCGTCACCTTGGCCACCTCCATCCTCAATGCTGTCGTTAGCGCCTCGTGAATGGTTTTGTAGTCGCCGAGCATTAGGCGCTGACGTATCTCGACGTCTCGTACCCCGTCAACGAACGTGTATGTGGCTTCCCGGGATAGGAATTCAGATGGGAGGTCGACCAAAGCTTTGCTGGCCAGCTGTTCAATTACCAGGGCGAAATGCTGCAGCGTCTCCCCTGACTGCTGCGTCCTTGACTTCGGTTGGCTGCGGTAGGCTGCGGCTAAGCGGTGGTTCCCGAAGCGGTTCTCCAGGGCCTCTCAGATATCCTTGGGCGCCGCCGCTCTCTGGACCGCATTCAGGACTTCTGTGGCCCGTCCCTGGAGGCTGGCTATTAGCTGTGCGGCCTCCTCCTCTGGTGACCACTTGTACTTGGTCACTGTGTCGAATTGGCAGCGGAAGACTACGAACGTGGACGCGCAGTCGTACTTCGGCGGTTTGACGCGCGCAGATGTGTCGCATCCCGGCGCGTCGGTCTTCAAGTCGTTCAACCTTCTGCCGACGATATCCTCTACCATGGCGTTCAGAGACTTGGTGTTGTTGTCGGCCTTTCCCTCCAGGTCGTTAACGCGACTCGCCAGGACTTCGACGCGCTCGCCCAGCTCCGTGACGTCCTCCTTTACGCCGGCCAACTGCTCCTCAAATTTGGCGGCGAGGGCTTCGTTCGCAGCCTTCATTTCCGTGATCAATTCGGCTATCTTCGTGGTCTTCATCGCGGCAAAGTTGCTATTAGCCGTTTCCATCTTTGCGGCCAGGTTGTTATTTGCTGCTTCTGTTTTTGCAGCGAGGTTGTCATTCAGCTCGGTGGTGAGGTTGTCATTAGCCGTCTTCATTTCTTCCATTTTCTGTAGAATCTTTTCCAATGCAGCCTCCATGGTGGTACGTCTCACTCCTGACACCAATTGTGACTTTGTGGGTTCGTGTAATTAAAAGTCCAGGTTACAAAAACTAAAAACTGCTCTTTATTTCCGTAGAAAAACACTTTGTCAACCTTTACAGTAGCAGAATTATGTCACATACACATACGACTTGCAAGGTCATCGACCACAAAAGAGTTTACTTTTACAGCACACGCGTCCAATTACCGACTGACTCAGTAGCGGGCGGCGGCTCCTTTTTTATAGCTAACTCACTATCCGGAATGTTCTCAAGCAATCAAGACGGCGCTAGAAGAAAGATGAACTCTCCAGAAATCCGTCTCCTTCCCCTCACTGTTCCGGCGAGCTTTTATCTCCGCAGTGCACTGCCCATTTCTTTGAACTCGTCCCTCACACCACCTTGCCTCAACAATGCGTTCGTGACAATATGTTGCTCTTCAGGCCAAAATATGCCCCATTTAAAGAGAGATAGAGCATTTTTTCAGTATTTTCTTTCAAAAACGTAAAAGCATTTTTCTTTGCAGTAAGATGTAGAGGTTTCCGGGCTTACTGGTCATGGTCTAGAAGGATAAACTGAAGTTCCTGACGTTTTCCACATATGTGCATCGAGCATCCTCACAATACTCATGGCAAAGTAGATTCAAGGCTGACGTTGAGAAGCTAGGCTGAAGTATGTATAAAATACTTTCACATGCAACAACAGCCACCACCATCTCAATAATTATTTTGCATATGCTACTTGTGGCAACCTGTCTTCTATAATTCTCATTATTTTTAGCCATATCAAAAATATGCTTCTGTCTTGCTCATCAGTGTCGTTCACCCAGTTTCTATAGTTTTTTTTTCTGCTTGAAAAGCTAAATTTTATATATTTATCAATAATTTATTACCCTAAAACCCTAACAGAAATGTTATACTCTTCCAAACAATATACCTGTTCTGAGGAACTGGATTTTCCTCTTTCATTAGAAAGAATCATAAAAAGTTTACTGTATTTGAATTCCAAAGTAGAAACCCCAACCACTTTTTATAACCTCTGGTGTCATAAGTTCTGCTATCAGTTCTTTGTGAAGAGGTGTAAATTTTTTTTTAATTGAAATATTTCTTGTCATGTTTGAATTCCTTTGTTTCCTCTTACCAGAACATTACAATATCTGACAATAACTTCCAGCGGAATGATTGTAGTGGATTATGGAATGTATACAAGATTTACCTAAGTACAACGCAAGGAAAGGAATGTACTGTAGCTATCACGAGGTAGATATATACAGACAGGAAGTAAGTAGCTGGTTCATACCCTGGATCCCTGTGGGTTTCTTAACACAATTATATTTACTCACTTAAAGGTACATGTTACACACAACAAAAAGCCTTCTCTGAACACATGTTTACACAAATAAATTCTGGACAATGCTAGTTAACACTCTATGCCACTGTGTCTTGTTACACCCTCTTCTGTCTGCCCTGACTCGCCTACCAGTACTGCCTCATTAATAGGGATCCCAGACATCCCGGTTTTACCAGGACAGTCCCAGATTTTAGCCTTTCTCGTTCAATTGTCTTGGTGTCCCGTAAAGTTTTACCCGGGACACTAAATGTCTTGGTTCTTTAGAGGTTTATTAGTACTGAATATTTTTGCATCTTAAATACATGGAATATCTCTAATTTTATTGCACTTGCATTCCTTGGCATGGAGAAATGTGTTATTTTTTTTTAACACAATCAGACAAATATCACAAGGGAAATATTTCGCTATTTGATTGTTATGTTGGTACCGAAACGTATGTTTACTTTCAGCAGTATTTGAGTTCTAGTTTCTACAAACGATGCGGATTGGCTTGTATCTCATTCTATGTGCATGCCTCCAAGGTGAACACGTGGATGCTAAAGTTATTATTTGTTTTAATTTGTTTCTACTGTAACCGTGAAGTAAATTAAGATGCCTACGTGAAAGTGTATATTAGTGATTCTCTTAAAGAGCATTTTCCATTTCTGAAAGAGAGTAGTACTGATAGTACTCGATCTGGATCTGAAGTGGAGTGTTATTTCTGCCACAATGTGTTTAGCATTAGTCATAGAGGGAAATCTGATATTATGGATCATGTTCAGGACAATAAAGTTCAGCTAATGGTACTGTGCTAATATCTGTATTAATGCATTATTTACCCTATTTGTATATGCAACAGGTCTTTCGGTTTTCCGATAACAATTTCAGTGTCCCGGTTTTTTCATTTCTGAATTTGGGATCCCTACTCATTAAGTGTCTACACGAGGCAGCAGCACTGGCCAGTGATGACACAAAGGTGCATTGTCCTAATCTGAGCTCTAGTGAGCACCTGCTTAGACTGAAGTAAGAGAAGTGCCCACGTCAAAACTCATAGTGTACTCAAACAACTGTGAACAGTCTTCTCTTCTCTACAAAGCAGCACTTTTGCCCCTGGGGTATAGATAAAAGGTTGCTTCATTGGTTGCCCAGCTGATCACCTCTGCTATAGATCTATGCCGATAACATCAGAATTCTAGTTCTAATATAATCTGGGATAACCAACTTTCTTCTTCCTCTTTGAGAGTAGTCAAAAGCTCATTTTGGTATGTGTGCATCATCCATTTGTCCAGATGTTGCATCCATTTTTAACAATCTTGTTTTTTTTTTTTTTTTTGTTCTTAAATAAAGAACCTTATCCTGTTCCAGGTCATATGACACATACATCAAAAAATGAAAACTTAATTTTCCAACTTAGATAAAACCTTCATTTAAGCAAGTGTATTTTAACACTCAACTAAGAAAACAAGCAATTTAATGGTGTAACCTTTAGATTAACATATGCTGCACCAGTGTATTTGGATTGGTAGACAATACAAATGGTTTGCTTCATAAATAAAATTTCCAATTTATTTTAAATAAATTACTAAGCTCCCCAAAATGTGTGAATAACTCAATATGACTGATCATATTATATTCATCTAAAATAACTATTTGTACTCTACCTTAATAACATTAAAAGACTGAAATTTGTTAGTGTCCTTAACCATAGAAAAATAAGGAATTCTGAAAGATGACACTGATAAGTTGTAGTTGCAAATTTCCAAAACATAAGCACAAAGGGAAACCAAAGCTCTGCAAAGCAAGATGAATCCCAAAAAATGAACATAATTTTCTCTATATTGAGAATTACCCACACCACTGGATCAAGCTTTAGTCGCATAAGAGCCGAAGATGCAAATGATGATTTGCGAAACATGTCCTCAAAATAGGTACGAAAGTGAAGCAGATGTGTAATAAATACGACTCATCTAAAAATTAATAATGATTTTCTCTGTTTCAACTGCTTTTCCTGCATCAGGGAGATATATCTATAAAAATATGTAGTTTGTTTTTAAAATCACAGAGGCTGCATGTTTCTTAGTTTGATGGTAAATGCTTTTAACGGAATATAAGTTATAATTAAAAACAATAACTCTTAGTAGTTTAATACTTACATATCAAATATACTAGTTGCTAGCAGATGAAATATTAACAATAATGAATTAATGTCACACAGTATTTATCACTTTAACAGAGCAGAAGACTAGATCAGACATATGTGTATACTAGTTCTCTCGACTTTTAATGTTATGACAGTCCATCTTCTGGGAAATGAAGCAAGAATAAAAGAGCTTCATGAGGAAGATTATAACAAGCAGGAAAATATTTAAAGATATTTAGATAGTGTGGGAGTTGTTAGAGAAGTGATAAAGAATGCAATATTAATGTTTAGATGAATTCAGCAACATGACATCCAAATTATACTTCTATTACACAGAAAATGAAGCTAGTCACAGTGAAGCAACAAATATTACACAAATAAAAATATTTGTAGAAGAATCTCCACTTAACTTAAGAAGTTGATGTTAATACTTCCTTCTTCCTTATAAAATCGATTTCAAAAGCATATCACTTCCATCATCAGTTACTTCGGATCAGTTACAATGGATTTTGGAAGTAACTGATGATGGAACCGATATGCTTTTGAAATGGATTTTATAAAGAAGAAGGAACTATTGACATCAACTTCTTAAGTTAAGTGGAGATTCTTTTACAAATATTTTTATTTGTGTAATTATACTTCTATATTTCTGAAGGAACACTACATTAGGTATATTTTAATTTATAAAGGACTAGTTTTGAGAGTCGCTGCTTCTACATTACAATCAACTCCAAATATAAATGTGGAATACAATGTTCTTGCTCCCTAAGCTGCAGCAGTACAGTAGTGCAGTAATTCAAATGATAGTGTACATGTTCAATGATGAATATTACATACAAGCATGTACATCTAACCTTGTTATGGTCTAAGAGTTGAAATTTGTAAATAGAGTATCATAAATAGTCAATATGTATTATTTCCTTAATTTAATTGGAGAAACTATTTCTTACGTTTTAAAGGATAGACTAATGAAAATATTTTTCTTAATATTTCCACACCATCTTGATGAGAAGCAAGCAGTCTAACTACTCAGCTGACACTGCTGATGCAGACTTCCAGGACCCAAAAATCTCTTTCACAACATGTGTTATCCTTGTTACATATACAAACTTACACTGTTAACTTACTGAGGCCATGAGATTTTTAAATGTTTCTCGAAAGATGCATTATTATCTACTGGAATAAGCTTAAGAAAGGTTTCTGCACACACGCACATACAGAGATTGTGGTAGTAGTTTAGTGCCTCCTATGCTCATGATGAACTAAAATGCTGAGAACCATAAGGGCCCAACGCACAGAAACATAGTTTTGAGAAAAATAGAGGTTTGTTAAAATCAAAATTTCTGTGCAAAAAATTCCCACTATAAAGAACTACTTGCAAACATAATAGAGTCAAATGGAGAAAATTTAATGTCAGGACGACATGTTGGCCATGGTAGCTCAATGGGTAAGAGCGACTGGATGGAAACCACGAGATCTGTGATTCAAATCCTGGCCATGACATTGAATTTTTCAGGTTGACTCTATGTAAAACCTTAGCCTTTATACGGCTAGTGAGAAGAAATTATTAATTTAAATCAATTAACTTGCAAACATGATGTAAAACATAAATGTTGACAACACTAGATAAAAATTAAACACTGCAGAGCAACAAAATGATACTTTGTTCTTTGTGCCCTTATGTAACTGAATAACAGAAAAACTGGCAAGACAGCTTCTAATGAATGTTTCATTAAGTCAAAGAGGGCCTAAAGCACAGCTACAGCTGGTTGACCAAATGGTCAGCAAATGTCAGGAGCATGTATACATGTTAAAATCTTAAAATCAAAGATGATGTGCTTTAGGCCCTTACGGTTCTAAGTGCCTCAATTATAAAGCTATGGGTAACATATGTTGACAGCTCAAGGCTGAGATGAATACAGCTGTTTTAATTTCCTGAGATCAGAATGAATTCTTTAGGCTAAATTTTGAAGTTAATGTATTATTTTAATGCATGTATGTATTCAGCTTGCAAAAGAATGGAATAGATTTGTGAAGTCAAAGACCAGCTTTAGTATATAAGGGAATGGCTGTCCTTTACAGTTTGGCTCTTATGAGAGTCAAAATTAGACCCACTATGAAATTAGTGATGCACTGCATGTAATATTGAAGATATTACCTGAGCGCCACACCATGACCGCAGTTAAATCGCCTGAATCTGACCAAGGCAGCCAGGTTTGATCCCAGATGACCACATATGAGATTTGTGGTGGACAACACAGCACAGGGGCAGGTTTTCTCCAGAATCTTCGGTTTCCCTAACCATCATTCCACCAATTACTCCATTATCATATTTTGTTTCACCCATTTCACCTTCATTCTGTTAATCTCTCACTCTCATTCCAGGTATTGGGCTGATTACCCATCCTGGATTTCTCTATTTCATCCAGAGTTTCGAATCTCGGTCAGAGTCAGTTACCTGGATAAGGTTTTTTCCGGGGTTTTCCCTTATCCTAAAAGACTAATGTCGGGTGACTCTAAGCTCTATGGACCCTGGGCTCATGTGAGCATCACTTCACCTATTCCATTCATCGTCCGATATGACTTAACGTTGGAGGAGGTAAATTACAAAAAAAAAAAAAAAAAAGTTCCAGAGTTTCAGTTTCTGAACTCGAAGCATAAAGGCATAAGGGGTAGAGGACCAAGAATCCCCTACGACCATGATAGTGGTATAACTAGCGAATTTAAAGAACAAGATATTACTTGCTATAATCTTAATTATCTTAATTTGGTAATGTAGTAACTAGGATCAACACTTGATATTTCCCTTTGTTCAGTTAATCCTTCTGTATTCCCAACCTGACAAAACATGACATTATAGTTCATTTAGTATATACTATGAAATTAGCTTCACCTTTAACAATCTTGTAGTTATAACAAATGTAATTTTCATCCAGTAGTTTGTATTTTTATGAATTAACAATTTTTCCCAAAAGGGATGTTCCACCAATATTTTTATACATTTTTAAAACCTTAGATTTCTTTTTCAACTGATGATCATTACAGGGAGTAAAGTTAAAGTAATTAAGCACTCATAACTAAAAACTGTCCTGCAAATAAGCACTTTTTCCCTGTATGCCTCATTTCTGGATTCTATGAACCAAACTCTAACATAAAAGTATTAGGATAGGAGAAAATGACATAATGGGAGGAAATAATTAAACAACTAACGATATATGGGAGAAACCGGGAAGGATTAGAAACAGCAAAGATAAGATAGTTGACAAAGGGTATGAGAAATTATAGAATTCTCTGAACTGAACACTGAGGCGGTTCTTGCTTGTTAGGAACCTGGTTGAGTCCTCCCAGCACGCAACACCTCATAAAGTAGGGAAGGTGGCAGGTGAGGGTTTACTGGTAAGGTCGGGGTTTCCCTCGGGGTTCGCTCTGCATGGACTCTCTTCTTTGTTCCAGGGTGTGGCATACGTTCTGACTGGATGTGGTATGATTAGCGAAGAAAACACCTCGAATTTTCCATGATCGATTTATTCACAACTGTAATCAGATACCTCACTTGCCACCTGGAAAGTCGCTGTTTGCAGACTCGTGTGATGTGTTTGGCGGTAACGATAGAGTTCTTTACACGTGTTGTGTATTCAGTGTATTCCTACCGCACTTGTATATGTATGACGTGACTTCACTACGCCCCGACCCGCGGCTAACGAAATAGACCGGCTACGGCGCGACAGGGAAATTTTCGTGTGACGTCACACAGGCAGTCTGAGAGAGTGGACAGCGTAGCGTAGAAGTTATATTGTTTTGTTAGTGAACTGAATGATTATAAATAAACAGTATTTCACATATGTTCATCATTCTAGACTATTATACTTTAATTAACATAATTATATAAGTAATATTATATTAGAAGGGATTTTATGTCTCGGAACTGATTTTTGGTATGCTCGTACTACTAAGCTTTATTACGTTTCTTATAATTACTTACGTGTTTATAATATACACCACTTATGTTATTATGCTTTTTAGATCTATAAACATGATACTTTAAAGAATAAAGAAATAATGTATAAATGATAAAATACAGTATATCGCTCACCTTCAAATAAAGTTTTCAGAAGACACTTTAAATCCCTTTTTCCTAAAAAAAATTACTTATATTTCTCGCACAATAATTTCAGTTAAGTTTCGAATCAGGAACTATGAATGTAAAATATTAGGATAATACCTAGAAAAAAAAGGTGAGGTAATGAAATAAACAAATGAGCGTTATTTGCAATTACACCACTATATGGAGATATTTATACATACCAAACGTATGAGGTGATCCTTGTATTCTGCCAAACTCCATACTTTAGCATAATTATTTTTACAGATATTAGTGATAAATCCACAGGTTTAACACTGATATATACACTGAGTATATACAAAGTACAGAATGTAATGTAATCCATCAAAACAGTTTATGGAAGAAGTCTTATGATCAAAAATAATGCCAAAATGTATGTTTTCAGTTTTTTTACTTTCCTTTTAGTGTCTGAATCACAAGATTTCTCATTGGTCATTTTAACAAAATTACTAATCAATATTTTGTTAACACAAAGAGCAACACTATCCAGTTTCTCAACTAGGGTCTTCTTATGTAAACATTTACATTCAGTACCAGTATTCTGTACATCTGATCTCAGAAGTTTAATTTTACAAATTTTCTGAGCTACAGAGAGCTGTTTCGCAGAGGTTAAGAAATTTTGAGAGTCTCTTGCTAATAATGACATTGTATGCCATGCCAAACCAACAGTAAATACTACATTGTCTGTGGGTAATTTAATTTTCCTCTGTCCAAGTCCTTTACAAAGTCATATGAAGAATCGACTTCCACTGGTTTATTTAATTGGAGCCATGAACTGCATATATTACACTTAGATTTACGTAACAGTTGTCTAGATGCAAATCCCCCCAAATATGTCAGTATTGGCACTGTATCATTAGGAATTACTTGCATTTCAAACTCTTCATCCAGAATATCAGAAAAACCATTCAGGTCAATATCATTATCATAATTTTGTTGGGTAGGTAGCAGTTCTTTCAAATTTACACTACCATTATGAGCAGCAAACAACACAGTATTTTTAAATCTCAATTTCCTCTCATTTTCCAATACCTGTAAGTAAGTTATATAGTAATTTGCACCACTTAGCTGTCTTATGATCCAAAACGACCCTCCAAATTATCACTCTGAAATTTGCTTAGCAAAATGTAATCTATGTTGTATTTCTCAAATAGATATGGAATGATTTCCAGGAAAGTATCCAGCTTAGTAATCAAGGAGTGAAATGTCTGCGGAGTTAAAGCATTTATGGATGGAACAGACACCCTCCAAATTTTTAGCCAATGACACATTTCACTTAGAAATTCAAATTGCATATATCTTTGGCTTTTAATGGCCTCTCGGTATGGATCATTGAATCGCTTCCCTTCGAACACACTTTTAAAATCAACTATTTTCCACCAGTTAATAATGATATTTAAGAAATTTGCAGTCTCATCACAGAAACACCAAGATCTTATGTGAAAAGTTTCAAGGCCACAATGTTATTGTCATTGAAAATTTTCAATGCCAAGCTCACATTCTGCTTCTGAATTGACAATGGATATAACACTTTGGCGGAAAGTGTGTGCCCATACTTAACTAGGTTTTTCTTTTCTTTTTCATACATCAACTCTAAGTGCCTGTATTGAGCTGAAAGTATATTGGAGTGATGATTGAAATCAGGAAAATATAAGGTCTTATTTGCATTTCTTTTGGTCTCCCAATTATTTCTGATACATTTTTAAATGTGGATGGTGTCAAATATAAAGAAAAGCCTTCTTGATGAGTCTAGTGGGTGAGTAATGCTAGGCTGCAAAATTTTATTTGGGGTCATAAGTTCATATGCTTTTCTGTTCACAATATTATTGTCTGCAATTAAACTAATAACTGTAAAGCCAATTATTTCCAACATACCCAGAACTTCTATAATGTATGTCTTCAGCTGTTCACTTGTTAAATTGATAACTGGTATAATGGAAACGACATCAACATATTTAGAAAGTAGTGAGGATAGCATGAAGACTTGAGCAGTTTTTGCATGTTTCTGAGAATCAGTTGCACTACTGCGATAAATCACACCTCCTTTAAATGACAGTTGTGGCTGAATATATATTTCATCCATCACGAGAGATACTAAGTGTTCATGACTATTTAAATGTTTAAATCTGTTTTCCAAGTAAGAACTACTTTCCAAGGACAATTTATAGAATGAAATTAGTTTCTGCAGTGTACGTGGGTGTGGCAAAATCAACATATCACATTTTCTTAGTGCATTTTAGGCGGATGATGAATGGACATACAGAGTGGAAGCAAGAATCATGCATTTGTTGCCCTAACACCTGTTATTCTTTGGAGTCTGTGACAGATTTAATTGCTCTACAATAAACTTCATATGCTCATTCTCATCATGGTTTAGTAGGGACTGTAGCAGCTGGATAGCAGATTCTATTTTATCTCTAACTGTGGGTAATATTTCACCATTTTCAATTTGTGTTATAATACTATCCAAAACATTTAATGAATTCAATTTTTTCACATTATTAGTACTAGAAGCATTGATGCAAACGTTTTCCAATACAACAGTATAAGTTAAATCGTCTTTGACTGTTATAAAAGAAATGACACTAGGTGTGCCATTATTTATACCCATTAAACAAATATAAATTGTTCCCTCGTCCTTAATTACTGTCCAATTAGCCTTACTGGAATTGATTGTTCTTATATCTACAAAAGAAATAATGCTATCTACATTATTTATTAAATCCCTTTCCACGTGCTGTTTATTTGATTGAATGCTGTCTCGAAATGCCTGGACCAAATTTTCGTCTTCTTTATCAGCAAGACGTTTTGTTTTGGGAATAGTTTTAGAACATTAAGAGGGTGTATTAGGAAATATTGTTGGTACAGCATTTTCTGTGAGTTTAGGGATTTTCTTTCATATTCTATCAACTCTCCCTTTGAAGTAGAAATCCTGTCTATTCTTACAAACACAGGACTCCTCAGAATACTTTATGCACACAAAATGATTGTTTAATTTCGAAAAATCCGTCGGAATATGCCGTAGCCAGAGCTTACGAAGATTTTCGTCTTTTGGCAGTGAAAATGTTGTACTTTTTTCACTTTCTGTGTCATAATTTGATCTACACCCAAAGACACTACAAAGTCGAGGCATTTTTTACAACTCTGAGTACCTAAAAAGCAGGGGCGGCTTCTGAGGTAGTGCCGCTGTGCCATGGCACCATCTGTATGAAAGCGAAAGAAAGAGAAGTGTATAAGAATTGCGCAAAAGGAATTGTTTATGAGTATTTGCTCCCTCGTTTGAATAGGCGCGTTGAACGCCAGCGCTCTCTCTTGGTTGTTTTCCGTAGCTTGGTGCCGATTCCAGAACGGCACCGTCTACGCTCATAAACGCCTGTGTTACGGCTAGGGGCTAAGATCTCTGCTTATACACGGCTCTTATGGAAGAAAGTCAGAGAAGGTAGTGCCGGGATTTCTCTGGCGCATAACTTACGCTTTGCCCGTTAGAGTGCAGTAAAACACGGGACTTCAGAGAACCACGATCCTGCCACCTAGCGAAAGACAATGGTAAGAATACATTTCGCGCTATACCTTCCTTTAATGCAGTGTCACCATTCTACTACAGTTAATTCTGAGGAACTTCAAAACGCAAATTAATGCTTAATGAAATCAGTTGCAGAAACACAACACATAGATATCCTTATAAATAAAATTAATTGAGTTTCAATGTGAATATAGTATTATATTTTAAAATTTAGAGACAGTATTTCAACATGTGCATATTTAACAGCAGCAGTTTTTTTGGTGGAACATAAAACCCGCGCGTCCAGCATGTGTTGGACACATGTTTTGTAAAGCAATGGTAGAGCAGTTCTGTATGTGCTCCTGTAATGCTGTAGTTCATCGTGAGTACGGATTTTTAAAACAACAGCCATAACAAACAAGTAAACAAGAACAGGTATATATTGAACTTAATTATAAACTGTATTCGGTTCTGTGGTGCTTTGGAGCTGGCTCTTAGGGGACACGACGAATCTGACGCCTCTCAAAATAAGGGGGTTTTTCGTGAGTTCATTCAGTTTAGTGCGGAGTTGGATAAAGAACTTCAAGTGCATCTCAGTCAGTCATCAGTATTCAAAGGCATTTCTAAGACTGTTCAAAACGAACTCCTGCAGTGAATGTTGGTAGTGTATCACGAGGAAGTTCGCAAAGAAATAAAGCGTGCGGATTATGTTGCAATAATCGCGGATGAAACCACTCATGTGTCTTGCGAATTTCAGTTGGTTATTGTTTCGCGATACATCGTTTAAGGAACCCCGTTGAAAGATTTTGGAATTTTGTTAATCCAGAAGGTCAGAATGCTCAGTCTATCTCGGAGTGTATTCTGAAAGAAATCGAACCCTTAATTGGAGATGACCGTAAAAAGAGTACAGCTGTAATAAATATCTATTTCCGTTTCCCTGTACGTTTTTTATGGTACAGTATATTATAGAATAGCTTGGATTATCGATAAGGTTACCTAAATCGTTCGTAATTGGTGCACATATTTATATTTTAACAACCCTTATTTATTTATGGCACCATCAATACAATACCTCACCGGCCGCCCCTGCTAAAAAGGAAAATAATAGTAATAATAACATTAACTTGTATCCACCATGTGTTGAACGCAGAAGTTATTTCGTTCAATAATGGAGATAATTTTTCTGTACATTTAAACACAAGATAGAACTATGTAATATCACACGTATAATAAAAGAATAAGCAGAATTTACTAAAATAAATGCTTCAATCTAGATTCAAATGAGAAGATGCAGTATGGCATCGAAGCCGTTAGAACGTTCCCAGAGGTTAACTTACAGCCTACTTGAAAACACTACTAAATACATAAAATTTACGAACAAACTGGAATATGTGTTAACTACATGATAATATAACACTTTTTCACTAACCTGAACCACTAAATATTATTAATTTCACTGGTTAAAAAAGTAAAACAAACGTAATATCACACAGACCACACGAACGACATACAGTTCAAAGCCTATACTGTACAGGTTAGGACTGCTGTTATCAGCTGATTCAAACACACCATAGCCTGTCTCTTTCGTTAGCCTCGGCCCCGACCGAGTGTTTCTGTTATCAAAATCACGGATCCATGTATTATGTATTCGAGGTACTCTTGCCGCACTGATTTGTACGGCGTGGTTTCACTATACCCCGACCGAGAGAGTGTTTCTGTTATCAAACTCGCGAATCCGCTATCTCCTGGATTTCCCCCTCTATCCTTACATTTTGAATTTTTGTGTGAATCCCGTGTGAAAGCTCTAAACTGTAATTGGTTGGTTTCAATTTCGAGTTTAAACAGTTGTACGAATTTTGCATGTGCGCATGACCGAACGTTGATAGAAAGTTTCCCACAGGGTCCACTTACTTAATTCCGAAGCACGTACGGTGCGAAAGTTTAGAAATTCGGATAATCTATAACTGCATTGTATCGAAATTAGATTATGGTAGTATCGTTTATGGCTCAGCACGACCATCGGTGCTGAAGAGATTAGACACAGTCCATAATTGTGGCATACGTATAGCAGTTGGGGCATTTCCAACGAGCCGAGTTATAAGCCTGTATGCTGAGTCTACAGAACCTCCTCTGCAGTAAAGGCGCAACATGTTATTAGCAAATTATGGCTGTGGACTTAATTGCATGCCCACACATCCATCGTTTACACCGTTCTCTAACACCTTCATGGACGTGCGTTATGGGAGCATTTCTATTAAACCAAAGCGACCTGGTTTTCGTTTCCGGGAGCTCCTTAGACATCTTGATACTTAAATGCCCAAGATTTATCCTAGGGGGAGAGGACATACCCTCCTTGGTTGTGCAGAGCGTCCCACGTTGATCTGGGCATGACTAAATATGATAAATCTACCATGTCTATGTCTAATATCCGCAAATGACTTTTAGAATTTTTATCGCGATATGAGGACCATTTTATAATTTATACTGATGGTTCCAAGAACTCAAATTGTGTTGGTTATGCTTACGTGTGTGGAACCGAACCGTATACATTCGGATTCCACACTAGCACATCCATTTTTACTGCAATATACCGGGCCATTTTACACGTACGTCGACGAAAGTTGGGGGACTGTTTAATCCTGAGTGATTCCCTCAGTGCACTTCAAAGCCGACGGAAGCTGTACAACTACCACCCTCTTGTGCAGCGTATCCAGGATGCCCTCCACGTTTTATACGCTTCTGGCGTTAGCGTGGTGTGTGCATGGATCCCTGGTCACTTAGGCTTGCGGGGGAATGAAATGGCGGATTCGGCAGCCAAGACGGCTACCATGAACCCCAGGGTTCGAGTACCATCTGTGACATCAGAAGATTTTAGGGCCGTATTGCGGAGAGCTGTGCAAACCTGCTGGCAGGAAGAGTGGTCCGCTCTCCGCAATAATAAACTTAGATCTGTGAAAGAACTTCCGATTCCCTGGGTACCTCCTGTCGGTCATCTCGTCGCGAGGCGGTGAGTTTGGCTCGATTGCATATTGGGCACTGCTTTTTTTACTCATAGTTTTCTTTTTAAAAAGGAGCCTTCTCCACTGTGTCCGTTTTGCAATGAAGCGTTATTCGTGCGACACGTGCTTCTAGAGTGCTTTCACCTAGCAGACCTTAGGACGTCTCTGAAGCTGCCGGACAGCTTTGCAGAAATGCTAGCGGACGATAACGCAGTAGTGGAGGTTTTGAGATTCTTTTCTAGACTACACTTTAGGATTTAGCGAAGAGAATTTATGGCATTTAGATTTATATTTATTTTGTTTTTTATAGTTTTTATGTGCATTTATTATTTTAAGTCTATTTACATATTTATAGTGTTTTAGAGAAATTTATATCTGGCTTTTGCCATGACCACATTTTAAAAAAGAGCGCTGATAACCTCTACAGTTGAGCACACTTACACTCATCATCATCATCATCATCATCATCATCATCATCATCATCATCATCATCATCATCATCATCATCATCATCATCATCATCATCATCATCATCATCATCATCATACATACATACGTACGTACGTACATACATACATAAATACATACATGCATACATACATACATACATACATACATACATACATACATACATACATACATACATACATACATACATACATACATACATACATACATACATACATACATACATACATACATACATACATACATACATACATACATACATACATACATACATACATACATACATACATACATACATACATACATACATACATACATACATACATACATACATACATACATACATACATACATACATACATACATACATACATACATACATACATACATACATACATACATACATACATACATACATATTGGCGTGAAAGAGAGTACAGGGCGGCAGACCGGCCCTTCACATGGTTTGCAGGCATTGTTCCTAGGGGTGAACTTGTTATGAAGAAAGCCGACCGACCTATGTCCTCAACCTTGAGGGACCTCATATTTCTGTTTCTCCGTTCATGTACATTTCTAGTCCATCAAATACTTCTTATTTTATATATGTCCTATCTACTATGATGTGTTTTTCTGTAATAGCTGTGTATTTCCTTTCGATGCAAAATAATCAGTATAGAATATCTATGCTAACCTAATATTATTTTGATATAACATATATTAAGCGACTTTATGTTTATGACCAAGAGGAACCGTTACAACACCTTTGATATTTTAAATGAAAAATACGGAGATGTGAGGGGGGAAATCACTTTTGTTAATATATATGGACAAAGTGTAATTGACTATGTATTGTGGCCAATGAACAGGGGATACCTTTTAAGAATTTTATGGTGTTAAATGTGATATTTGCCTAAGGGTTTACCCGTTCTTACATCTTGTAGTATGTAGGTTCTATCTCCTACTTGGCTAGTTATCCTTACGGGTCCCTTCCACAATAAATTTAATGTTTTGTGTTTTTGTTGTTGTTATTGAGGATTTATCGAAATTCCTCACTAGCACTTTGTCATTGACTTGTGGCTCCCATTTATGTAAATACATTTTCTGTTTGGCAAGCCTTTTGTCTGTCCTTTATGCGGGCGAATGCCTTTCGTATCTTATCAGCATCGCACTCAGGCATATTTGGTAATGACGCTGGCACTCCACTGATAACCGGTTCGTGTCGCCTCCCTGTCATCAGCTGGACAGGTGCGTAATAATGGTTTGTGTTGATTGAGTGGTTCATGATCCATTCTATGTAAGTTAAGTACTCGGGCCTCGTTGTATGCTTCATGTGGCATAGTATTCTGAGATAGGCATTTAAATCTCGCATTACTCTTTCGCATGGGTTAGAATTCGGGTGGTAATTGCTGATATGATAAATATTTATGTTTGCATCGTATAGCTTGGTTAAAAATTTTCGGCCGTGATGCACAGAAGCATTATCTACAAGGATTGCGTTAATTTTACCATATTTCTGAGCGTAATCTTTTACTATTTTGCTCGTACAGGTCGCACTTGTTAACTTTTTCATGGGGTATAAACTGACAAATTTTGACATCACATCACATTTCCTTAATATTGCCTGAGGAGGTTGATCAAATCGTTTATTAAGTGGTTTCGCTCTTTGGCACAAATCACAAGCTGCGACAAATGCTCTTACCTTCCTACCTATCTTTGGGAGGTATAAGTGTTCGGAGAAACCAGGCTCGTCCTCTCCACACCTGTGTGAATCAGTGCAACATAGTAGGCTTCTACAATTAGTGCTTCCAGAGTCGCTGGTACATACGCTTTCCATGCTGAGGCATGCTTATCTACTAGTTTGTAAACTACACCAACCATTTTTCCAAACTTCGTTTTGTTCTCAGGACAGATAGGCGGCACGTTCTCCCATATTGCAGCTAATTTGCTGTCTTCCTGTTGACATTTCTGCAACAATTTCATTTCCTTTGCAACGCGGTTATTTAAATGTAGGTCTAGCTTCAATATTTTCACCTCTCTTTAAGAGCTTCCTATTGTTTCCGGAAGGTTCTCTCCTACTTTAATCCTGGACAGTAGGTCGCTGAAAATGTTAATGCTCCCTGGGATAAGCCTGAGATCTACCTTGTAGGACATTATTTCATGGATATAACGCGATAGCTTACTACTGGTCATTTTGCAGTTCTTTATAAACGATAAGCTTATATGGTCCGTGTACACTATGATTTGTTTGTTGTATATGTAATGTTTGAATTTCTGTATCGCAAAGAATATTGCACCAATTTCCTGTTCGGTCACGCAGGCAATGCGTTCCGTTAGGCTTAAGGATCTGGATGCCGTGGCAATTATGCGCATTTCGTCATCTTGGAATACCTGCGCTGGGATGCAGCCGTACGCTACCATTGAAGCATCGGTGTATATAAAAAAGGTTAAGTTCATTCGCGGACGTGCAAGGAGAATGGAGTTGCTGAATAAATCTTTTAACCGTTGGAAGGCTGTCTCTTCCACGTCAGACCACCGCCATTTTGTATTCGTAACTAACAAAGCTCTAAGCGGTGCTGTCTCCTTGGCGTCATTTATAAGGAATATACTTTGATAATCTAAAATACCTAAAAACCTTTTTATTTGTTTGACGTTTTTTGGACGCGGTATCTTTAGTACTGCTCCTATTCTCTCCTTGTCTGGTGATACACTTTCTCCTGAAATTACATAGCCTATAAATTTCATTGATGTTTCAAAAAATTTACATTTTTCCCCAATTTAGTGTCATGCCACAATTTTTTAATTTTCTAAACACGATTTCCAAATGGTCAAGGTGTTCGTCGGCGCTCATGTCATGAACCAATATATCATCCACATATTGGGATATGTATCCTTCCGACTGTGTACCAAATATGGTGTGCATGGCTCTTAAGAAACCACTTCCAGATACGCTCAATCCAAATGCACAACGACGAAATAAACTCTTCCCTGGTGGATGAATCCTAAATATTTCCTGAGTCTTGGGTAAATTTCAATTTATAAGTAATAATTAGTTAAACCAAGTGACGTGAAGCATCGCTGTCTTCCAATACCAGCAAGGATTTCTTCGATATTTCTGTGCGCATGTTGTGGGGGGTTACGTACTAGTTCAAACTTCACGCGTCAATTGTCAATCTCACTGTCCCATCCTTTTCTTTACGATACACAAAGGTTGCACATTTGGAGTGTCTGATAACTCTATAATTCCTCAATTTTATTCACGTCAGTTTTATTAAACACCGCGTCTTTCACGGCTAAAGGGATCATTCTGCACTTGTGTCGGGTTATTGGCATTTCTGCTATTTCAAATGAATATTGATATGCGTTGTATAAGCCTGTACGGTCAGTGAAAATTTCTCTGTGTCAAGATCAGCTGGTATAGGCGTTCCTTTTGTATTTAACTCAACTCGGTTAACCCTCTGATGCGAGTTTTTACCTGCTGGGAGAAGGGTTCTCTTTTCTTATTCTCCGTTTGTTTACTTTCTACGTTCACTATTGTTTCCCTTTTAACATCTGCTGCCTCTTCAACTAAGTAATTGTATTCTACCACGTCTTGCACATTCTGTGCCATTAGCCTAATTATCTCGGCACAATTTCCTATGTTTACTAGTTCAACGAAAAATTCTTCGTTTTGAAGATAAAAACATGTCTTCAGATAAAAAACATGTTCTCCTGTGACTCAGAGGTAAATGGATTTGAGTTGTTATGCCTGCTATGGTGAATGTAACCTGCAATTACTCGTAATCAATAACAGAGTACAGTGCGTTTAATATGTCACTTCCGATAATGATATCGGTAGCTAGGTCTTCTACGACGAAACATACAAAGTCTACGCCATGTCCATTTATTTTTGCATTTATTAAAATCTGCTGCGAAATCCTTTGTTTAGATTTGTCGATAGCACCCGTGCACACTGCATTTTTGACTGCGAGGGACTGCAGTTTTAAGCCCAAATTAATTAGCTGATTGTACAAATTCTCGATGCAGACCGTGACTGAAGATCCTGTATCTAAATTAACTTGGAAAACCCTGCCTGCAATTTCGACAGTTATTCTTGGAGCTTCCATTATTTCTTGGTTTACTATAAATTCTGCGCAACCGACAGTTCTGTTTGAGTACAATTTAGAATTTTGTTTTCTCCCTCTTACAAATGTTCACATTTACGTCACTTTGTGTTGCTGTATATATCATTATCATTAGTGTCCCCTATAGACTGAGAGCTCTGGGTGGCTTCTAATCGGGAAGCATGCGGAGACTCCATACGTCCCGAGTCTAGTTTTCCGGCAGTGTCAGGGTTCGAACCTGAGTCGCGTGCGCCTGACAATTTACATAGTTCACATTGTTGTTGACTCTGGTGGATGGGGGTGTTGGTTGGCGTGGCACCTCTCTCTCACGCGTCATCTCAATGTTTGTAGTTGTTGAATTCAATGGACTTCTGGGTCGATGGGTTGCCCTTGCATATTCATTGTGGAAATTTCTACGTGGATTGCCCCGGTTCGTACCTCCTCGCCTGTTGAATGACATGTATTGAATAGGGTAGTTAAATGGGGACCCATTATGGGTGTAATTCGTCCTCTCATTCCTCTCTCGTCGGTCGTATGACCTGGAGGTTCTCGGTCTATCGGACCAGTTTGCGTCAATATGCCTGTTTTGAGGTCCTTCTGCCCTCATCCCATCACTATTTTGCCTAGTGGAGTGGGTAGTTTTTCTGTGCCACGTGACCGGCTCTTCTATCTGCGGTTCATGATCCTGCAATGCTGCCAATAATTCAATAGCCTGGCTGACGGTTTGGGGCCTTGCAACAACTAAATGGTGACGAATCATATTTGGGTAATGTCTAAACATGGCACTAATAAAATCATGTTCAGAAAGGGGAGGATCAAGTAATTTTCTGAACTGACCCAATCTTAAGAAGTAATCAGGCATGCATTCGTTTTGTTGTAATTTACGTCCTCCAACGTTGTCATATCGGACGGTGAATGAATTGTGTGAAATGGTGCTCAAATGAGTTCAGGGTCCTTGGAGGTTAGTTACCCGACATTCGTCTTGAAGAATAAGGGAAAACCCCAAAAAAACCTTATCCAGGTAACTCACCCTGACCGAGATTCGAACTCGGGACCTCTTGAACGTGAGGCAGACATGTTACCATCTACGCTACCGAGGCGGGCAGCATTCGTTGTTAACACGCTGTCCCCCCAGGGGCCTACTTTGGTATGTACGGGTTTGGCGCACCCGGGGTCCCGAGCCAAGTCTTCCTCGTGTGGGCTCCTCTTCGTGGTTGAGGAAGACGGTCAACAGGCCCACCCACGTGTAGGCCGTGCGTGGAGACCCGTGTCGGTGGAAAGGTGACAAAAAGAAGGTGAAATAGGTGAACGAAATTTTAAGTAGGTTTTGTTTGATTTTTTTATGTACGTGTATTTTTAAAAGGTTTTGTTACACTTGTATAGTTTTTAGAAAGTTTTATATCTGGCTTTTGCCATGACTAGTTTTTTAAAGGGCGCTGATGACCGCCGTAGTTGAGCGCCCTTATATATCATCATCATCATCATCATCATCATCATTAACACGCTGATATCTCCAATTATTAATCTGACTGCGAAGTTGTACTGAGCGACCACATTCCAATATTTCTGTAGGAACGTAGTTCTAAAATGTTCGTACTGCGCCAGTTCGCCGATTGTTAGACCAAACCAGCTTAAAGCAGACCCAGTTAAGCTCCTCTGAATTATGATCATTTTATAATAGTCGGGTATCCCTTTCAACGAAAAATAAGACTCAATACCATTAATAAACTGCTTCGCACTGTCGCGAGCGCTGTCAAACGTTGGCAGAGGAAGTTCGTTAAGGAAATTCATGGGCATAGACGGAGGTGGGCGTGTCTCGGTACCTTGAAATTGGTAACTAGTGTTAGGAGATAACAATGGAACAGTTACATGATCGCTTTCTCTTCCCTCGACATTTATACCACTGCCTGAGGGTACGGGCACCGTTGAGGCATGGAACTGTATATTACTAGCTTCGTGCCTCATCGCTGCTCGTATCTCAGCTATGGCAATTTCCTTTGCCTTTTCTTCCAATTTGTCGTACTGGACGGCAACTACGTGTGTCATTTCTTCCCTTACTTTATTAATTTCTCTAAGATTTACTCTTTGAGTTTCACCCATTACAGTTTTCAATCCCTCTAGTTCTGTATTAATGACTCTTTCCAATGCTTTATGTCTCTCTTCCATACTGACACATGTGGTTCTCGCCTCGGAACTTACTTGTTCTAAATTATTTCTTAGAGCCACATCCATTGTCTCTCTAATCCTGCCAACTTCGTTTCTACACTCAGATCCTATCTGGTTCATTTCTAACTGCGTGAACCCCAATTCGCTTCTAATGGCACGTATTCCTTCTTGTAGTGCATCTCTGACGCGATTAACCTCACCGACTATGCTATTCAGTTGTTTCTCTGAGAGCTCAGCTCACATTGTTTCTCCGAAAGCTTAGCTTCTTGTTCCCTAAGTTGTTGAGTTAACCTTAACTCCATTTCAGTATTTTGCGCTGTTATTTTACTGTCTAATGTGCTAACTCTAGCTGTGATTTTGCAGTCTAAAGTATCAACTCTAGCGGCCATCTCATTACCTTGTGCTGTGATTTTACTGTCTAAGATATTCATTTGTCTATCAACTGGAGCATTAAGCTATCCATACTGCTTAGTCCTGGGTCGGTAAGGGGAGGAGATTGCTCTGCCCTTCTAACTTCTACTTCTGGGACTATTTCTACATTAGTTTCCATATCCCCAATTCCACTATTCACTACCATACACCTATTATCAACCATTTCGTCATGTTTACCTATTACTTTTCATTTACAATAATTACTGCCTCGTTTCTCGAAGAAAGGAAAACTATTTTTTGTTACACTATTCTATTCGCTATTGCTGGCAGCATCAGCCTATTTATGCATAAATGGTTTACACAAGATTGTTAGTATACAATTGAAATTGGTTGCACTTACTCGTTGATGTCCATGTCCATTGTTAGGGTAATCCTGGGTAGGGGAATAACACTGGTTTGACACTTCCACTGGGGGCTATAGGTTGATGTTTCCTGGGGCTCTTCTGCTGGTGATGGCCGCTGTGTCGTCTCCGTCGTCGACTTCCGCTGGTGTTCCAGAACTCTAACTCCGTTGTCTCTGTTCTTCTCCGTGGATGCTGTAGTTTCCCTGCTGCGTCAGTCACAACTCCAAAACAAGCATACCTTATGACGTTCTCTCAGTTCGGCGGTCATACACGTTGGTCAGGGCTTCGAAGAAATACACGTTAGTCGCCAAAAACTATGATGCCGTATTCAGGACTTCGTGATCCAGGTTGGTCGCCAAATGCTCACTGGTAAAGTCAGGACTTCGATATCCACGTTGGGTGCCAAAGTATGAGGCGGTCCTTGCCCGTTAGGAACCTGGTTGAGTCCTTCCAGCACTCAACACCTCATAAAGTAGGGAAGGTGACGGGTGAGGGTTACGAATGTAGGAGGTTTACTGGTAAGGTCGGGGTTTCCCTCGGGGTTCACTCTGCATGGACTCTCTTCTTTGTTCCAGGGTGTGGGATATATCCTGACTGGATGAGGTGTGATTAGCGAAGAAAACACCTCGATTGTTCCATGATCGATTTATTCACAACTGTAATCAGATACCTCACGATAGAGTAACGATAGAGTTCTTTACACGTGTCGTGTATTCAGTGTATTCCTACCGCACTTGCATATGTATGACGTGACTTCACTACGCCCCGACCGAGTGTTTCTGTTATCAAAATCACAGATCCATGTATTGTGTATTCGAGGTACTCTTGCTGTGCTGATATGTACGGCGTGGTTTCACTATACCCTGACCGAGAGTTTCTGTTATCAAGCTCACGTATCCGCCATCTCTTGGATTTCCCCCTCTATCGTTACATTTTGAATTTTTGTGTGAATCACGTGTTTAAGTTCTAAACTGTAATTGGTTGGTTTCAATTTTGAGTTTAAACCATTGTACAAATTTTGCATGTGCGCATGACCGAACGTTGACAGAAAGTTTCCCACAGAGTCCACTTACTTAATTCCGAAGCACGTACGGTGTGAAAGTTTAGGAATTCGGATAATCTATAACTGCATTGTATCGATCACGTACGTATTGGCATGAGAGTACAGGGCGGCAGACCGACCCTTCGCATAGTTTGCAGGCATTATTAAACTTGTTATGAAGAAAGCCGACCGACCTGTGTTCTCAACCTTAAGGGACCTCATATTTCTGTTTCTCCGTTCATGTACATTTCTAGTCCAACAAATACTTATCATTATATATATATATATGCCCTATCTGCTATAATCTGTTTTTCTGTAATAGCTGTGTATTTCCTTTTGATGTTAAATAATCAGTATAGAATATCTGTGCTAACCTAATATTATTTTGATATAACATATATTAAGCAACTTTATATTTATGACCAAAGGGAACCGTTACAACACCTTTGATATTTTAAATGGAAAATACGGAGATGTGAGGGGGGGAATCACTTTTGTTAATAAATATGGACAAAGTGTAATTGACTATGTATTGTGGCCAATCAACAGGGGATACCTTTTAAGTAATTTTAAGGTGTTAAATGTAAGTTCCAGTAGTGTAGATATTCCTCTGATAGTAGACCTAATAATAAACATAAAGCAAGTGGATTATAATCCAAGTGAGGGAAGGGGTTATGTAGCAAAATATAATAGATATAAATGGAAGGAAGAGTACTGCAATGAATTTAGAGAGACATTAAATTCTGAGTATGGCTATATATATATAGATCAGTGTGGAATAAGTGTTATGACAAAAGAACAAAGAATTGAAAATGCCATGGATATTTTAAATAGCCTCATGTTGAGAGTAGGAGAGGGAATAAAAATGAAAATGAGGGCAATTAAGAGAGATGAGGGATGGTTTGATGAAGAATGTATAGTAGCTAGGAGACAAGTTAAACAGTTGCTCATAAAGTGGAGGGATTTAGGATATTCAGAACTAAAGGAAGAGTATATGCGAGGGAGAATCTTATATATTTCTGTGCTAGAACAAAAGAAAACAATCTGGAGAAAAAAACATGACTCATTTGATAAACATACTTAATGAAAACAATGTAAATGAGGTATGGAAGGCGATAAAATCAATGTATAGCAAATATGTAATGAAACCCAGTATACAACCAAGAGAGTGGGTGGAATATTTCAGAAATTTGTATGGGGGAACAAGTCAATTAAAGAGATAGGAATTAGGGAAATAGGTAATAACTATATAGATATGCTGGATGATCAAATAAGAACTGAAGAAATTTTGCAACAGGTTACATTAATGAAGAGCAATAAAGCTACTGGAATAGATGGTATACCAACAGAATTTAAGGAATGGTGTACTGAAATGAACAGAGTTAAGGTTGTCGGAGACTTATTTAACAAAATTAAAGTGAAGGGATATATACCAGAAAAATGGAGAAATGCAATTATTCATCCAATTAATTAAAATTATAAAATAGAAGTATTTATAAACAGTGGAGCTTTATCAATAAAATCTTTTTAAACCACTTGTCAAACTATAAAAACACTTTAGCTCCACTTACATTTAAAATCAGGACATGTTTCAAGGATAGGACTGAACTCCACTTGTAGGGGCATAAATTGTTGAACAAAGGGATGAGTAAACAAATGGTAGATACTATTAGAGCATTGTATAAGGAGAATACTGTGACTTTGTGGGTTCGTGAAATAAAAAGTCCAATTACACCACTCCAAAATGTTCTTTATTTCCACCGACTTACAGTTAAACCCTTGCCAATTACACAGAATTACTTGCTGCACACAATTACAATTCACCAGTTCGTCCGTTACAATTTCCTTGTACTCGCGATTACATAAACTCCGTTGCACATACCAGTTACGTACAGTCTTCCGTTGCACAATCTTCTCGTACATTAACACGTCACTGACTAACACTGCCTTCTTACACCAAGAACTGTCCTCATTCACACACTAACCAACTGACTGACTGACCAAACCAACAACTGACTAACTCACTCCGTCTGTCTGTAACCCTCTTTATATCGGAATATCCCGCCTTCTGGTGTTTACAGGATTGTTCTAGTAACAGAAAGATCGAGAAACAGGTGTAGAGAAAACAGGCGACACAGTCATGTTTTTTTCCCTGACCACAGCCTGTCACCACTACAAGACGAACGAGGAGGAGGTGTGGCTAACCGAACCTCCCCTACCTTCCGCTGCCAGCTGCTTTCACAGGGTGTTCCAGCGCTCCCGTTACAATACATTTTGTATAACAGTGGAGGATGGGGTTGAAGAATCAAACAAGAGAAAGGTCTTAGGCAAGGGTGTAAGTTAAGCCCGGTCCTATTCAACTTATATATTTATGATGTATTAAAGGAAATTGGGAGATGTAATAACCTTATGCCAATAATTAATAATACACCAATCCGAGGATTACTTTTTGCAGATGACCTAGTTGTAGGTGCAATTAGGGTGAATGGATTAAAATATTCTTTGGAAGCAGTATATAATTACTGTAAAGAATGGAGTTCAAACGTAAACCAGGATAAGACACAGATCATAGTGTTTAAAAAGGAGAGAAATTAAGTAAATTTGAAAAATGGATGAATGAAAACAAAGATCATAGGGTAGTTAGAGATTGCATTTATTTAGGAATTAAAATAGACAGCAGGGGTAATTGGGAGAAACAAAAGAAATTTACCTTAGCAAAAGGAAAAGGAGCTTTATAAGCCCCCAGAAGCTGCAAGTACAAAGTACTAGATATAAATATCAAATGGTTAGGAAAAGTTCATAGTATGGTGGTAGAGGCAAAAATGTTACATGGGATAGAAGTATGGAGACTAGGAGGAGGATCGGAAGTTATAGATGCGGTGCATAAGAGATGCTGTAAAGAAATGCATGGTTTACCAAATGCAACTGTTAGACAGGTAGCACAAATAGAGATGAGTAGAGTTGCCAGCAGGGGCGGCTTCTCAATGGGGTAGCATGTTTACGCTACAACCAAAATGCTGGGTCTCCCTTTAATGCAAGGGCATGTTCCATTTGGAGTTCAGTTCGACCTTGTCTAGTGCAGTGGCCCTCAGCACGCTGTATTGTTTGCAGGTGCCAAGTAGTTCACCCTCAGTTGCAAACCACTGGTATACAATGAGGTATAGGGCAGGATGAACCTAGGGCATGACGAGGCAAGTAGGGGGGTAGGGCGGGGCTTATGGCTACATAAGGTTGGTTAACCTAGCAGCCAGAGAATAGTGAATGCCAAGCCTTCTCCTTCTGTTTTCAGCGGCACCTATTATTCTCATATTAAATGTTCGCATCGGTCAACTAATACCTACCAGAGCATAGCCACATGTTTTGAGCCGTGTTTTGTTAGCTATGTCGTGCTTTGAGTAGTGAATAAGAGTGATTTATTTAAATACAAATATATTGTGTTATATAAGGAGAAACAATTAATTCCATAAAGTGTCTATTAGCACATCCTTTTTAAAAATGAGCTTAGAAGAAAAAACGGAAAATAAGCGACTTGGAAGTCCCACGCCAAATATAAAAATCACATAGGTACTCAAAACAAAAACAAGATATTTGAACAGGAACTTTAACAACAATGTATATGAGAAATATAATTTGATGTGTGGTTGTAATATTAAAAATAGCCTGTTTTGCTTTCCTTGCGTTCTCCTTGGCGGTGAAGATCCGTGGACAAAACATGGCGTGAATGGTTTGCAGCATCTTCATGATCGCGCTAAAACCACGTAACTTAAAAACTGCACATGAAAAACACAGTTTTGCTATGCTTGGCAATGTAAATATAGCAAAGCAGATGGACAGTGCATATCGGAGAACAATTGAAGAACACAACCAGAAAGTGGCTCAAAATAGGTATTGTCACCCAATTAGCGGAAAGCACAACCTACGACAGCTGAGAAGGGGCCAGAGGCAGCCAATCCACACCCTCCCATTAGTCTCTGTCACTAACTGAGAGGTTGATTAGGGAAATGTCACTTGTCACTGGCCGCCTCTTTCCCCTTCCCCTGTCCTCTGGAATTTTCGCGGTGATTCACTGAAACCAGAAACTTCTAGATTGGCCAGCTGACCCTATATAAGCAACACGTCGGGCTGGAAGTCAGTCAGTGTTTGGCAAACAGCTGTGAGGAGCGCCCAGTGAGGGGACGGACTGCGTACGTGCATTGGAGGAGTTTACGTAATCGCGAGTGCAAGTGGAATTGTAACGGACGAACTGGTGAATCGTAATTGTGTGCATTATGTAATTCTGTGTAATTGGCAAGTGTTTAACTGTAAGTCGGTGGAAATAAAGAACATTTTTGAGTGGTGCAATTGGACTTTTCATTTCACGAACCCACAAAGTCACAGTATGTTTTAAACATTATTGTTAACTGCATTAGGTTTTGTGGAGCCTTTGAGTTAGCTCTACGAGGACACGATGATTCAGCTACGTCAAGCAATCCTGGTATTTTTCGAGGACTGATAAACTTCATGCAGAGCTAGACTGTGTTCTGGAAAACTTATCTGGAGAATGCTGCAGTGTTTAAGGGGACCTCCAAGACAATCCAGAAAGAAATCTTGCAATGTACACTTGAAGTTACCATGAAGAAATATAAATTTAGCTGCATAAATAGAAGAGTGTTATGTTCTAGAGTGTTTCTGAAATACGCATGTTGTGTTATACAACATGTATATATTATATGTTGTGGATTACCGTTAACTTGTGTGTACAGCAGTCTATAGTGGCAGGATTAAACAACAGTTTGTTACTTTAAAAAATTGCATGGATAAATTTGTGAACCACAGATTTTCAAAGCCACCAGCCGCCCCTGGTTGCCGGTAAAGGGAAGATTATGGCAAGGACATTGAAACTCTGATAGAGAATATTGAATCTGGAAGAAAAGAATTTGTTAAAACAATGTTTAATTTATCAAGAGAAAAGTTTAATGAACAAATGATGGGTAGAATGTCTCAGAAAAAACCTAGAGGGCAGTGGATTAGGGCAAATGTGCAGAAAAAGAGAAAGTAATGTAAAGAATTTCTGGAAATCTTCAAGAAAAAGATTCGAAGACATTGAAGTGCAGAAAATATTTAGTGAAATAGCTGAAAAGAGGTCTTAAATTTTTTATATACCAAAGAAGGGGGCTTGGGGAAGGGAAAAGTACATAGATGTGACAAATAAAGAGGAGAGAGAAGCAAATGCACGAGTGAGAGCAGGAGTATAGCAACTAAACCTTGTTTCACGTAAGCTTGCCCCGTAATCTCTTAACGGTCACGTGACCTCATCTCCTCTCATTGGCTGCTGTTGTGGTACAGACTGTTTTGCGGTAAAACTTAGTTCGTTATTTAACAAGGTGATATATCTTTATATGTTGAAAGAGAATTGTGAAATATTTACTTTCATAACTGTTTCAATTAAATATATTTCGCAACAGAGTTAATTTATCTGAAATGCATGTTAATTCTTAAACAAAGTAAAGAGGAGGTTCTTTTGCATCTAGGCCTGCCTTTCAGATGACACAATAGCACGTGCTATTGATAGCCCCGCTATCACCATTTTTGGCCAATCTATACATGAGCTTTTTCGAAACACATATTACTAAAGCCTTCCCTCATATGTTTAAAACATGGTACAGATACGTAGACGACATCTTTGCAATAGTGCCCTACAAACTAATAGATGATGCTTTGAAACTACTCAACCTGCAAGAACCCAGCATACAATTCACAGTAGAAACTGAAGAGGACTGTACTCTACCTTTTTTAGACCTTAAAATCAAAAAAGGCAATGAAAAACTAGAATTTGGCATTCATAGAAAAGCAACACACACAGATAATTACATCAAAGCAAATAGTTTCAACCCAATTCCACACAAACATGCAACCATCAACAGTCTGACACACAGATTAGTAAATCTACCTCTCAGCCAGCAAGAATATCAAAACGAATACCATCAAATCTTAAAAACTGCAATTAAAAATGGATATGGAAAAAACCTTGTAGATAAAAAACTAAAATTATTCAAACTTCAAAAGAAATTAAAACAGATCACAGCTCTCACACCAATAAAACAAGAAACTAGATTTGCTAAATTTACTTACCACCCCTGGGCCACAAAAAAGTTCCAAAAAATATTCAAGAAATACAATATAACATTGGCACCAAAAAAACAATTACAACATTAAAAACCTACTTCACAGTAATAATACTGATAAGATAAAACCAGAGGAAAAGTCAGGCATTTACAAAATTAAGTGTAAAGACTGTGAAAAAATTTACATAGGAAGGACAAAAAGGAACATAGGCACTAGAAAGAAAGAACACTTCAGGCACTTAAGATACAAAAATATTGATAAGTCCGCAATAGCAGCTCATTTCTGGTCTGAAAATCATGAAATTGAAGATAGCACAGAATTACTAAAATACGTACAAAAACATAGTGAACTCGTCATATGGGATAGGATATACATAGAAAAACATAAAAACCAACTAATGAACTTTGAAATCCCGCTAGAAGAGAATCCCACATTTCAGTTCATCACTAAATCAACAGATGGCAGCAACAACCCCAGAATTACCCACACCGCTGGATCTAGCGTCAGTCGCACAAGAGCCGTAGATGCAAACGAAGATTTGCGAAACATGTCCTCAAAATAGGTACGAAAGTGAAGCAGATGTGTAAAAAATGCGACTCATCTAAAATTTAATAATTTGTTGCATGTGTTTAATGCACTCACAGAGAAGAATTCGTCTTTGTCAGTGAGAGAAGTTGAACAGTTGTGCTCCGAACTTACAAGTGTGAGTGTTAGGTCCATAGGAACATTGTGACGTGAAGTTGAGAAAACAGGAAAACTTACCACTCCAGGCAAACGCAGGAATAAAGAAAAGCGCATGCTCGGAGAATGCGATGTGTTCGTTAAAACTGCTGTATGTCGTCATGTGCATAGTTTTTTCTTTAGAAACGAACTCCCTAACATAAATAAAATTTTGTCTGCTGTAAATGAGGATGCAGATTTACCAAATTTCAGCAGATCTAGTCTGTATAGATTGCTTATACTGCTGGGGTTTGTGAATGAAAAAAGGGGCAAGAAAAATGTGCTGAGAACCAGAGGCGATATTGCTGTGTGGCGAAGATGTTAATCAGACAGTACCGGGATACAAATCGCAAAATATACTACCTTGACGAGACTTGGGTGAATGAAGGGCTTACAACAAGTAAAGTATGGCGTGACACGACTATTAAGACTGAAAGACAAGCATTTTTGCAATGTATGTGTTCTGGTTTAACAAATCCCAGTGGAAAAGGCCGAAGACTGATTGTCACTCATATAGGAAGTGATAGTGGTTTTGTGGAAGATGGTCTACTGCTGTTTGAGTCAAAGAAAACCGGTGATTACCATGAGGATATGAATGGAAATGTGTTTCAGCAGTGGTTTGCGAGTGTGTTAGCAAAACTGGAACCAAGCAGCATAATTGTGATGGACAATGCTCCTTACCACAGCGTTCGTGTCGAAAAGAAACCAAATACATCCTGGAAGAAACAAGACATTATTGAGTGGCTGCGTGCAAAAAATGAAGTTGTAAATGAATCCCTTATTAAGACAGAACTACTGGAACTTGTAGTAAAGCATGCCAGCGATTGTGATAAATACGTAATCGATGAAATGGCAAGGTCAGCTGGTCATGAGGTACTCAGGCTTCCACCATATCACTGGATTTTAAATCCAATTGAGCTTATTTGGAGCCAAATTAAAGAATTCGTAGCGAGAAACAATAGAACATTTAAGTTGCACAATATCAGGCCACTGTTTGCCACAGCGTTTTCGGAGATCAGCGACGAAACATGGAAAAAGGCTATTCATCATGTGCTCAAAGAAGAAAAGAAAATGTGGGAGCTGGATGGCATCGTCGACAATGTATAATTATAAACCCTACGGAGAGTTCCGACAGCGAAACTGTTACTGCAGAATCAGAATCCGAATTCGAGATGGAGGGGATTACTCCATTACCAGATTCTCCATAATGCGCGAGTTCCATTTCACTATAAACTTGTATTTTTGCATGCCTTCATATTCTTATTTGCATGATTTTAGCTATCTTCCTGGCAAATATGACGTTTACTGCAGGTTTAAATGTGACGGGAAGGCACCGCCTATGGCCTATGGCGCGAAAGCATTAGCTAATTAGGATGAGGGTGAAGGTAGATGCATGCAGAGTGATACATGTCAGCAGGGCAAGGTTATATGAAACAGGGATTAAAAGTTATAAGGAAGGGTATTCCACAAAATTATTGTCCCATATGTGGAGAAAATGAGAGCTTAGAACATCTATTTTTTGAGTGCAAAGGGACAGAAATTTGGAGGAAAGAGTTTATTAATAAGAAATGGCTTAAGTTAGATAGAAATATAGCTATAGCTGAAATGTTTTTTAAAGATAGTAAGATGGGGCAATTCTAGGACAAAGTTAAAAAAAAGTGGTTATGGACAATGGACAGAACTAATAATGAACCTGCATTGTTATAATTAATTATTTAGAAATAAGGTCCAACTGTAAAAATGAGTAGGACTGGTACAGAGCCAGGGCTGAACACCAGTCACACTCAATTGTACTAGCTTAGCAAAATAATAAATAAACATAAAGGTGGTATTAGAATTGTTTCCACACATCTCTGCATAAAACTGATTGCAAGTTTGTCTGTTATTCAGAAGAATGAGTTCATCTTTGAACACCAAAATACTGCTCAACTTTGAAATGTTTTCTTACCTTGTATAGGTGCATACTTAAAAATTTCAGGCACCAAAAGTTGATTAAATTCACTCTTCCTTCTTCACATTAAAAATAACTACTTTACGAATTACATCTGATTATAAATAATTTATTTTATTATGTTTTCAAAAGTACATGGCTGGCATTTGTACAACATTACTTTGTTGCATTACAGGTACATCTCTTTTCATATAGTATATAAAAAGTTTAATCTTGGAATAATTGAACACTCATACGCCTTTAAGCTTCATATTGCTCTTAACATGAAACATAAAAACACTTAGAATATTTTAAGGCAAAAGAAAGCTTACACAAATTTTCCTTCAAGGAGAACTAACTGCATTGCATCTTAAACTAACATGCATATAACTACCTTAATACACAAACTGTTCATTATATAAATAAAAGAAACACCCATCTGGCACGAAAATAAAGGTTGCTTCCTTTTGGGCTGTCTTTTTCTTGGAGGGATGCAATATGATTTTAAGAAACTTAAAGTCACTTTCAAAAGCACATAAATAATTTCTGAGCTGCCACCACAACTTAGATTAATACTGCTATTAAGTTAGCTTTCTTCTGTTGTCATCTGTACTTCCGCACTGGCAGCACGACCTTTCTTGCCTTGACCTTCAGTTACTTGACAATGATGTAGCATGGCTTCTTGATAAGCTTTGCGTACTGCTTTGCGATCAGTGGGCTTACGAGATTCAGTTAGTTTGGCTTGGTCCACCTCCGTTGTAACACCTAAAGGCTCCAGTTTGTTACGCGGCAGCCATTGCCTGAATCACAAATATCAACTCATAAGCACATTCTGCAAATATGGAATCCCACAGCTCATAGAATTAATTAAATTAACTGATATTAAGAAATATATGCATTTGTACAATAGAAGAAATCACACAGCTGATAATGTTGCGCATACATCAGAACTGCTTCACATTTAATAGCAGATTTAAGGAGATACAAGACTTTGCAATGGATAACCTGCTGTTGTCTATTTTAGCTGATATTCATATAAGCAATATGGAAATGCATATGTTTAAAATATATCTTTCCTCACATGTTTATCGCACATGTTTTTTAGAATTTTTATCACGTTATAAAGACAACTTTTTAATTTATACTGATGGCTCCAGGTGCTCAAATGGTGTTGGTTGGCTTATGTGTGTGGAACTGATGATGATGATGATGATGATGATGATGGTGTATATAAGGGCGTTCACTACTGGGGTCATTAGCGCCCATTTTAAAACTAAATCATGGCAATGTACGGAAATAAATGAAACGATAAATCAAAGTAAAATGGTTTATCAGATAAACATGCACAATTAGGAAATGAGCTATGAAAACTATAAATAACTAGTAAAATGCCAAAGGCATAAACAATCGAATCTAAAATTTTAAAAGAATTTTAAATTCATCGCCCTTCAAATATTGTAGCTGTAAATAACAAATAAAAAAAAGTAGAATTGCAGATTAAATAAATTTGCACAAGACACAAGCATAATAAAAACTTTATATACTCTATATAACAATTAAAAAGCCGAAGGGTATATAGACACTTTACCCCTTTACGAAAACCTATAATTTAACTCAGAAAATAAAGTTAAAAACACCAAAGGGCATAAAAACGGTTTTCTTTTTTGAATTTCCGAGCTAACTGCATTTTTTTCCTAAAAGGCCAAATCTTGGCAATATCCATAATAAAGTGAATTATAAATGACAAAAAATTAAAAGATTAAAAGAAAATGACAAATCAAATAAACAGGCGCAGTTTTAAAAAAGGGCAATGAAAAACTGTAAATAACAATTAGTAAAATGCCAAAGGCATAAAAATGATTCTAGAATTGTAGAACAATTTTAGGAACTACCTGCCCTGCGGTTGGCGAATCAATTTATTCCTTTTCTTGGGCAATAGGCCAACACCCTTTTCAGCAGGTTCATCCTGCCTGTTTTTCACTGCCATTCTGGTATTGAGGGCAGCATCTTCTTGCTCCATCTCCTCAATGGAGGAGGACCGCTTTCCAGCATAAAATTTCTCTTCGAGTGGCTCGAAATCATCGGAATCTGTGATCGACGATGATGATTGTCGCTCTGTGTCCTCTCCAGATGAGTCCTCAGAAGACCTGTGAGAAGATGGTCGCAGACGTTTCCGCTGACTAGCTGGCTTCTTACTGTTGTCCTTAAGGAAGTCAGTTCTTTCGTATGTGGTCTTGAACTTTCTGGGCAATGCGGTATCTATTACTGGTTCACATGTTTTGGAGGTAGATGCTTTCGGCGTTGAGTTATCTGAAACGTTCTTCTTAGTACTGGGCTTGGTGGACATGCTCACTGTTGTGCGAGCTGGTGTCTGTTGCTGTGGCTGTGATCTGGGTGTGATGGTTCTTTCCGCAATTAATGCCCCATTTAAGTTGCTAGATTGTGTTGCGATTTTGGGTATAGGTACCGGCTTAGCTGCAACTGCACTATAAGTAACAGTCCTAGGGAGAGAAGGCTGACGAATACGCAAAAGCTTCCGGGCTTCCAAAAAGGACACTTTCTCTCTAACCCAGATCTCTTGGATCGCCTTTTCCTCAATAAAACAGGGACATTCTCTGGAGTTTGATTAATGATTACATCTGCAGTTGATACATGTTGGAGGTGAGCTGCATGCATCATCATGTTTGGCTTCTCCACAATCAACGCAGGTAGCAATGCCAGTACAAGAAGTATGCGTGTGGCCAAAGCGCTGGCATTTGTAACACCTCAATGGATTGGGGATATACTGCTTCACTTCGATAGCTTCGTACCCTGCCTTAATCCTTTGCGGGAGATTTACCCGATCAAAGGAAAGAAACAGGATACGAGTGGGCACCAGTTCACCTTGTTCTTTGCGGTGGACTCGATATACATTGGTTACACCCTGCTCCGCCAAGTTTTTCTGAATCTTCTCATTGGACATACTGTCCAATGCGCTGGTATTTACAACACCATGTGAGGCGTTCAGAGTCCTATGTAATTCTAAGCGCACCGGATAATTCGCAAGCATATTGGCCTTCAAAATTTTCTTAGCCTGTGTCAATGAAACAGCTTATCTAAACAGTCATATCTAAAAAAGAACAGCATATGGTTAAAGTCAGTAACCCAGTGTTACCGAGGATGTATGCCTTGCCTAAGATTCATAAACCTGGCAATAAAATGAGACCGATTGTAAATTTTATAAATTTACCCACGTATAATTTGGCAAAATGGCTAAACAAAAAGTTTAATACTTTTGATAGATTTAACAGCTTAAGTATAAAAAACTCATTTGAGCTAGTAAACAAGATCAGCAATATAGTACTGTCAAAAAATGATAGGCTTGTTTCCTTTGATGTAACTGCCCTATTTCCCAGTATTCCCAAGGAAAAACTTCTAACGTTTTTAAGAAAATGGTTGAGTTCTAATGATTTGGATAAGGAGTCAATAGAGGATTTTATGAAACTTACTAATCTGTGTTTAGATCAAAATTTCTTTACTTTCAATGGAAATGTTTTTCAACAAATTTCAGGAGTAGCTATGGGTAGTCCCCTTTCACCCTTTCTTGCTGATCTATTTATGAGTTTTTTTTTTTTAAATAGAAGTCCCTAAAGTTCTTCCTTCAATTTTTAAAATATGGTATAGATACGTAGATGACATTTTTGCCATAGTTCCTGAGAGATATATAGATGAGGCTTTAAATATTCTAAATTCACAGGATAAAGCTATCAAGTTCACAATAGAAATTGAAAACAATGGTTACATCCCCTTTCTAGATCTAAAAATAATGAAAAATAACAATAAATTAAGTTTTGGCATCTATAGAAAGTCAACTTACACGGATAATTATATCAAAAATAAAAGTTTTAACCCTATGTCACACAAATTTGCTGTTTTTAATAGTTTGATTTACAGATTGATAAACATACCTCTAAATGAAGAAGAATTTAATGCGGAATATAAACATATTATAAACACTGCTTTAATTAACGGCTTTAATAAAGATTTTATAATCAGAAGAGTAGAAAAATTTAAATATCAAAAAAATGTTAATGATGTTTCCACTCTTAAAAAAGTAAAAAAATATTACATTTTCAAAAAATTTACTTATCATCCATGGGCAAATAAAAAGTTTCAAAAAATTTTCAAAGAAGTTGGTATAATACTAGCACCTCATAATAATTACAGTATGAAGAATTTGCTACAGTTTTCTAATAAAGACAAAATTTCAGACAACAAAAAAATCTGGTATTTATCAAGTTAACTGTTTAGAATGCGATAAGATCTATATTGGTAGAACCAAGCGTAATTTAGAAACCAGAGCGAAAGAACATTTTAGAAATGTTAAATATAGACAGACAGAGAAATCGGCAGTGGCTGATCATTTTTGGTCTTATAATCATGAAGTAAATCCAGAAGTTAAATTATTGAAACAATTGAAAGAACCGACAGATTTAATGGTTTGGGAGAAGATATTTATTTTGAAAAATAAGGATCGCGTAATGAATTTTGATATCCTTCCAATAGACATCATCAATAAGTTTGTGTTGTCCCCGGTAGATGGCAGTTAGATAAGGAGCTATTCTTCAAACTCCGGTAGTGGTCAAGGTCAGTCAGTCAGTTAATGGGTGAGTGTCAAGCTAAGTGGCTGAGGATAAAGCAGATGTTTACTTTGAAACCGGTCCCAGGATTTAAATAAGATAAGTGAAGTTGTGTTACTAGTGTTTAGTTATTATTGATAACCTAGTTTACTTCACTGTCAGCAGCTTCAGTTTTTTACATTTTATTTGGAATTTTATTACTGCTTATATAAGTGTAACATGCATTGTAATGTTTGTTATTCAACTAGTAAATGCTCAACCATATTTAGGGCTGGGAAATTATTTAATTCAGAAGTGCTATTTCAAAACAACACTATTTTACAAAGTTGTTTATGAATCATTTTGTCAATGCGCGCTTTCTATGCACAAACATAGGAACCTGTGAATACTTAAAATACTTCTGGATTAAACCACTTCCAGTACTAAATATTGCTGAACAAGATTTACTGATTAGCTTGGATCTAGTAAATGGCATTGTACAGTTGGCAGTACTTCAGTTTAATTTACTTAACTGTTTACCCTATAAAATAAAAATGAATCAAGTAGATATTGACACATTGCTTTACTCACGCTGTTTTTCACAGGACATGTTTCAAGAGCTGTTGCTCCGATCATCAGCTGAATCTTGACTGGTGCAAACTGTGGTGTTTTCCTCCTTCTCCATGTCGTAGGTAGATGGCATGATGAATTTATCAATGATGCCATCATGCTATCTACCAATGACTTGGAGAAGGAGGAAAACACCACAGTTTGCACCAGTCAAGATTCAGCTGATGATCGGAGCAACAGCTCTTTAAACATGTCCTGTGAAAAACAGTGTGAGTAAAGCAATGTGTGAATATCTTCTCAATTTATTTTTATTTTAACTTGTGCTTCACTGTCTCTATGCTTCTTTCAATTTTTATACTTTGTTTCTCCTATATTTATGACATTGAAGTTCTAAACTCACCAAGTTCGTTTTGTATCAAAGAACAGGACTAGATACACAGGTTCAGCATAGTTGGAAGCCAAGGCCAGAACATCTGTAGGTGGTGCTGGAATTGGAACTCCATTATGCAAATATCCTGTACGAGGCATCTTTGGGTCAATTATCTAAAACAGATATTTATTTTTCATTTGCATTAATGTGGAAGCTTACAAGAAGATTTGAGGAAAACAGTATATCTAATGTATTAACCTCACACAATCTTTTGAATAGCTTTGTAGATAAACAGAATGACAAGTACGTAAAATATAAAGCTATTAAACAGTAAAGTAAACAAATACATACAAATATGTAACATAAAACTTCACTTATAAGAAATGATGGAAGTTTTCTTATTAATTGATTAGGATCGCAATTCCGTGAAAAAATCTCTCACATCATCAGCTAACAACCCTGTTGTCAAGGTCATGATCCTAATCAATTAATAAGAAAACTTCCATTATTTCTTATAAGTGAAGCTTAATGTTACAAGTTATTATATTTGTATAGAATGATAAGTAATAATTTCTCTTATAAGAAAATAAATTAACAAAACCTATCTTTTATGCAATATAATCAATTTTAAGAGTGCTTTGGTGGATATACTTTTCAGTGCATTGGCTTCTTTAATCACTGTTCAACTGTTTTCACCTTCAATTTTGCTAATTAAAATTAAATTTGCTAATTTCCATCACTTTCAATTAGCTTTTGCTGTTTTGATATCTTATAGTTGAGATGCTGCCAAAGATACATCAGATTTGAACAATTCAACATGGTTAGGACTCAAAACTATGATCCTTGGCTCTCTGTGTCAAAAATCATGGCCCGAATCCTAATAATGGCATTGAAATTTTAAAGTCTGATTTAACTTTCCAATTCAGCCTAAACACGACTAAATTGACAGAAGAATTAATATCAAATATAAATGAAATAATTGCTATATGTGTTTGGAGGAATTTAGTAACAGTGACGTCAAAATTAATCTCAGAAACTATTTGTAGTTGGTTTAATAATACTCGTCACTTACTTTGTCTCTCATAAATATAAACAGGTAAGTGACGAATATTAATAAACCAACTACAAATATATCGAGATTTAACTGTATTGGAACACCACAGTGAAGCGAAAAATTATTAAATTTTAGATGAGTCGTATTTCTTACACATCTGCTTCACTTTCGTACTTATTTTGAGGACATGTTTCGCAAATCTTCGTTTGCATCTACGGCTCTTGTGCGACTGACGCTAGATCCAGCGGTGTGGGTAATTCTACGAAAGTAGAAAGTGAAGTAGGTACGAAAGTGAAGCAGATGTGTAAGAAATACAGCAACAACCCCAGAATTACCCACACCGCTGGATCTAGCGTCAGTCGCACAAGAGCCGTAGATGCAAACGAAGATTTGCAAAACATGTCCTCAAAATAGGTACGAAAGTGAAGCAGATGTGTAAGAAATATGACTCATCTAAAATTTAACAACTACAAATAGTTTCTGAGAGAAATAATTGCTTTTGAACTTCACCACTTACTAATGATCCACCTATATTTACAATCTTAAATCAGGAAGTTTGCCCAGGGTCACTTATTACTGTGGTTTTATATACAAAAAGAAGAGACAAAAAGTAAAAATACTAAAGTTACTAACAATGAAGCAAATAATTCAATACGTAAAAAATAAATAATTATTTATGATAATATATAACTCAATAATTATAAGATAAATAATAATTATAACTTCATTTATCTTTGATATATACAAGGGGGTGTCAAAGTTTTAATTATCACCTGGTAGTTTTTATGCTAGAGTGATGAAAATATTTCAGTGTCATCATTGATCCCTCGGAAATAATGTTGGTAGTTTCAGTGAATTGAGTCCTTTTGTTTTTTCACAGTGAGTGCCAGAAGTGTCTGAGGTGTAAGATGGAGAAAAGTGAGACTCGTAGTGTGATCAAGTTCCTGCATTTGAAGGGCAAAACTGCCCAGGAAATGCATGATGAATTGACAGCTGTTTATGGAAATGATTGCCCATTGTATGACACAATTGTGAGGTGAAAAAGAAATTTTCAAACTGGTCACATGTTCCTGACAGATGAGCCAAGAGCTGGTAGACCGTCAATGACAGACAATGCTGTCACAGTGAAGAAAGTGGAGTGTTCAATACTGGAAGACAGATGAGTAACCACCCAAATGATCATGCATGAGACATCTTAATTATGGTAGTGTGTGGAAAATTATTCATGACGAACTGCACTTGTCTAAGATGTCTGCACGGTGGGTTCCATGTTTGCAAACCCTTTTCCAAAAGGAATCACGGTGTGACCTTTCAAGACAGATGTTGATGCGTTGGAACAGGATGAAGATGATTTTTTTAATCGTTTGGTAACCGTGGATGAATCCTGGATCTATCAGTATGATCCAGAGACAAAAACCATGAACATGGAATGGAAACATGCCCCCTCCCAAAAAGGCAAAGGTGCAAAAGTCAGCTGGAAAGGCCATGTTTTCAGTTTTCTGGGACTGTCGTGGAGTCATCCTTACAGATTATCTTGCCAAGGGTCAAACCATTACTGGCAAATACTACTGCAATCTTCTGGACAAGTTAAGAGTAGCTCTGATTAAGAAACGATGCTGTATGCTCTCCAAACGTGTTCGTCTTCTGGCTGACAATGTACCAGCTCATTCATCTCAAGTTGCAGTTGACAAAACAAGGAAATGTGTCTTTGGGACCTTACAGCATCCACCTTATTTGCCCGATCTCACACCAAGTGACCTTTTCTTGTTCCCGGAAATGAAGAATCCGTTGCAGGGTCACCGATTTGACAATACAAATGTCATTAATGAAGTGAAAGAGTGGTTTAAAGCAAATTCTGCAGACTTCTACAATCAAGGTATTCAGAAGGTCAAGAAACGCTGGGAAAAATGTGTAAATCTGTATAGTGAGTACAAAGAGAAGAGCTAACAAGCACATATCAACACAAACTATCACATTTTTTAAAGGGTGATAATTAAAACTTTAAGACACCCCCTCATATATTATTAACATATATTATAAATGGTTAAAAAAAACTCATTACTTTTAACACATTTAAAAGTTTAAGTATTAAAAATTATTTTGTATTGGTAAAAAAGATTAACAACACACTAATGATTATAAATATTAAAAGCAGAAGCATTATAAACAGTGAAGTATTCTTCATATTTGAGTTTGATTTATGAGTCACTATGTTTACAAACTTCACTTACTTGTTGTTGTATAATTGAAACGTTTTCAAGATCATTCGATCTCATCCTCAGCTGTGATATTTTTGCCTTTATTTCTGATATTTATAAATTATGCTTTAAAACTTTTATTTATAAGATAAAGCTCTTTCCCAGATTTAAAAATAATACAACATAACAAAATGAATTTTGGCATTTACAGAATATCAACTCCTGCTGGAAGTTACATAAAATAAAAGTTTAAACCGTTTTTATAAAATTTAATGTTTATAATAGTTACAGGTAGATAAATATACCATTTAATAAAAACAGTGTAACAGAGAATATAAACACATTATTAATACTGCATTAATTAAAGGTTTTAATACAGATTTTATACATAAAAAGATCGAAAAATTAAAATCTATTAAAGATATTTTTACTCTGGAAAAAAAAAAAAAAAAGTTTAAAAATGTACTTATCCTTGTGCTAATAGAAAATTTACAAACTTTTTTAAAGAGCATGGAATAAATTTAATTTGTCATAAACATAATGTAAAAAATTTCTAAGATTTTTTAAAGGATCTAATTAGCAGATATAATTCCAATTACAAAAAAAAAAAAAAAAAAAAAAAAAAAAAAATGGCATTTATCAATTTAGTTGCTTAATTGTGATAGGGTTTACTTTGGGACTACACAAGCTTCATTTTGAAACTAGAATATTTTAGAAATATTGAATATTAACAGATTGATAAATTAGTGTAGCATAACATTACTGGTCACTTAAACATGAAATAAATCTACAGATAAAATTATTAAAGCAATTAAATGAATCCATAAATTTGATAATTTGGAAAAAAAGACATTTTGAAAAACAGGGACACCATGATGAATTTTGAAATATTGTCAATTGATTCTATTCAATTCATTTAACTTTCAGGGGTTGGAAATAAAAAACAGTCTGTCATCTAGCAGTTGTAGCAATTAAAACAGTAATAAACAACCTTGCTGAATAATACAAACTATTGATTTGTGAAACTAGTCTTTATAATATATATGTATAAAGATAAACAAAGTTTAGTCACTGATTATAATTTATTGAAGAAGAGATAAAGTTTATTTTTCTTTAAGAGTGATAAAGAAAATTAAACTTTGAGTTCCTGGGAAGTACTTAACTATTTTTTACTTAAGTTTTACTTCTACTCAGCTTTTGCTCTCATGCTATAATATGCAGTGTTACATTTTTGTATTGGAATGGTTTCAATAAATACTAAATCACCAGGATCTACGGAAACTGAAGACTAAAATAATTTGACAAAGAAGTTCATAGTTCCACCACCAGAGAGAGGAGAGCAGACAACAACAGATGCTAGTTGGAGAGAGGTTGAAAATGGAGGCAATGGCCTTTGAAACTAGTCCCTCAATAATATAAAAAAGTAAGTGACAAGTGTCAATAAACCGACTACAAATAGTTTCTACAATTAAAATAAAACTCTATTCACAGGATCTGAAAGAACTCATTCATTCATTCCTTCTAAGTTTCTTACAGCATGCCTATTTGAATATACTGCAGTAGTAATAGTGGAGTTTTGGGGCGCACAACTGCTGTGGTTATTAGCACCCTAACACTAAAAAGTTAAAAGTATAATTACAGGCATGAAGCCTGTTGGCAAAATGGGTAAAAGATTAAAACACCACTAAAAAAAAGTGCCAGTAACGGTAAAGACCATAAAAGCCATATCCACTAACAGCCAAAGAGCAGAGAAAGACTGAAGGAGAAAAGAAGCAAGTTAAACACAGCGTCCCGAGTCACTTAGATGTATAAATCTTAAAACTTGCTCCACAGCACTTTAACGGTCTGCTAATATCTTGGCCATTGTTGCTGGCAGGCCCAAGGACACATGTAAGGGAGCTAAAAACTGGCACTGGGTTAAAATACGCCACAACGTTAGAGGCTCAGGACAGCGAGGACAAACCAGAGCAGGCTCTGAACACAATAAATGACTAAGACTAAAACAGCAGAGCCCGATACGTAAACTAGCTAAAATGACTTCCTCACGATGGCAGCCATGGGAGGAAGTATGACAGGAAACAGGGAGTGGCTTCACCTCCTAAAGTTTGTTCCCCCGAACAGTGCTCCAATAAATCTGCCAGAGGGAAGCATTAAGACTCCATAAAACAGCGCTAAAATCATCAGAGGGAACTTGAGAGCTAAAACACCTGGCATATGAAAGGCCAGCCTTCGCAGAGATATCAGCATCCTCATTACCTGGAAGGCCTACCTTGGTAAATAGTAAACAGCTCAGTGGTAAAAATCGAACACTGCTGTAAGATTTGAAATTTTAAACTCCAGCCACCATGTAGAAAAGCACATACTATTTCTTAGTGGTCCTTCGAGCCGTCCGTGTATATAAAATTACAGTGGCCAAAGTGAGCCTTAAGTTCTAAAAAGGACATATCAGTGCTCGAAGGAGAGGTCATTAACTTCTGCAGCCCCAGGTCTATGAGGATCTCCGAGGAGTGAAGGGAGAAAATGGGATTCTCCCCTGTGAAACATAAGACAGCAAAGTGATGTCAAAGAGCTGCAGGAGTAAGCGAAACCGAACCCCAGGAGGGAGCAACTCCAGGAGTCTCGTTGAGTACTGGCGATCCAAATAGTCGTTAAAAACAGATTAAAAGATGGATGTCCCAGCAGACTGAAGAGTTTGCAGGTGTAACTGAAGATCATCGTGCCGATATGAAAGCAGTGGTTCTGCAGCTTCAGCACACAGGCTCACAACTGGGCTAGTTGGAAAAGCGCCAGTACTCAACTGATTTCACGGTGATGGATAGCATCCAGGCGAATTAAAATTGATGGACGAGCTGACGAATACACAAGACAACCATAGTCAAGTTTGGATCGCACTAGGCAACGATAAAGTCGTAAAAGTACAGTCTGATCTGTGCCCCAGGATGTGCCACTTAAAACGCATAAAACATTAAGAGAACGTTCACACCTTGCCTATAAACACATTATGAGACAACCAGCTGAGCTTCCTGTCAAAGATCAATCCCAAAAATTTTGCCTCTTCTGCAAAAGGGAGAACATCTGGGCCCAGATGTAGAGAAGGCGAAAGAAACGCCTTCCGGCGCCAAAAGTTAACACAGTTTTCTCGGCAGAAGAGGAAAAAAAGAGAGGAAAAAGAGAGCTCATAAGATTCCACCCGGATTTTAAGGGATAAAAATGCTGCATGATAATGGGAAGAGCTGGAAACATCAGCAAAAGCAGTTCCCAAGGGTCAGCAACGGCTTCAGAAATAATGAGTGTTGCTATTCAGCTTAAGACCAGGAATGGTGAGCTAGGAGGCTTTGCCAGCTACACATCGAAGACAATCCCATACAATAGAAGATGGTGTAAAGTGATTAAATGACTTGACAAAGTGCATCCAGGAGGCCCGCTTACTGATCAAAATAATGCGATGAGCTCTGGCACGCAGTTGTTTATAAGTGACCAGATTGTCAAGTGTAGGGTGGCACCGAAACACCCGAAGTGCTGCCCTCCATGCTCAGATCACTGCTCGGCATTCGTTGGTCCACCAAGGGACTGATAGTTGTTTCAGATGGAGAGACGATTGGGAGATTGCTCGATCGGCTGCAGAAGTAATGATGGAGGTTAGGTGAACCACCATTTGGCCTCAGCCAAGCTAGAGTAAAGGGGCCAGTGTGCTCTTGGATTTGCCAGGTGGGTACACGTGATGATGGAACATAGTGTGAAAGCAAGCATATAACACAAGGAAAGTGATGCTGCCAAAGCTATCAGAGACGACGTTCCAATGCAAACGATGTGTAAGCTGATGGGAACAAACACCTAAGTCTAGGTGAGAGAAAGTGCCGCTGGAATCAGAAAGAAAGGTAGGTTTGCCAGTGTTGAGAACAGAAAGATTATACTGAGTGTTTGCGCCATTATCGTCATTTGTTCCGGCGGGCGCATGAATATTTCACTTGCGCCGGTTATGCGGCCAGCTGATCATGTGACTCGCCAGCGCGCAAGAAAAGAGGCTTCTTCTTCCTTTATAGTTACAGACATGTTGAGACATGTGATGTGCTTCGTTGTGTGGCTGCGTGCAGCTGTTGTTGCAATGAAAGAACCGTTTTAGTTTATCTCAAATATTAAATGTATTGTTGTCTTCTTCATGATTATTCATATAAGAAATTCTAGTGATATGAATACAGCTTTATCGAGTACAGTCCACAAAATCAGTTTCCTTGGTTACAGTTAAAATCAAGGTGGTCCTCCGCATTAAATTAAGCACGACACGAACACTGAGCAAAAAAGGCAACAAGGTCGTTGTCCTTTGCGCAAGCCTGTGAAGATCCCCAAAGAGGGTGGTGGGCATTGAAGTCTCCCAACAGAGGATAGGAAGTCGGGAGCTGCACTGTTAAAGCCGCAAGATCGGCAATAGCGATAGGAGAAGGTGGAAAATAAGCAGAGCAAAGCGTAAACGAAAAGCCAGGGAAGCGTACTCGGACAGCAACAGCTTGCAAGGGCATAGTAAGCCTAAGAGCTTGGTAATATACGTTGTCACAAACTAGCAGCATAACACTCCCATGGGCAGGAGAACTAGGCGTCGGTGGGAGACCAAACCGCACCGGTGTGTAACCAGGAAAGGTAAAAGGATCCTGGCTGTGAAGCTTTGTCTCCTGCAAACACAAAATACTAGGTGACAGCGATTCTGTTAGCAGCTGTAATTCGGTCTTGTGTGCACGAATGCCACATGTATTCCACTGAACAATGGACATTGAGAGGTGAATGAGAAGTTAGTCAAGTATTTTATTTGGCCAGAGACTGATGCGTAATTTGCCCTTGTACATGTGCGTGGGCCTACGACTCTTTGGAGTCATGGGATCCTCCTCCATAGGCTCTGCCGGAGGAAGAGAGTCAGATTCACCAGGAACCAAACACAGGACATCAGAGCAGTTACTACTTTTTTTTTTTTTTTTTTTTTTTTTTTTGGTAATTTTACGTCCTTTAATGTTAAGTCATATCAGACAGTGAATGAAATGGGTGAAATGATGCTCAAATGTGTCCAGGGTCCATGGAGCTTAGAGCTACCCAACATTCATCTTTCAGGACAAGGGAAAACCCTGGAAAAAACCTTATTCAGGTAACTCACTCTGATCGACATTCGAACTCAGGACCTCTTGAACATGAGGCAGCCATGCTACCATCTACGCTACCGAGGCGGGCACGCTTACCAGGGTCGCTGGTGTTGGGGAACTTCGCGTAGCTGGGCTACGTCCTCTGCTATCTTGGGACTTTGATCTCCAAGGTGGTGAAGGAGAGGAGTCTTTCAATACAGATGGTTGACTTTGAGAAGCTGAAGGGTCTTTCAAGAAGTCGGAGCATTTTGGCTAGATTTTGAATTGTTGAGGTTCGGTACTAACAATGATTTTCTTCAAACTATGAGACCCAGAAGGGCATCCATTTATTTTTGTTGGAGTGACAAGAGAGGAATCCAGGCACATGTGAGTACCGGTATTCCGCTTAGGTACTGGGGTGGAAACCACCGAAATGAACATGCCAAATTTTAAGAGAGAAGGTAGCCGAGAAAGATGGCATTTGCAGGCCTCGGTGAAAGAAATATGCTCTTTCACCCGCAGCTCCTGGATGGCCTTCTCGTCCAGAAAAGATGGACATTTGCGGGAAGTTGCTCGATGAGGACCTCAACAATTTACGCTGCAGGGAGAAGTCGGACGAACACCTTCATGGGCATCTTTGCCGCACCTGGCGCAAATAGGCTATATTTTACACATTAGCTTTGTGTGGCCATATCGCTGACACTTAAAACAACGCATAGCTTGTGGAATATAGGACCAAACGTTGATCACCTCATACCCAGCCTATATCTTCGATGGGAGATCTAGCTGATCGAAGGTAAGGAAAAGCGTACAAGTCGGCACTTGACCATCGTCACATATTGATTTCACGTGATATACTGAGATAACGCCCTGGTCCGATAGGTAACCTTGTATTTCTTTCTCTAGCATGTCGTCCAATAGGTAGTAATGACACCCTTGAATGAGTTGAGGCTACGGTACTTTTCGACACGGATAGGATATCCGTGGAGTAGTTTTGCCTTTAATAATCTGTCAAACTGCATTGCAGTATGTCTCGACCAGCAAGGGACCATTTCTAAGGCGAGTGCAATATTTAACCTAGCCAGCTATTTTGCCAAGTTCCATTTGAATAACAAAAGGATTTACTGGCAGAAAACTCTGAGTCTCTTCCAATCGACTTATTACAATGTACCGAGCGCTTGAGGCTACGTGTACCTCCTTTTCATCGTTCACTTTTCTTATTTTTGGAGTAAGGGTCGCCATAGAAGTATGGTGTAGGTTTCATCCCCCAGTGCTCCACACCCACCACGGAGCCCAACGTGGGGTCACCCCACTGGGTTTACAGGGATGCACAGGGATTGTAGCAGGTGCTCCGTCCCACTCACCCTGGTGTTCAGTGTGACGCCTAGTCCTGGCCGATTGACTAGGGGTGGGTTAGTCCCTAGCCTCCCTTTTAGGTGAAGCAGAAGCCAAAGTGGTGTATTGACAATGCATGCCCTCCCTAGAGACAGAACAGGCCAGCCTCGGACATGAAACCCTCAACCAACCAGGAACATCCTTTCCATCGACATGGGTCTCCACGCACGGCCTACACGTGGATGGGCATTTTGACTGACTCCTGCACCACCAAGAGGTGCCCACACTGAGGGAGTCAGGTTGGATCGGGACCCCGGGTGCACCATACCTGTACCTGCACTGCAGGCCCCTGGGGCGGAATATACTGTAGTTACACTTATTTTCTTGCTATGCTTACCAAAGCAGGATACCATGGATATCCTCTACACTTTGCCCACACTAAATCCAATGGTTCCAATGAGCCTCCACTGCCTCCTTCTTCTTCTCCTCCTGAGGATTCTGCCCCTGAAGCACCATGCTGTTGTTGTAAATCTATACTGGAACTACCACCATCTTCACTAGTTCCCGAGCTTCCATCTGTGGTGGAGCAACTTGAGCATGTAGAATCTGATTGTGTCTCCTCATCAGTCTCAACTGGAATATCTAAAAAATATATTACAAACAAAATTTATTAACCTGTCATAGCTAAGAGAGACACAGATTGTGATCACAATTTATTATGGCAATGTACCTGACATATACTGAAAAGAGTGAAGAACAAAAAGGAATTAAATGCTTTGTATGTATTCAGACAAAAAAAGAGCAAACTTTCAAAACATAAATTTGCTTATGTTCTACTCAAACTCACAGTACATGTTTGCCAGCATCTCTTGATGAAAGCCTTTAGCTTCTCTTTGTTATCAGTAGGGCCCAGAAGTTTAGGAAGTTTAGCCAAAAATTCATGAAGTTAATTATGCATGAGATATATCGAGATTTAACTGTATTGGAACACCACAGTGAAGCGAAAAATTATTAAATTTTAGATGAGTCGTATTTTTTACACATCTGCTTCACTTTCGTATGCATGAGATATTGATCATCAACTGAGTTAGTCATCAACTTGTTCTGTTGGTGGAAGGTCATGTGCTGTTAAAAGAGAAAACGTTCTCCTGCTAGTTACTGATGGGGTCTCATATATACAAAAGACAGTAAAGAAAATATGACAGCTATATCCAAAATTGGTGCACATGAGGTGCATTGAACATCGCACAGTCGCTGAACATGTACATTCTTATTTCCAAATTAGACAGTTTCATTTCTCACTTAAAGAATATATTCCTGAAATCACCTTGAGACAAGCAGAATCAGACATCTCATTACCTCCAAAATCTATTGTCACCAGATGGAGTACTTGGTTGGATGGTGTACTGTATTATGTAGAATACTACCATAAGATTGTTGCAACACTGAATGTCCTTGATGTCAAAATGCTTCAATACAACAAGCAAAGCCCCCTATGTCAGAGCAGCTACTAAGAAATGTTCAGTTCATTGCTAATAATTTCAGAGAACTGTCAAGATGCATCACTCTTCTAGATCAGATTATGAAAATGGTAGAAGCAATCACACTTGTAAAGAAATTATCCACTGTGAAAGGTTGATTTAAAGATCGAATACTTCTACAAATGTAGCAGAAACTAAAATGCACTCTCCAGAAATATAGGATATCCCGCTCGGTGTAAAATTTGGGATGAACTATAAGGTTCTAGAGGAAATTGTAATGCACAAACAGGAAATCGTAGTACCTGTTTTTAAATTTGCCTCAGTTATATCATGCAATGCAGAAAGAAGCTTTTCCCAATACAGAGCATATCTGGAGAACAAGATTATTTTCATTTGAAACCTTCAAAATGTATTTGATGGATAGAGTCAACATGAAAAATTCAATGCCATGGCCGGGATTTGAACCACGGATCTCCTGGTTTCCGTCCAGTCACTCTTAAGCTTTGAGCTATCATGGCCAACGTGCCCTCCTGACATTAAATTCTCCAATTGACTCGTATATTTCCCCGGTAGACCACTAGGGGCTCTAGCATCCGAGATACACCGTTTGTGGTGACTTACTATCATAAGTACTTAAGTCCCAGGTTTCATCATTTAACTCTTATTATTTTAGTTAATTGATGGAAATTAATCATTTCTCCACACTAGCCGTATATAGGCTAAGGTATTTGATGGATAGTCAACATGAAAAATTCAATGCCATGGCCGGAATTTGAACCACGGATCTCCTGGTTTCCGTCCAGTCGCTCTTAACCTTTGAGCTACCATGGCCAACGTGCCCTCCTGACATTAAATTCTCCAGTTGACTCGTATACTTCCCCGGTAGACCACTAGGGGCTCTTGCATCCGAGATACACTGCTTGTGGCGACTTACTCAAAGGTTAAGAGCAACTGGACGGAAACCAGGAGATCCGTGGTTCAAATCCCGGCCATGGCATTGAATTTTTCATGTTGACTCTATCCATCAAATACCTTAGCCTATATATGGCTAGTGTGGAGAAATTATTAATTTCCATCAATTAACTTCAAAATGTATATTGATGCTCATTGTTAACAAAGCATATGCACAGACATAATGTAGTATTGTCTTTTCATTTACTGTGTACATTGTGAATATTAACGATTCTTTTGTTTATATTCATATATCTGGAAAAGTTAAGTTTACTTCGTATAATTTATGAATAAATATGCAATATATTCCATGGCACTGTGTCCGTCATGTGACTACATTTGATAGATTACTGCTGCCTGTGACAGGAGGAGACATTTTTCAAAACTCGATACATGCAAAATTTTACGAAACTGAGTTATGTATAGTATCGGCATAATTTTCACCTTCTTCATCGTTCTGTGAAATCAGATTTTGCAAACTCCGATTCATGTCCTGTGTAGAAGGTAGGGAATATTAGCAGTTTTTTTCAAAAGTTGATAGATGAACTTGCTCAGTTAAAACAAAAGTTGATAGATGCAATTTTATGATTTTATGGTCCAGCATGTAGCAACCTCAATTCTATGAAATGCATGTTGGCATTGACTGCCATCTCACTATTGCGATTCTTGGAACTCTCAATCATTTCTGCAAGCTTTGTACACTGCTGTAACGTTGGCAATAACTGTGAACTCAGTTGTGCACTTGTATTTCATATTCATTTCTGAAAGCTTTGTTATACTTACATGACATTTTTATTCTTAGTTGAGACACTGCACTGTACTATGCACAATGGAAGGAGCTCAGATTGTAAAACTGTATCAGTCATAGAATGCACAGGAGGTAGAAATTGCAAAAACAAGGAAAGGAAATCAAAATGCAAGTCAAGGAAAACTCATACTCCAGCAATTTCATGTTCACATGGTCTTGAGTGGACTTCACGAAATCTAAAAGTAAAAGGCATAAGCTCTGTGATGTAGCTGATTTGACTTATATCATTATAAGTCGATTTCACCATCATCTTTCCGTGCTAAATAAAATAGAGCATGATAAATTCCTTATGAAATATATGCGTATTACATCTCCTAGTCACAGAGTGGTGAACAAAGAAGGCCCATATACGATGTAGGCAGTTAGCATTACATATAGTATGAGAACTAATGATGGCTGAATATTGTCAGTATGCACTGCAAGCTTCCAAGGAATTACAGGGGTGTCAAAAGATAGATCATCTCACCTGGCTACAAAATTTCACTGATCTGGGAATGCACCAAAGGAAACCAGAGGAAGTGACAGAATAGAAATATTACAGAAGGGCATTTCTGCTGCTATAAAGCAAGATGTTAAGAAGTACAGCCACTATGGCAGAGCAAAATCAAGGAAAGGATATATACCTCCATAACCTAATATCTGAAAAAAGTGGAACAACTTTTGCAAAGAAAGAAGATTAAGAAATCTATCAGACTGCTTATTGTCAAAATATAAATACATATTTTACAACTTCTTCAATTTTTCATTCCGTGCACCACACACTGACACATGCTCCAAATGCAAAATGGGACTGTTGATTAAGACAGAGGAAGACGTGGAAAAGAAAAACGAACTAAGAACCATGTACAGACTGCACAAGTTGAGTTCAAAAAGGTTTTATCAGCTATTGAAAGCGTTAAACGCCGAGGTAATCACTATTTGCTTTGATATGCAGCAGTATCAACCCCTGCCTGCACTTTCTGTTAGCTATTCCATGCAAGGCAGGTGTGGCTGTATAATCTATGTACAATGATTCCATCCATAATGATTCCCAGAAAAAAGATGACATTTCCTTGTATACATTGTTGGAAACAATCTGCTAAAGGCTGCAACCAGATTGCCTCAGCTTTGCACCACTTCTTGTTGGAACTGGAAGAAAGGATGTCCAGCAACACTCCTTCTACCATTTGTTTATTTTCAGACTCTTGCTCTAGTCAGAACAAGAATAGTGTGATGATGTTCACGCTTATTGATTTCCTGGAGAAGAGTAAACAATTTTCCTGCATTTCACATATCTACCCAATACGTGGGCACAGTTATATGCCTCCTGATAGAGTGAGCAAAGAGTGTAAAAAGGATGTTCAAAATCTAGCTAAATTTTTTGAAATTCCAGTAGCTACAAAATAATTTTATGAAAATATACTAGAAGATACCAGTAAAGGTTAAAGCTTATTCATATTGTTTGAAATTTCTTTGTATTCAATATGTTTGTTATATAAATAAAACAAAATATTATATCATTATTGTGAATGTATATCAGTACCTAGTTTCTAAGTTTATACCAAATCAAATAACCTTTATAAACATTAACATGTTGGTTGTATCATACATTTATGTATTATGAAAAGGTGAAAATAAATAAAAAAAAATAAATATATACATAAAAAGTAACAAAAACAATAAATCACAAAAATAACAAAACTCCCTGTGTTAATTTCTCACTCACACAGAAAAGTTAATCAGCATCTATCGGTTTTTGAAAAAACTCTTCATTTTCAAACCTCAAATTTGCAATAGTTAAATTATGGTATTTGCTTCTTTTAACATTCAATGAGACAGTATCAGGAAAGAGAATTGAATGATTAATATAGTTGCTGTGCTAACCAATTAGTATTGCCAATAAATAGAAAAAAAAAAAAAAACAGTTTTTCTCAAAAATGCATTTTGTGCATTTATCGAGTTTTGAAAAAACGCTCCTTATTTGTTGTATAAGTACATGCATGATTGCATGGCACTCATGCCCTCCCTATGTTTTCAAGATGCAGGTAGCTTATAGCCCCGTCACTATTAACCTTTAGTATTGTTTTTTGGCTAAACTTCCGGGACCTAATCATCAGTCACATCATGTTGTAAATGTCGATAGGGCTATTAACCAAGCAGCTATGTTTGTATCTGTCTATATTTGGAGATGAATTCTTTGTCACTCGGGAAGCTGAAATTCATTAGTTAGCTCCTGTTTTCCAGTATTAGAAATTTTTTCCAAATGTTAAGCTGATTTAGCTGTGGATCATTTTGCCTAATTTTTTGTATTACATATGTTTTTCAGAAATTATGTATTATTTCAGATGTTTTTAATTCCTGTATACACTGCATGTCTTTGTTGCTCTTTGAGTTTCAAATCAATGCTTTGTTTTATTTTTTCCATTTAACTTTTTTCACAGTTTAAGTACTATATGCGAGTGATTATTAGAGTGATCGGATTCCAAGTCCTCATTCAGTAAGTTTCGTGTAACTCCGTAAACATAGACGACAACTTTGAAATTTGAAATGTGCTATAACTGACATCTAGTGGCTAATACGCTAAGCTTTATCATGGCTGCCATATTTCATAGAGGTTAATTAGCTAACCAGTTTACAACAATCGTATTGTGACTTTCTGGGTTCGTGAAATGAAAAGTCCAATTACACAAACTCAACAATGTTCTTTATTTCCACCGACTTACAGTTTAACACTTGCTAATTACATAGAATTACGTAATGCACACAATTACAGTTCACCAGTTCATTCGTTAAAGTTCCACTTGCACTCGCGATTACGTTAACTCCTCCGACGCACGCACGCAGTCTCTTGTCTGTTCACTAGCTCGTCAAGCACTGACTAACTGACTCACTCCTCTTGCCCGGCATGTTGCTTATATAGGGTCAGCTGGCCAATCTGGAAGGTTCTAGATTAGATGAAATATCCCGTAAGTTCGAGAACACAGGTGGAACAGAAAGAGACGGCGCAGTGATGTTTTCTTTTCCCAGCCACCTCTTGTTACCGCTATAAGACAAACAAGGGGGGCGTGGCGAACGCCAACCGTCTCCTGCTTGCCCGCTCTATAGGGTGTTCCGACGTTCGGGTGACACTGCTCCCTCCTCAAAGCTAGTCGTCCCGAACAGCACCATCGTAGCGTGCCAGGCGATCCAGGTGTACCACAACCATCTTCCCTCGGGGAACCTTCTGGATGCGGTAGACCACGTCGTTAATCCTCTTCACCACCCGGTACGGTCCTTGCCATGGCTGCTGGAGCTTCGGGCAGCGTCCCTTAGTCCGGGTAGGGCGGTACAACCAGACCAGGTCACCTTGCTGGAACCCTTGGCTGTTGGCTTGCCTGTCATACCTGGTCTTCATGCGGTCGCTTGCTTTCTGGATGTTCTGGCGAGCCATCTCGTGCATGTCGTGGAGATGGTCCACCAAGTTCTCCACATACTCGGTCGCTGGCTGTCTCGCCTCCGGAGGGCTTTCAAAAGCCAGGTCACAAGGGAGGCATAACTCTCGGCCAAACATTAAGCTGGCTGGCGTCACCCCAGTTGTGTCGTGTGTAGACGAGCGGTAGGCCAGCAAGAACAGTGGCACCTTGACGTCCCAGTCTCGCTGATGGCTGGCCACGACCTTCCTCAGGTGTTCCTCTAAGGTCTTGATGCATCTTTCAACCATGCCATCCGACTGGGAATGTAGAGGAGTCGTGCGGGTGTTGTTCACCCCAAGCCTTTGTAGTGCCTCCTTCATTAGGTTGCACTCAAAGTTGGTACCCTGGTCACTGTGTAGCTCTAACGGCACCCCAAATCGACAGAACACTTGCTCCACGAGGCAGTCTGTGATTGTTTTTGCCTCTTGGTTTGGGATGGCATACACCTCCGGCCACTTGGTGAAGTAGTCCACGACCACCATCAGGTACTTGTTGCCTCGGTCGGAAACTGGGAACGGTCCAGCAATGTTAACAGCGATCCGTTCGAATGGCGCTCCGACGTTGTACTGCTGCATGCGACCCCGACTCCTAGTCTGGGGGCCGCGACTCGCCACGCACACGTGACACTGACGGCACCATCTCTCAGCATCTGCTCGGAGTCTCAGCCAGTAGTAGCGCTGCCGTAGTTTGTCAATCGTTTGGGTCGCTCCCAGGTGTCCTCCCGAAGTACCGGCGTGCACTTCCTCCAATACCTCCGGGACCTTATTCCGGGGAAGTACTAACTGTTCTCTGTGCGCCTTCCCATCGGGTGATTCCCTTCTCCCTCCCTCCCTTCCTTACTTCCTTCCTCCCTTCCACTCTTTCTTCCTTCCTGCGCTATCCCAGCCATCCGCAGGCACTGCCGTGACTACTCGGACTACTGCGGCATGCTTCTTCTCCTCCACTCTTGTGCACTGGCCGCACTCTTCTGGACAGGGTGCTCGGGACATGGCGTCAGCGTTACCGTGGCTCTTCCCTCTACGATGTTCCGAGGTGAAGTCGTACTCCTGCAGCCTCGGGACCCAACCTGCTGTCTGGCCTTCTGGTCGCGCCGTCACCAATACCTCGCTCCTCGCGGGAATAACCACGTCTTCGTTCAAGATGACCCTGCAGATTCCAAGGCACTCTTCGGGTTGACAGAGTATAACCTTTTCTCCGTTGAGACGCAGGACCTTCCTGCCGATGTCGACCGTCGCCTCGTGGCTCCTGAGGGCATCCAGTCCCAGAATCACCTCCTCAGCCACCTTCGCGACGAACACCCACAGACGCACGGCACTCCGCCCCAAGGTCAGCTCCAGCAGGGCCTCCTTCTCCACAGGCAAGGTGTTGCCCGATGCCATGACATGCTCGTATGGTCGGCTCGGCTTCCTCGTCGGCAAACCCTTCGCCACGTCAGGTCTGATGATAGTCACGGCAGTCCCGGTGTCCACCAGCATGCGGCACGGCTTTCCTCTTACCCAACCGTCCGCGATGAGGCTGTCATCCATATGCCGGCTGACGGCGCGCAGTGTCACTTGAGGGGATGGTGGTGATGGCGCCAACGTGCCCCTCTCCACGACAGCCCTTACTCGTTCTTCACGCTGCCCTTCCTGGTGTGGGCAGTCTCTCTGCAGGTGTCCAGGCTGTCCACACCCCCAACACAGGCCACTAGGTGTTCGCCGGCGTCCCTCAGCTGGTCTTCTGTCTCCGGCATAGCGGACACTCCTCGTTCTCGACGTCGGGATAGATGTTACCTTGGCCGCCTCCATCCTTAATGCCGCTGTCAGCACCTCGTGGATGGTTTTATAATCGCCGAGCATTAGGCGCTGACGAATCTTGACGTCTCGTACCCCGTCAACGAACGTGTATGCGGCTTCCCGGGATAGGAATTCAGATGGGAGGTCGACCAAAGCTTTGCTGGCCAGCTGTTCAATTACCAGGGCGAACTGCTGCAGCGTCTCCCCTGACTGCTGCGTCCTTAACTTCGGTTGGCTGCGGTAGGCTGCGGCTAAGCGATGGTTCCCGAAGCGGTTCTCCAGGGCCTCTCAGATATCCTTGGGCGCCGCCGTTGTCTGCACCGCGTTTAGAACTTCCGCGGCCCGTCCCTGGAGGATGGCTATTAACTGTGTGGCCTCCTCCTCCGGTAACCATCTGCTGTGCTTGGCCACTGTGTCGAACTGGCGGCGGAAGACCTCAAATGTTGACGCGCCGTCATATTTCGGAGGTTTGACGCGCGCCGATGTTGTGTTGCGTCCCGGTGCGTCGGCCTTCAAATTCTTCAACCTCCTGCCGACGACGTCCTCCACCATGGCGCTCAGGGACTTGACGCTGCTGTCGGCCTTTCCTTCCAGGTTGTTAACGCGGTTAGCAAGGTCTTCGACGTCTTCCGCCATGGCGTTCAGGGACTTGGCGTTACTGTCGGCCTTTTCCTCTAGGTCATTGAAGCGGTTCGCCAGGTCCTCGACGCGCTCGTCCTCTTGGCCCATCCGCTTGCCCAGCTCCGTCACGTCATCCCTCAAACCGGCCAACTGTTCCTCAAATTTGGCGGCGAGAGCTTCATTCGCCACCTTCATTTCCGCGGTCAGTTCGGCCATCTTTGCGGTCATTGTCGTGGCCAAGTTGTTGTTTGCCGTTTCCGTCTTCGCTGTTAATTCGGTCTCTATTTCTTCCGTCTTCGCTGTTATTTCGGCCTTCATTTCTTCCATCTTCTCGGTGAAGTTGTCGTTGGCCGTCTTCATTTGCTTCAGTTCCGCGGCCAGGTTGTTATTTGCCGCTTCCGTTTTTGTTGTTAACTCGTTCATCTTCGCCAAAATCATTTCCAATGCCGATTCCATGGCCGTAATGTTCGGTGATGTTATCGTCCCGCTTCCTGACACCAGTGTGACTTTGTGGGTTTGTGAAATGAAAAGTCCAATTACACAAACTCAACAATGTTCTTTATTTCCACCGACTTACAGTTTAACACTTGCCAATTACACAGAATTACGTAATGCACACAATTACAGTTCACCAGTTCGTTCGTTAAAGTTCCACTTGCACTTGCGATTACGTAAACTCCTCCTCCGATGCACGCAGTCTCTTGTCCGTTCACTAGCTTGTCAAGCACTGACTGACTCACTCCTCTTGCCCGGCGTGTTGCTTATATAGGGTCAGCTGGCCGATCTGGAAGGTTCTAGATTAGATGAAATATCCCGTAAGTTCGAGAACACAGGTGGAACAGAAAGAGACGGCGCAGTGATGTTTTTTTTTTCCAGCCACCCCTTGTTACCGCTATAAGACAAACGAGGGGGACGTGGTGAACGCCGACCGTCTCCTGCTTGCCCGCTCTATAGGGTGTTCCGACATTCGGGTGACAGTATGTTAGAATTAGAATTTTAGTTCGTCCTTGGCAACATATACATGTTATCAGACACATCAAAATGTATAAATACAGTATATACATAGTCAAATTGATTACATACAATATACACAGTAAGCAACTTTTCTATGGTTTTTGTGGTATTTACATAGACTAAATTACTTCAAGAAATATCATAATATGAATATTACAGGTTTGTGAATGTACTATGCTCCTCCCAGTCAAAAATTTCTTAACCTTATTCTTAAAGTGTTTTAATGATGCAGCTTGTTTAAATGAATTTGGAAGTTTATTATATAACATTATCCCTTATTAGTTAAAGCTTCCTTCATAAAGGTTTGTTTGGTGCGCTCGAATTGCCAGTTTATCCTTGTTACGAGTGTGGTGGTAATGTACATCAGCATTTACTTGAAAATGATTTATATTTTTATGAACATTTGTGGATGTTATGGCTCTCGAAAGGGGACACATTATTATTCGTCTATCTCCGTATAACTATGATCTGAATGCAACTGAGCTGGCGTGGGCAAAACTAAGGAATGTTTTCAGAGGATGCAACTTTACTTGTGATATCTTGGCTTATCATAAACGCTATTTTGCTGAACTGTGTTTTTCAAGGTTGACCACACTGCAGAAACAAAAGAGCATTAGCTCTCGCTTCTTCCCCTCTGCCTGCACCACACATAAATCTAGCGCTCAACTTACCTTGCACGTACTGTACTTTATCTGATATATGCCTTGCATTTTTTGGATAATTATTCTGTCTTTTATGTTTTTCTTCAGATTTTTTATGCTGAACTCGTTGATTCAATTTTTACAATTTTTTAAAATTTGTTGTGCACTCAGAGATCTAAAGTTAATTTTTACTGCTTCTTACTGTATGGTAGATTTTGTATAAATGTGTGTGTGTGTGTGTGTGTGCATGTGCGTGTGCGTGTGCGTGCGCGTGCGTGTGCGTGTGTGTGTGTGTGTGTGTGTGTGTGTGTGTGTGTGTGTGTGTGTGAGACAGAGAGAGAGAGGGGGGGGAATTAACATTTATTTAATATTTCAGCAAGCACCACAAAGATTTTCTAGTCAGGTTAATGAAAGTGATACATATTCTTTAATATTTTTATTGCATATTGATGTATTATTCTTTTGACAAATGATTTTTCTAAACTTTTATTACTTTTCTTACAAGGAAAAAAACTAAACATCTTAACGGTACTATGCATGATTGGAGGAATTTAGTAACAGTGACGTCAAAATTAATTGAAGAAACTATTTGTAGTCAGTTTTTTGACGCTTCATCACTTACACTTTTATATTATTGAGGGATTAGTCTAGACTATTCTAGAGGAAGTATCGCCTCCATTATTAACCTCTATCCAACTGTCTGTTGTCTGCTCTCTTCTGATGGTGGAGCTATGCACTTCTTTGTCAAATTATCTACTAGTGGGACTGAATTTTGAAATCCCACCCGTGGATAATTTGAAGTTCACTGAAGCTGAGTATGAATAAAAGTTGCTTTTGAAACTTGTCCTGCAAATAGTACATTTTTATTGCATATGTTGAAGTTGTGAATGCTTTTTGATTCAGTTTTATAAATTCACTTCACTGTGCTTCCCAAAAAATGTTATTAATGAACCGAAAGTTTAAACGCATACAAGAAATAAAAATTCCTCGAGAATTTCTGTAGATCACATACCACTCAAGTCAAGTGTCTGGTCAAGTTTTATAATTTAAAATTTCTACTGAATCCTTAGAATGAATTATCCAGTAGTGTTAGGACTGCAGATTCCCAAACTCACTTGCATTAACTGACTTATATGATATATCCACTTAAGAGTGCTGAAATAGAGATTTATCAAATACAAGCAATTTTGACCCAATCTTACCTCCACCACTTCTGTACACTCGAAAGCTTTCTGAGCAAGGTAAGGGAGAAGCAGATATCAAAGAGCTATTCTGTGAAAGTTCTGAATTTTCTCCTACTGCAGCTAAAAGTGGATTCTTTTCTGGAGTTGATGTTTCCAAGTTTTTACGAGGACGCCCCACTCGACGACGATTTGGCACTTGTGTGGAACCACCAGATCTATAAAGAGAATACCAAATTGTAAATCAAATAAATTTTAACATATGTTAACATATTTTACCATATATACCATAGCCTGATCACAAATAAATAATAGTAAATGCAGCACACAGTTTTTCTTCACATTAAGTCAAAAGAAAACTGCTCTATAGTACTCCTCCAAATTTGTACTTTTTAATTGCTCTACCATATTAAATAGATGAAGTACTATATTCCACTGAAATGTTCAATATCCATATTTCACTGCAAATACAAATTTTCAGGTTCTCTGAATCCAAAAGCAGCATTTTTTAAAAAGTGTGTGTTTATAATTTTCTTAACTTTCCATTAAATGTTATACTATATATTAATGTTATCTATTTTTTTTTTCTTTTTTTACAATATAGAAGTTTTATATAGGTTGTGCAGATAAAACCAGCCTGTCTTGTCTCATCTCATAGGATTTAGTAAAATATTATGTAGGCTACTGTTTTCTTTCTTTCTTGAAATTTAATTATATACTATACCATATTATATATATTATATACTATATTCTGTGGCTATACAATATTCTGTTGCTGCTGCACCATTGTTACTTATATATTGTTCATATAAGTGTGTTCTGGTTGCTGTTGTAAAAAAATCAGACTAGGAGCCCCCGAGAGTCAATCACAACATTAACTTAACAGGGTCATGTGAGTAGAACTTGCGGATGTGTGTTGTAGACTTTGAAATTCAAGCCGTACCTTTAGGAATTAACACTTGCTTTCATGAACCTGTTAAGAAGTGTCTAGATGCAGATGAAGGGCATTTCCTACATGTATTATGAAGGTTCACACATTTTATTCCGTTTAAGTTTGTTTCAAATCATTAGAAGTTTGTTTAAAATCATTGTGATAATACAGGTGGTTTTATCTGCCCAACCCTGTAATATGTGAGTACCTACCATTTGGAGAAGATAATTTACACATTTTTGGAGGAGTCAGCTACATTAATTTCTTACTATTTATAAAAGCTTTATGTTTTTTAGTGTAGCATTCCACCATATCTGAAGTAACTTCTATATGACATAGATGTTTCATTTTATATTTACTGTATATTACAATTTACAAAATTTTTTTTCTAGCTCAGTTTTTAACAGCAGTAATGTGTATACATTTTAAAAATCATATTTTGGTATTTTATTACAATTTCAGTAACTAGCCACTGTCGTTCATTACAAAATACTCAGTTTAGATCCTGTTTTTGATTTTCTAGAATTTTGCAATCACAAATTGGTTGCTCTATCATTTGTTCTCCTTTGTTGCATTGGTATAAAGGATTGTCTGTAAGTATGTATATGTATGTGTGTGTGGTATGCGTATCATAACTAAAAAATGAAAAAGTTGTTGAAGTACCAGACTTGATAAGGTTCCAAGAATTTGAAATTTTTTTAAATTGGAAAATTTAATGTCATGACGGAACTGGGCCATGGTAGCTCAAAGGTTAAGAGCAACCGGATGGAAACCGGGAGATCAGTGGTTCAAATCCCAGCCATGGCATAGAATTTTTCAGGTTGACTATCCAGAAACTTAGCCTATACATGGCTAGTATGGAAGAATGATTAATTTCCATCAATTAACTTAATAATAATGGTTAAATGATGAAACCTGGGAATCAAGTACTTACAATAGTAAGTTGCCGCAATTGGTATGCATCTCGAATACAAGGACCCCTAGTGGTTTACTGGGAAAACATACGAGTCAATTGCAGAATTTAATGTCATAACGGCACGCTGGCCATGGTAGCTCAAAGGTTAAGAGCGACCAGAGGGAAACTGGGAGAGCCATGGTTCAAATCCCAGCCATGGCATATAATTTTTTAGGGTGACTGCCTATCCTATTCCAAGTTTCTCTGTGAATAAGCACATAATCTGGGCTTGGTGTCTCCATATTCATTTCACTTTCATCATTGCAGAAGTTCCCCAACTACCTGCCACTTGAACCAGCTTCATTAATATCTGTTTTAGGTACTGTGCTTAATTCAGATTTTTGAGACTTTCCTCTTCAATACATTTTTTTTTTTTTTCTGCAAGAGATAACTTTGTTTGCCTATTATTATCCAGCTTACCCATTCTGATGCAATTTTATGCAGCATTATAGAGAGAAATTTAAAAAAAAATGAGTCCTAAAATGTTCAAGTTTTACAAATACTAAAATAGCCACCTGCTGATTTACATACACCTAAACAAGCTTGGTATGAATTATATACTGTTGCAGCAAGAAAGCAATATAATGTTAAATTTACTGTTTGATTAATAAATCAAACTTATTCCCATCCTAAACAATACTTATCTTAATATAAGCTGCTACCCATGGCTCTCACTTGCATGACAACCACTTTTCACATTCACAAAGCATGAAACCACGTGGACATGCTTCCTTTTAAAAGAAGGAAATAAAATCAAACCAGAGGCAGAAGTATTCAGTAGCTTTCACAAACATCCAGAAGATGTCTCTGCATATTACCACAAAGCATTTCATCTTCGGAATACAACCGCATAGTTTAAAAGTGAAAATTCCACCAATATTTTTGCAACAAGTTAGCGAAGGCAATTTAAATGATCATGTCCACCTGTATATGGACATTTAAATCATGATGTAGCAGCACTTTAAATGGCACAAGGGCATAACTGACAGCAGATTCTAAAGTACAATGTTTAACAATTTTAAGGCAAACAATGAAAAATGACATTTTTTTGTCATTTTTGATGAAATTTCACCAATGCTCCCCCTTAACATAAATAAATGAACTGAAGCTAAGTCACTTTAATACAATGGATATATGCAGATGTACTGCCTTTTATAAGCATCATTAGCTATTTACAAAAAGTTTTTTCTTTGGAAAATAAACATAAAAATGAATTTTTTGGCTAGAGAAGCCTTTGTTATTTATTTATACCACAACTGACAATAACAGGGAAAACACTCAATAAAATCAAAATAATACATTCAGTGATTACTTCTATTCCTGGATTTAAGTAAAATAGAGTACATGGTTCAAGAAAATGTCATACGCCAACACACATTATCTTTATTTCTTACATTAGAGAGAGCTTACTGTTAGAGAGATAGAACTGCAAACAGGTACATACGTTGCACTGCTGTTATGGGAACCAGTATGGCTTTCTGGTTTCCTAAATGCTGCTGCTGCAGCTTTACGTGTAAATAATACAGCTGTTCTCCTATTCACTCCGGATGGAGACACAGACGTTGGTGGCTGAGACTGTTCACTCCCTATTATTTGCTTGGATGGGGTTGTAGCAGAAATCAAACCTGATCCTTCTGGAAAGTAATGGAAAAACTGAAGTTTAACCAGTTACAAATGAAAGTAATAAAATAAAAATTAAAAAAAACTGAAGAAAAAAGGTCCTTGCTCATTTGAATACTTCAGTTTTATTCATATACATCACATAAATTTACTGGAATTTCAAATTTGTAGTCAAACAGCTTCATCTGAAAAAAAAAAAAAAAAAAAAGGCATGTATCTCTATTTCAATCTTCAAGAATAACTCGCTAAGTCAGAAAGCGAGTTACTAGTTTGGACTATATAGAATAAAAGTATTTCAGAAAGTGGAGTGCCATTGTTACTATAATTAGGCAAATGAGTCAATCTTGTATATACTTTTCTCCACCTACAAGTTGTTTAATGAAGACTAGTTTCTGGGAACTTCTTCCCTATCCTCAGTTCTGTGGTTGACTCAACCAGGGCACGCATTGGCCAGCATTCATATGCCTTGAAGTTTTGCATTTCTTCTAGCGGCAACAAGGCAATCACTTTATAGATCACTATTTAAGCCAATTTACTACTGTTTTAAATTCTCTTGCAAATAGACTGCATTTGTGTTTTAAGACACTGTGAAACTCAAAACTAATCAAAAGCTATCGAGATTCAACTGTATTGGAACACCACAGTGAAGCGAAAAATTATTAAATTTTAGATGAGTCGCATTTTTTACACATCTGCTTCACTTTCGTACCTATTTTGAGGACATGTTTCGCAAATCTTCGTTTGCATCTACGGCTCTTGTGCGACTGAAGCTAGATCCAGCGGTGTGGGTAATTCTGGGGTTGTTGCTGCCATCTGTTGATTTAGTGATGAACTGAAATGTGGGATTCTCTTCTAGCGGGATTTCAAAGTTCATTAGTTGGTTTTTATGTTTTTCTATGTATATCCTCTCCCATATGACGAGTTCACTATGTTTTTCTACGTATTTTAGTAATTCTGTGCTATCTTCAATTTCATGATTTTCAGACCAGAAATGTGCTGCTATTGCGGACTTATCAATATTTTTGTATCTTAAGTGCCTGAAGTGTTCTTTCTTTCTAGTGCCTATGTTCCTTTTTGTCCTTCCTATGTAAATTTTTTCACAGTCTTTACACTTAATTTTGTAAATGCCTGACTTTTCCTCTGGTTTTATCTTATCAGTATTATTACTGTGAAGTAGGTTTTTAATGTTGTAATTGTTTTTTGGTGCCAATGTTATATTGTATTTCTTGAATATTTTTTGGAACTTTTTTGTGGCCCAGGGGTGGTAAGTAAATTTAGCAAATCTAGTTTCTTGTTTTATTGGTGTGAGAGCTGTGATCTGTTTTAATTTCTTTTGAAGTTTGAATAATTTTAGTTTTTTATCTACAAGGTTTTTTCCATATCCATTTTTAATTGCAGTTTTTAAGATTTGATGGTATTCGTTTTGATATTCTTGCTGGCTGAGAGGTAGATTTACTAATCTGTGTGTCAGACTGTTGATGGTTGCATGTTTGTGTGGAATTGGGTTGAAACTATTTGCTTTGATGTAATTATCTGTGTGTGTTGCTTTTCTATGAATGCCAAATTCTAGTTTTTCATTGCCTTTTTTGATTTTAAGGTCTAAAAAAGGTAGAGTACAGTCCTCTTCAGTTTCTACTGTGAATTGTATGCTGGGTTCTTGCAGGTTGAGTAGTTTCAAAGCATCATCTATTAGTTTGTAGGGCACTATTGCAAAGATGTCGTCTACGTATCTGTACCATGTTTTAAACATATGAGGGAAGGCTTTAGTAATATGTGTTTCGAAAAAGCTCATGTATAGATTGGCCAAAAATGGTGATAGCGGGGCTATGTTTAAAACATGGTACAGATACGTAGACGACATCTTTGCAATAGTGCCCTACAAACTAATAGATGATGCTTTGAAACTACTCAACCTGCAAGAACCCAGCATACAATTCACAGTAGAAACTGAAGAGGACTGTACTCTACCTTTTTTAGACCTTAAAATCAAAAAAGGCAATGAAAAACTAGAATTTGGCATTCATAGAAAAGCAACACACACAGATAATTACATCAAAGCAAATAGTTTCAACCCAATTCCACACAAACATGCAACCATCAACAGTCTGACACACAGATTAGTAAATCTACCTCTCAGCCAGCAAGAATATCAAAACGAATACCATCAAATCTTAAAAACTGCAATTAAAAATGGATATGGAAAAAACCTTGTAGATAAAAAACTAAAATTATTCAAACTTCAAAAGAAATTAAAACAGATCACAGCTCTCACACCAATAAAACAAGAAACTAGATTTGCTAAATTTACTTACCACCCCTGGGCCACAAAAAAGTTCCAAAAAATATTCAAGAAATACAATATAACATTGGCACCAAAAAACAATTACAACATTAAAAACCTACTTCACAGTAATAATACTGATAAGATAAAACCAGAGGAAAAGTCAGGCATTTACAAAATTAAGTGTAAAGACTGTGAAAAAATTTACATAGGAAGGACAAAAAGGAACATAGGCACTAGAAAGAAAGAACACTTCAGGCACTTAAGATACAAAAATATTGATAAGTCCGCAATAGCAGCTCATTTCTGGTCTGAAAATCATGAAATTGAAGATAGCACAGAATTACTAAAATACGTACAAAAACATAGTGAACTCGTCATATGGGAGAGGATATACATAGAAAAACATAAAAACCAACTAATGAACTTTGAAATCCCGCTAGAAGAGAATCCCACATTTCAGTTCATCACTAAATCAACAGATGGCAGCAACAACCCCAGAATTACCCACACCGCTGGATCTAGCTTCAGTCGCACAAGAGCCGTAGATGCAAACGAAGATTTGCGAAACATGTCCTCAAAATAGGTACGAAAGTGAAGCAGATGTGTAAAAAATGCGACTCATCTAAAATTTAATAATCAAAAGCTGTTTTGGTTGTAAGACCTAAATATCATTAAGAACGATACAAAAATAAAATTTGGAATTCACAGGAAGCCAACACAGTCAGAAAATTACATATCATTATCATATTTTCATCATTTCACAGAATCACAGAAAAAGTCATACTTCACATAGATGAAGAAAATGGATACAACAGAAGTTTGGTATTTAAGTTAAAAAAGCCAAACTAAAGAAAACCATAGCCAAACTAAAGAAAACCATCAAGGAAGGTAAATCAAATCAAATCAAATTTATTCACCATAAGATTTCCAATTACAGAAATATCGGCTTCGTCAATACAATTTTACATTACAGATTAACAGTAAACACATGATCGGATAAACAAATAAGGTGATAGTATTTACAATTGCAATATATATAATACATATGTCTAACAAAATTGATTCACTGTTCATCAAGGTATTCATTTACTGAATAAAAACATCTTTGTATTAGATACTTCTTTAATTTCCTTTTAAATATTGTTAAATTTGGTAATTCTTTGAAATATTGAGGAAGTTTGTTGTACAATTTAATACAGTTATAGTGTATACTTTTTTCATATAGGGTTCTCTTATGCCCTGTAACATGAAGATGTGATTTACCTCTAGTGTTGTGACTATGTATTTCAGCGTTTGTGACAAAAATATTTAACTGTTTATGAGCGATCACCAGCACCTCATAGAGATATATAGATGGAACTGACAGAATATTCAATGATCTGAAATAAGGTCTACAACTTGTGGTACTGGAAAGATTCATCATTAAACGTATGGCCCTCTTTTGTATTATAAACATTCTTTTCGTATAGCTCGTCTTTCCCCAGAATATTATGCCATAGGATAACTGCGAGTGAAAGTAGGCAAAATAGGCTATTTTAAGCACATCAAGATTGACTGATGATCTTAAAGTATATAGTGCAAAACAAGTTTGACATAGTTTTTTGGATAAAGCATCAATATGAGTTCCCCAATCTAGATTACTATCTACCCAAACTCCAAGAAATTTAATTTTATCTGTAGTAGTTACTGATTCATTCTCTAAGCATATATTAGGGAAACTTACATTTTTGTTGACTTTATGATGGAAACCTACAGCGATGCTTTTGCTCTTATTAATAATAAGTTTATTGTCTTTAAACCAATTTGAAACATAGTCTGTTACCCCATCAACGTTTGCTTTGAGTTCTTGTTTGTTTTTCCCAGAAATGAGAACACTGGTATCATCAGCAAACAGAGTAAATTTAGTATTAATGCATTGGTTGTTTTTGGCCAGGTCATTAATATACAATAGGAACAATAAGGGACCCAATACCGAGCCCTGCGGAACTCCATATTTAATGTTTTTTACACTAGAGCGAGCAGCTTTAATCTCCTTCGAACCATTTACTACATATTCAATTTCGGTTAACTGCTTTCTATTTATTAGGTACGATTTAAACCATTCAAATGGAACTCCTCTGATACCATAATTATACAACTTGTGTAATAATATATCACGGTCGACTAGATCAAAGGCCTTTGACTGATCAAGAAATAGTCCCATGCATTGATTCCCGCTGTCTAGATTTTTTAGTATATCTTCAATAACGTTCCGTAGTGCTGAGCTTGTTGATTTCCCTTGCTGGAACCCGTACTGCACTTTCGATATAATATCATATTTATTTAGAAATGCTAAGACTCTATTGTACACCACCTTTTCAATTACTTTAGAAAAAACTGATAAAATAGATATTGGCCTATAATTTTCACAATCAGATTTTGAACCCTTTTTAAACAGTGGTTTAATTTTTGAGACCTTTAGATTCTCAGGTAACCAAATTCATAAAGAAAAAGAAAGCAATGGACTATTCAGTGGGTTTACGTACCCCCAAAAACATTTAATACATTAAAAAAGATATTTAAAAAACAAAATATCATCTTGGCACCTGCAAATAGATGCTCATATTAAAATTGTTACATTCAAAAATAAAAGATGAAATCCCACCAATAAGTATATCAAATAAATTTTAAAGATTGTGAGAAATTCTACATAGGGCAACTAAAAGAAACCTAAACACCAGACTCAAAGAGCATTTAGAAACATCAAATTGAAATAGGAAGGTAAGTCAAAGTAGCATTTCACTTTTGGTACAAAAACCATGACCTTGACCCAAATCCAAATTATTAAAAAGTGTGATAAACTACAAACTGACATGAGAACTTCTCAACATGGAAAAATAAAGAGAGTATTAACTTTGAAATCACATAGTTCATAATTTGATAAAGAAGGGCATAGTTCCACTACCAGAGAGAAAGCAGCAGCAGACAACAGTTGGATCTTTTGAGGTTGAAAATGCAAGCAAAAGCTTCCAAAACTGATCCCTCAAAAAATAAAAGTGACAGAGTGTGAAAGTACAAACAGGTTTTCCAAGTCTTCATACACTGAAAAATTATGATTCCATAACAAAATTAAAATAATTGAAAAAAATGTTAAAATTGGAACAGAAGGGAAAATATTAAAATTGTACTACAATTTTTTAATGCAAATATTTTGTAGATCTAAAAACAATTAAACTTTCTCAAAATTCAAACATCTACACAATGGGTTTCCCCAAGGAGATTTCTCAAGTACGGCAATTTTTAATATGATAAATGAGCTGCTACCTAAATTAAATGAAGTAGGGTATAAACTTTTAAACAAGGGTGTGAGTTAATGTATGGTGAATATCCTAAAAGCATTATACAAGGATAGTACATTTTGCATGACAGTAGAGCAGGGATGAGTAACAGAGGAAGCAGCTCAGAAGGGACTGAGGCACTAAGTCCAGTGTTATTCAATCTGTTTATTGACAATATTCTAATTGAATTAGGAAAGAACAACAATTTTTTGCCAGCAATAAATTAATGTGACAGCTTCAGGATTGTTTGGAAATGATTTAGTAGTAGGATCCATTACATAAAACAATATATTACATAAAACAATAATATGCATAAAACAATTCTTGCAGTCCATTACAGCAATAGGCATAAAACAATTCTTGCAACAAACAGATAAATACTGTAGTGAATGGAATTTAAAGGTAAACCAGGATAAGACTCAAATATTAGTATTTAAGAAAGGGGCAACATTGAGCAAATTTAAAAAGTGGAAGAAAGGAAACCAGGAACATAGTGGTTAGAGATGTATATATTTAGGTATTAAAATGGATGGGGGGTGGAAAATAGGAGAAACATACCAAGTTGTTTTTTGCAGAAGGGAAAGGTGCATTGGCAGTAGTTAGAGGGTGTAAATACAGAATACCGGATATCAATGTCAGATGTTAAGAAAAATGTACAACATAGTAATGGAAGCAAAAATGTTATATGGGAATGAAGTTTGAGGAATAGAGGGTGGATGGGAAGTAGTGGGGGTGGAAAAAGGGGAGAAACAGAACAAGTTGGTTTTTGCAGAAGGGAAAGGTGCATTGGCAGTAGTTAAGAGGGTGTAAATACAGAATACCGACAATAAATAATAGATCTATTTTAAAATTGAGAAAATGAAAAAGGAATAGTGCTAAAAATGAGAAGAAAAAGAAATTACCTAGAACAATGGAAGAAAAGATGTTGCATTTTCAAAAAAATGCATTGGAAGTAACTCTGAATAGGTGGTAGGTGCACAATAAACATACCATATGACTTAAAACATCAAAAGAAATCGTGAGTATGCAGATATGAGGTCTGTTCAAAAAGTATCGCCAATTTTGAATTTTCGCATACTACATATATTTGATTTTTGATAGTTTTGTGTTGTTATGTTGGTACTCATGTCCCTTGACAAGCATTTTGAATGTTCAGTTAATTGTTGACAACTATTTTGCTTGATCGTGTTTTGGCTCATCTTCAACTTCTGCCTATTCCAAAAAATTGAACAAAGAAACTGTATCGAATTCTATGTGAAAAACAAAATTAAGTGCATGGATGCATTCCGAATGTTGACTGTGGCATATGGTGAAGCTAGCTTGGACCAAAGCAACATTTATTGGTGGCCCGCATCAGTAGCGTAGATGGTAGCATGTCTGCCTCACGTTCAAGAGCTCCCGAATTCGAATCTCGGCCAGGGTGAGTTACCTGGACAAGGTTTTTTTGGGGGTTTCCCTCATACTACAAAGACGAATGTCAGGTAACTCTAAGCCTCATGGACCCTGGGCACATTTGAGCATCATTTCACCCACTGCATTCATAGTCCGATAAGACTTAAAAAGTTAAAGCACGTAAATTACAAAAAAAAAAAAAATCAGTTGTACAAAAGGTTTTCAGAGGGTCGAGAAGATGTGAACAATGAAGAGCATCCCGGATGCCCGAGCTCATCAACAGCACATGAAAACATTAAAGTAAAGAAAATAGTATTGGCCAATCGTCGAATTACTGTTAGAGAAGTTGCCAAGGACCTAAACATATGGACTGGCTTGTGCCATTCGATTTTGACCAATGATTTGGGTATGAGAAGGGTCACCACAAAATTCGTACCAAAGTTGCTCAATTTCAACCAAAAACACCATCACGTTAATGTTGCTCAAGGAGCTGTTGAACTCTGTCCACAACCCAAATTTACTCCAGAGAGGTCATAACTGGCGATGAATCATGGCTTTATGGTTATGACATGGAAACTAAAGCATCACGATGGATCCTTTCATGGAAGTGTTGAAAACAGTGTTGTTGTATAAATTAAATTTATTGGGAGTTGATTAATGACACTAAACAACACTTACTTTTAAATTTTCCCGGAACTAGTTTCAGAGGCATTCCCTCTATCACCAGCCGGACATCGACTGGTTCTCCTTGGTGTAGCTGGCAATATTTTGTCATCAGTCTCCTCTGGTGGCAGTTCGAGGAACTTGCTGAACAAATCTTTCTGGGGGATGTCGAAATTGAATACTTTGTTCCTATTTTTTGAAATAAAGATTTGTTCCCATGTGGCCAATTCTTCTTTTCCTGTTGTATGTTTTTTTGGTTCTGGATTTATGTTGTGGTTTTTTTCCCAAAAATGCGTGGCAACTGCTGATTTTTCTAATTGTTTGTATTTTATGTTCCTAAAGTGTTCCTTTGCTCTTGTTTCTAAATTTCTTTTGGTTTTTCCAATATAAATTTGACTACAGTCACAGCATTCAATTTGATATATCCCAGATTTTTTGTTAGATGGAATGGCATCTTTGATGTTTGAGCAAATTAGGTTTTTTAAGGAGTAATGGTTCACTGGTGCTAGTTGAATGTTTTGTTTTTTGAAGACTTTTTTTAATTTATCAAAGGCCCATGGATGGTAAGTGAATTTTTTGAAGATCATTTTAGTTTCTGTAGCTGAGAGGGTTGTGGTTTCCTTTAGTAGTTTCTTCTTTTTTGCTAAGTTCACTTTTTTGTCTACTAGTGATTTGGGAAAGTCATTTTTCTGTGAAATTTCAATAATTTTGTTGTATTCTATTTTGTATTCTTCTGCTGTGAGAGAATTGTTGACCAGTCTGTGTGCTAAACTATTAAAGATTGCCTGTTTGTGGGATCTTGGATTGTAGCCATTAGCTTTTATGTAGTTGTCTGTCTGTGTTGGTTTTCTGTAAATGCCAAAGTTTATTCTATTTTTATTTCTGATTATTTTTAGATCTAAAAATGGTAAATACTCGTCTTTTTCAACTTCTACAGTGAACTTGATGCTTTTTTCTTGAATATTTAAAAGTTTTAGTGCATCACTGATGTGTTTTTTTGGCACTATGGCAAATATGTCATCTACATATCTTTGCCAGAGTTTGAACATCCATGGGAAACCTTTAGTGATCCAAAATTACTAAAACATACAACAGGAAAACAAGAACTGTCCACATGGGAACAAATCTTTATTTCAAAAAATAGGAACAAAGTATTCAATTTCGACATCCCCCAGAAAGATTTGTTCAGAAAGTTCCTCGAACTGCCACCAGAGGAGACTGATGACAAAATATTGCCAGCTACACCAAGCAGAACCAGTCGATGTCCGGCTGATGATAGAGGGAAGACCTCTGAAACTAGTTCCGGGAAAATTTAAAAGTATGTGTTGTTTAGTGTCATTAATCGAATCCCAATAAATTTAATCTCGATGGATGCTGCCACACAAGCCAAGACCGAAAAAAGTGTGCCAAGTTCGGTCGAATGTAAAGGTTTTGCTTACAGTTTTCCTTGATTGCAGGGGAGTGGTGCATCATGAGTTCTTGCCACATAGTAGAATGGTCAATAAGGAATATTACCTGAAAGCTATGTGCAATTTGCGCAAAGCAATGTGCCAGAAATGCCCGGTTTAGTGGAATAAAAAAACTGGTTTTGCACCATGATAATGCACCTGCTCAAACATTGTTGCTTGTGTGCAAATGTTTGACCAAAAACAACACACTTATGATGCTGCAGCCACTGTACTCCCCAGAACTGGCCCACTGTGACTATTTTTTTTTTTTTTTTTTTTTTGTTCCCAAAACTGAAGAAACCCATGAAAGGATGACACTATGCCACAATTGAGGAGATACAGATTCGAACAAGATCACAAAAAGAATTTAAAGTGCTTCGAGGATTGGAAAAAAATCATTGGCACAAGCGTGTAATATCTGGTGGGGATTACTTTGAAGGGGAAGGGAAAAAAATAGATATTCATGAGTAAATAAATATTTTTTAAAAAAACATAAAATTTGCTATACTTTTTGAATGGACCTCGCGTAAGAAGGAATTGCAAGATGCATCATTGCAAGATGCATTAAAAATGCAAGAATGTAAAGTGCAGGATTTCTTTGGGCAACAATCTACAATTCAGGAAATCATTATGGTGCATCAAGAATAAAACATTACCTTGTTGACTGCTCGAATCTGATGTGCTAGAGGCATTTACAGCAGATGTATTGTTCACTGTTACTGCAGAAGTTGATGATGGTGTGCTAGTAGCTGGAGGTTCTTCTGGCTCTTCCACTGGATGCTTTCTCCAACCTTTCTTACGACCTCTTCCACTTTTTGGCTTAACAACATTTGCAGTGGAGGGGCCTGCAGGTCCTATCAATGTTTCTAGTTTTACAATTTGGCAAAATGGAACAGAAATGAAAGATTTTTTAATGAACCTAACAAGGCTTATCCCTAAGCTCAAATCTGTGTTCGCTTGAGAGTTTGATGGCATCATCTCTGCTCTATCAGATGCGGGATATAGCTGTAAGTACCCAAAAATGAGTCCAGAATACATAGGAACATATCGGCATAATAACACAGATAACACAGCATTGTACCGGAGGATTGCATACCACTGCAGGCAGAGGCATACATATGGCATATGTAAGGAGCACCGGGGATGTCCAGCAGCTACTTGCAAGTGGTCACCTGCAGCACTTCTTAAGCTTCAGTTTTGGGCGTTGTGGTTCTACTCTGCAGCAGATTATTTTGCACAATGCCATCAAACTCTCAAGCCAATACAGGTATGAGCATAGTGATAGTTGCCTTGTAAGTTCATGTTATGTGACAATTTTCCTGTGAAAATAACTATTAGATATGAATACTGAATTTGCTTCCTTAGCTGGTTGAGTCAAAATGCCTCTTGGAAATTAAGTCTGCTCACACTCTGTCTTTGTTGCAGTTTTCATTTAGAATCAAAATATTTATCTAACTTTATATGAAGCCGAGTCCACAATGCATATTTCTAGGAAAAGCTGTGGGAAAAATATTTCATTTGTCGTAGCACTGTAACCTACCGCTTATAATTCACACATAATTTTTCTTCTTATATCTCTTAATTGCTATGGCAGAGAAAGTATAGTAGTTGTCAAATGTATTAATATATATTAATTTTTGTTTCTTGTATGTTAAAAGTCAAACTGTGTTTCATGTTACATAATGTGCTGGCAATTGATGCAATATGAGCACTAAAAATAATTTCCTCAATTGCACCCTGTAACCAATAAACATTACAAAGCAGAATGTTAGAAAAGCAAGAGATGGAGTTTATTTTCTCATGGCAGAAATAAAGTTGCCAGACTTCCACACCATATTGCATAACAAAAGACAGAAATCATCAATGCAAAAAACCATAATTAAAGAATTTATTCTCAAGTAGTACTCTCCTTTTTGAAAAGATATATTGCAGTTCTTTTACTTTATATTTTTTAAATGAAATCAGGTACACTAAGTGAATGAACTGAAATGTGTAGTGTTTAACGCCCGCTTTTACTACAATCGGCACCACAGGCGATGACACTGATGATACATGAGATGAAGATGGAGCACCAGTGGAATGAAATGGCGGGGGAAACCGGAGGTCCCGGAGAAAACCCACCCCAGCGCCGTGTTGTCCACCACAAATCTCACTTTGCGGTCGCCTGGGATCGAATCCGGGCCACCTTGGTGAGAGCCAAGCGGTCTAACCACTGAGCCACGGCGTGGCCCACTAAGTGAATGAGCAGACATTAAGTCTTATTTGCATGCATTTCAGTTTGATGTATTAGAACTTCAAATGGTTTTGTAATTTTGTAAAAACAATTTAAGTCTTGCCAGCACACAATCCACAACACAGATCTTACAACTGTTGTTTGCACATTCTTAAAAACAAAAGCCAAATGCAGAAAGACAAAGTATGAGGTTTTGTTGAAATTATATTAACACCAGAAGTTTGAAATAAGTGTAGTCTATATGAAAATACATACTTTAGTGATGTATGAAATAAGGATAAGCAAAACTGCTTCCCTAGCACTTTTAGATATTTTGAGAAACTAATAATCTGTAAAAGGAATTCTCAATTTTTGTTAACATCCTAACAATACTGTAAACACATTGGGTGAGCAAATGAACACGAATTTTACCTATGCAAGGAATCAGCAAATGACTTTAGTTCTAACAGAATCTAATCATCATAAATAGAATAGAATCTTTATTGTCTCATAACGTTTACATTACGAGCCTAAGCTGGTGAACTGGTGACTCATCAACTTATAAACAAGAGTTAAAATAAAAGAGAAAACTAATTCTAATGTGTAGATAGTATACAAGGTATTATTTTATCAATATAAATAATTTGTCAGTTTCAAGTAATGCAAGGTTTAGCAGTACTTATAATATTGTGTCATCCATGAATTCTTGTATGAAGTAATATGTCTTATTCAGGAACAATTCTTTTACACTTTTATGAAACAATTTTGAAATCTTTATCTCTTTGAATCGTTGAGCCAATTTATTATATATTTTTATACCATTATAATAGTTTTTTTTTTTTTGTGTACAGTGTTAGTCTATGCATAGGGTACTTTATGCTGGGCATTTTTCAAGTGCTGCAATGACAATTTTGTTTTTGCATAAGTTTGTCATATTTTTACATAAATAGGTGAGTAACTCTAAAATATATACTGAGGGCATTGTTAAAATTTTAATTTTTTAAGTAATGGTTTGCATGAATCTTTAAAGCTAGCATGTAACATTACATGTATTATCTTTTTTTGAATTTTAAATACTGTTTCCCATCCAGATGCATTTCCCCACAATATTATACAATAGGCCAAGTTTGAATGAAAATATCTATAATATACAACTTTTTGGTATCTATTTTTATTATATGTGTCAGGCATAACATATTATAGCAGGCCAAATTCAATTTTTTGGTTATATGTTCAATACAGATATTCCATTTTAAATATTCATCTATCTGCATTACTAATATCTTGATATAACCTTAGTCATATTAATGTGTTACTTATATCAGTTATAACATATGAAGACACATATTCATTCCACAAATTCATCTGGAAAATTCTAACAATTCAGGGAAGTACCAGCCACTTAAGGATACCTATGACTGAAAATTTGAAATCCTGAACTAATAATGCTAGATTTTTAAGATTTATACTACAGATGTAACTTAGTGCAAATATGATACAAATGTTATCAATTTCACTTTGATAGTTTGGAAAATATGGTCAAATTTATTTATTTTTGGTTATGTCACCTAAAAAGTCCCTTGTGACAAAATAACTGAAATTTTGGTCTAATATTTTAACAGGTTCCCAATATATCCATTTTTTGAATTTGGCCTATGTTACTCTGTGTCTCAATAACTTCAGGCTTCATAAATTTTTAAATCTATGAATATGGCATTTTTTTTTTTTTTTTTGCCCAAAATTTGAATTTTTTGTGTTTTGAAGTAAAGAAAGTGTGCTTAAATGCATCTCACAATAATACCCAGGCAGTTTCTATTCACTGTCTCTCTATGCACATGTGTAGCAAGTTTAATTAGTCTAACACTAAAACTGAGATGCAAGGAGCATCTTAAATGATGAAAAATGCTGAAATTTTCAATAGCGAGAAAACAAGGAGAAAGAATTAGAATTCACATCTAACACTACAACTCACGTTTCTTTCAAACTAGATTAGAGCATTTAAAAATAGCTTTCGGATGCTATCTAAGCATTCTTTGGATTCAGGAAGGTTTACACTATTTTACAGACTAAAAAGAGGAAAAGCTGATTTTTTGAAAATGTTCATGAAATTTCAGTCATACATATCCTAAAATTACAAACAAAAGTAATTCTAGTCAAAATATTTACATATTCTATTTTGTAGTACAGTATACCTTACAAAGTGTATTGGAAACAATATTTTAGTTTACCTGTTGCAGTATCTGTAGACTCACTGACATTCAATGATGTTTCTTTGCTTGTCTTGTTAGCAGCTTTTGAAGTTCCTGAAGAAAAATGGAACATCATTATTTAAAAACTAAATAAAACTAGTCATATCTTAAGAGTATCATATGCACAATTTATGGTTTATTAACCTTTGAGTTCATTAGGTGATTGCAGTTCTAAAGAATTTTAGATGCTCAGCTTCAGCAAAAAAGGTTCCCTTCCCTCTGGCATTTAATTAATCCAGCAAACTGTACATTCCAATGCAGCCAAAATGCAACCCTATTATAACAAACGAATCTCAATGCCTGGTAAAAAGTTTACTGGTGATTTGTATACAGATGTCTAATGTAATATAGGCTTTATTGAAGCAATGAAAGAAACAGCTTCACTACTCAGTCAAAATACAATCTCAAAATCTTGGGAGAAATGCTAAACAAAAGACTTCTAATTCTTTTTAATAGGCTCAGGAAAACCAAACACAAAATAATTATTAAAAGTAGTATGTGCTTCAACACTGAGAATTGCCAAGTGAGGTGTTGATAATTGCAAAAACTATTTGTAGTTGGTTTATTGATACTTGTCACTTACTTTTTATATAAATGAGAGACTAGTTTCAAAGGCAATCGCCTCCATTTTCAATCTCTTTCCAACTGGCATCTGTTGTCTGCAGATACCACAGATGCCAGTTGGAAAGAGATTGAAAATGGAGGCGACTGCCTTTGAAACTAGTCTCTCATTAATATAAAAAAGTGACGAGTATTTTTTTTTTTCTTTTTTTGAGTATCAATAAACCAACTACAAATAGATTTTGCGATTAATTTTGATGTCACTGTTACTAAATTCCTCCAAACAGATATAACAGATATGAGCTGTTGATATTTGAAATTAGAAATCTATTTATGTAACTGTATAATTCCAAATAAAGGTGGTAAATAAGAAAACTGATTTTTAAAGCAACAACATTGAATCCTCAAAGTATAAACTTGGAAAGAAGCGTAGGGACAGTGAAGCACAAATTAATACAAAAGTGAATCGAGAAGATATTGACACATTGCTTCACTAGTGTGAGTGAAGCAATGTGTCAATATCTTCTCGATTCACTTTTGTATTAACATTGAATCCTCCCCTTTATAAGTCAGGATGTATTCACCCAATTCTTCTTAGGCCATGTGTTATGATCTCCAGTAAAGGTAGAAGTTTGCTAAGGTTTGTTAAATCAAATGCACTGTACAGCAGGTAAATGTAATTGTTAGTTAACCTGGAGTTTGTTATCAATTTTTTATGACTGGCAACATTTTTGTGCACAATTTCACACCACCTTGGAAAAAACTTTTAACTCTAAATATACAAAATAAACTTTCTGCTTTAATTTTCTCAAGCCTGCCATCTTATTTATGTATATATAAGCCTGCCATCTTATTTATGTATATATAAGCCTGCCATCTTATTTATGTATATACATCCAAAGCTTTTTTTAAGTTAGTATGGTGTGATTTCATGATTAAAATACATAATTTTAAATAACTTGAACAATAGGATGGATGCATTTATGTACTATACTTGCCCTCAATATTATGATTTGTATAGGTTAGGTAGTAGTACATTTCTAAACACTAAACTACATATATTAAAGTTATGCCATTAGTTTGCATACATAAATTTGGAATAGGTGAAGTGTATTTTGGTAACTAACCCATTCGCATGGTATGACGAGCTGCACTCGCATGATGCTTTGTGGCATTTAAATCGTATGACGAGCTCAGCTCGCACATGCACACTGTTGCACATAAATGCATGAAGTTCAAATTGTAGGCAATAGATGGCTTTAAATATATACACAAATAAAAATATTTACTACTAAGGCTTCACTTATCTTAAGAAATTGGTGTAGATACTTCTTTTCAAATGGAAATCAATTTCACAAACAAATTAGTAGCAAATATTTTTATTTGTGTATATATTTATTGCTTCACTGTAGCTAGCTTCATTTTCTACGTAACCAGATGGCTCTAAAGTAAGGCAATCTACATACTAAGATGCTCAATATAATTTTTTTCTGTGCATTTCACATGGTGTTTTCCCACTAAAAATGTTTATTTCGCAAATGTTGCATATTTCAGTAAGTAACATGCGAAGAGAGCCATGCATGGTAATGATAAGGAGGGTTTACAAAAGCTTTTTGACAGTGTTTTTTTACAGTGATAATGAACTAAATGATTTCAGAATCTAAAGAACCCCAAACAGTACTTCATAGTGATATGAGTGATGAAGGCAGTGATTACGGAATGAAAGATTTTCCCGCAAATTCAAATTTTGTGGCAACGTGCCAGTGGGTAAAAGTACATTTAACCCATGGTGAGTTCAGTTTTTTAGCAATATTCACGGCAAATTGAGTACACATATCTTTACTGGTTGAGTTTATATGATTACTTTAAAATATTGATGCTTGCAATGCCACTGGTAGGTTTTAAATCTAACTTCTCGTCAACTACTAGGGTATATCGAGATTCAACTGTATTGGAACCCCACAGTGAAGCGAAAAATTATTAAATTTTAGATGAGTCGCATTTTTTAACACATCTGCTTCACTTTCGTACCTATTTTGAGGACATGTTTCGCAAATCTTCGCTTGCATCTACGGCTCTTGTGCGACTGACGCTAGATCCAGCGGTGTGGGTAATTCTGGGGTTGTTGCTGCCATCTGTTGATTTAGTGATGAACTGAAATGTGGGATTCTCTTCTAGCGGGATTTCAAAGTTCATTAGTTGGTTTTTATGTTTTTCTATGTATATCCTCTCCCATATGACGAGTTCACTATGTTTTTGTACGTATTTTAGTAATTCTGTGCTATCTTCAATTTCATGATTTTCAGACCAGAAATGAGCTGCTATTGCGGACTTATCAATATTTTTGTATCTTAAGTGCCTGAAGTGTTCTTTCTTTCTAGTGCCTATGTTCCTTTTTGTCCTTCCTATGTAAATTTTTTCACAGTCTTTACACTTAATTTTGTAAATGCCTGACTTTTCCTCTGGTTTTATCTTATCAGTATTATTACTGTGAAGTAGGTTTTTAATGTTGTAATTGTTTTTTGGTGCCAATGTTATATTGTATTTCTTGAATATTTTTTGGAACTTTTTTGTGGCCCAGGGGTGGTAAGTAAATTTAGCAAATCTAGTTTCTTGTTTTATTGGTGTGAGAGCTGTGATCTGTTTTAATTTCTTTTGAAGTTTGAATAATTTTAGTTTTTTATCTACAAGGTTTTTTCCATATCCATTTTTAATTGCAGTTTTTAAGATTTGATGGTATTCGTTTTGATATTCTTGCTGGCTGAGAGGTAGATTTACTAATCTGTGTGTCAGACTGTTGATGGTTGCATGTTTGTGTGGAATTGGGTTGAAACTATTTGCTTTGATGTAATTATCTGTGTGTGTTGCTTTTCTATGAATGCCAAATTCTAGTTTTTCATTGCCTTTTTTGATTTTAAGGTCTAAAAAAGGTAGAGTACAGTCCTCTTCAGTTTCTACTGTGAATTGTATGCTGGGTTCTTGCAGGTTGAGTAGTTTCAAAGCATCATCTATTAGTTTGTAGGGCACTATTGCAAAGATGTCGTCTACGTATCTGTACCATGTTTTAAACATATGAGGGAAGGCTTTAGTAATATGTGTTTCGAAAAAGCTCATGTATAGATTGGCCAAAAATGGTGATAGCGGGCTTCCCATAGCTAGTCCTGAAATTTGTTTGTAATATTTTCCATCGAAGACAAAATACGTACAAAAACATAGTGAACTCGTCATATGGGAGAGGATATACATAGAAAAACATAAAAACCAACTAATGAACTTTGAAATCCCGCTAGAAGAGAATCCCACATTTCAGTTCATCACTAAATCAACAGATGGCAGCAACAACCCCAGAATTACCTACACCGCTGGATCTAGCGTCAGTCGCACAAGAGCCGTAGATGCAAGCGAAGATTTGCGAAACATGTCCTCAAAATAGGTATGAAAGTGAAGCAGATGTGTTAAAAAATGCGACTCATCTAAAATTTAATAACTACTAGGGTATTTAAATAAGATGCAATTGGGTTAATAAAATCATTGACAGTTGATAGTCATATGTTTATGAGCATTAAATGAATGGAAGAGGATGGATAAGTCAGTGGTTGTGGTAGCAATGAAAAGGATCAATTATTGCTAAGATGTTTCCATAGCAACAATAGATATAAAAACCTTGTTGCTAATACTTTGACTAAGGATTTATATTTCCCAACAGTTTCTGACAGACATAAATGTAAATTCGTTAATCCTATGTTCTCACTCAATTCTTAACTGGACATGCCAAATTTTCAGCTTACTTATTTTGATTCAAAATCAAATCCACATGTGATTGTATTTGTGGAAATCATCTTCAAGATGTCCCTCACATTTTATTTGATTGTCTGTTTTTCTGTTTTGAAAGATACGAACTTGAATTATTGCTTCAATCCTTAGGTTACACTTTCTCAAAACCACTTACACATATTCTGATGAATTACAAAACTTATCAATATTTCATGGCTTTCTTAACAAAATATTTCTTAAGCTAAATGATTCATCTTGATGTTTACTGTTTGTCAGCTTGATATTGAATTTGTTATGTTTTTGTAAATTCTATTGTATTCATAAATTTGTGAACTATATTTCTAATATACCTTTGGGTAAAATAGGAATCAAAAATTTGGACAATAAATAAATAATACTGTAACACATGATTAGCATGAGCCTGACGAGCAAACCAACAGTCAATAAACTGCTTTTCTTATTGATAAAACTATTTGTAGTCATATATCGAGATTTAACTGTATTGGAACACCACAGTGAAGCGAAAAATTATTATTTTTTAGATGAGTCGTATTTTTTACACATCTGCTTCACTTTCGTACCTATTTTGAGGACATGTTTCGCAAATCATCGTTTGCATCTACGGCTCTTATGCGACTAAAGCTTGATCCAGCGGTGTGGGTAATTCTGGGGTTGCTGCTGCAGTGTAAAGACTGAAAAAATTTACATAGGGAGGACAAAAAGAAACATAGGCACTAGAAAGAAAGAACACTTCAGGCACTTAAGATACAAAAATATTGATAAGTCCGCAATAGCAGCTCATTTCTGGTCTGAAAATCATGAAATTGAAGATAGCACAGAATTACTAAAATACATACAAAAACATAGTGAACTCGTCATATGGGAGAGGATATACATAGAAGATATACATAGAAAAACATAAAAACCAACTAATGAACTTTGAAATCCCGCCAGAAGAGAATCCCACATTTAAGTTCATCACTAAATCAACAGATGGCAGCAGCAACCCCAGAATTACCCACACCGCTGGATCAAGCTTTAGTCGCATAAGAGCCGTAGATGCAAACGATGATTTGCAAAACATGTCCTCAAAATAGGTACGAAAGTGAAGCAGATGTGTAAAAAATACGACTCATCTAAAAATTAATTATTTGTAGTCAGTTTTCACACTACGTCGCTTACATTGTGATTTTTAGAGGGACTAGTTTTGGGAGCTGCTGCTTCCAATTTTCAACCTCAAAAGCCCACTGTTGTCTTGTTATTACTGTTATCTGCTGTCTTCTCTCTGGTGGTGGAATTGTGAACTTCTTTATCAAATTATTGACTGGTGGGATTTCAAAGTTTATTACTCTGTCTTTATTTTTCTATATTATTTTTCCATGTTGTCAGTTTGTTATGGTTTATCGCACCTTTTAATAATTTTAGTTTTGGGTCAAAGTCATGGTTTCATTCCAAAAGTGAAATACTACTGCTGAATTATCTTCCTTTATCAATTTGATGTTTCTAAAATGCTCTTTGCCTCTGGTTTTTAGGTCTCTTTAAGCTTACCCTATGTAGCATTTTTCACAATCGATTCAACTTATTTGGTATATACTGGATCTATTGATTGATGAGATTTCATCTTTTGTTTTTGAAATTAACAATTTAATAGTAAGTATCTATTTGTAGGTGCCAAGATGATATTTTGTTCTTTAAAGAATTTGTTGAATATTTTTTAATGGTCTGTGTATGCATTGAATATGCTGTTGCTTTCTTTTTCTTTAGTGAATGTAGTTGCTACCTTATGGCTCTCTTTATCCAAGCTTTTATAATTTTCTTAAATATCAGGCCTGCTACATCCATTTTCTTCTGCTATGTGAGAAATGGCTTTCTGTTCCTTGTAGTATTCTGCTTTATCCATGGGTATATTGACTAGTCCGTGTGTATTGCATGTTATAGCTACGATTTTTTATGTAATTTTCTGATTGTATTGGCTTCCTGTAAATTATAAATTTTATTTCTGTGTCCAATTTGATCACTTGAGATGGTTCCAACATGTCACATGCCATGCCAGCCTTTACTGATTTCCTCCTAATGTCAACTTTGCCATTGAGAGTCCTTTCACATAGTGTTCTGGCTGGCCACACAGCATCCACCACTTGATGCTCGTTGACTTGGTTATGGACAGTCTTTCCCAAATGTCCCAGGTGGTCACATGCCAAACACACTCTACTAGGAGGTATTCAGAGACAACAGACTAAGGCAATTTTCCATCTCTGTCAAGTCAAACACTCCTGTTCTCCAAGATGGGTATAGCAGTTACCTCAGACACTTGCAGCTCCCTCCTCAGATTTGCTCTATACCACCCACTTGCTGGGAGGGCCAACTCGACTCTGCCTTTCCAGATGCTAAGTAATTCAATGTTCTTCCAAATGTTAAAAGTTGGACGAGGTCTTTCTCCTTTTTGCCAAGCACTTTCACATCCTTCTACATGGCGGCCGGTAGTTCATCAATTTTGGTCTCCATGTTATCCTTCCCAGATTTAATTTTCATCATCTCCATCTTCACAAGCCAGGATCTTAATTTCATCATCTTTTCTATTTCGATTCCATTTGCAATTATCTCTATATATATGGTGTGGCATGTAAAACTGGCCCGTCATAATGGTATATTGCATTACTTACAATTGTTACAAGGTTACATTTGTATACCGAGTTTCTGACAATTACATTATCTACCTTCCTACCAAGAAAAGATGTGTCAAGGCTGGGGGTTCACAAACGTGACTGTTACATGTAAGGCAGCTGCAGGCTCAGCCAAAAAAGCTTGTCAAAACCAGTTGAGAAAATGGCATTGTTGTGTGAAGTAGTATTGGATAATGACATGTACAATACCCAAGAGTACTGCCATTGTTAAAGCATTCATTTGCACTGGAACCTTTGTAAAAACCAAGAATTTCTTTCATAATAAATTTCCAGGATGTTCTGTGCCAGCAAAAAGCACCATAAAGGAATTGTTTGCAAAATGGCAGCATATAGAATCGGTTCAAAATGCTCCCAGAAGCATCTCTCTGCACACCTGATTTACATTGTCAGCACCTAATGTGAAGGTAGTCATATTCAGTGCATTACAATACATTGTATTTTATGTTCATTTTATGCATTTGACTTTAGGGGCCGGTTTTACGTGCCACATCCTGTATTATGAAGTGCTTGATACCATTAAGTAATTTATGTTAACCATATTATTTTCATATTCTAAGAACTTGATTTTCTGAACTATTCATGTTCTATACCACTTCTATTATTCACCGGCCTTCTTAAATATAACACTGTTACACCAACAAATGCAATGTCAGTTGAAATGGAATTCACCTACACTTCGCTATACTTAAAAAGTTTTTCATAAGTAAGGTTCCAGTTCAAATTCCAGCACACCACTGTGTCCCATATCCAGCAAATGTTCTGATAATATAAAAAACAACACCCTTTTTGTACAAAAAAAGGACTTTCGGGAGAAAATGTTTACACTGTTTGTTAACGGAAAGCAAATCCCTGACAGGAATGTGCTACCTTTATTCATTTCAAAACAGTGCAAGAAGAACAGTGAATATATGTGACAAAGAATTCATGCTATACAAGGAGTAGAACTATTCAAAAAATATGTGAATGGTGTAGAGAATTTTCAGTGTGGACAAACAAAATAATGGTAATACAGTATGAATAAGAATTACCTTACAAGGTTAAGCAAGTTCAGAATCAGAAAAGTCTTCTTTACGTTCATTGCTGTCGCTGGGAAAGAAATGTTATCATTTGCGTTCTCAATGATAGTGGCATCATCATATCTAACAAGAACCCATCACTGTCCCAATACTCCTGTTCAGTTTTCTCAATGTTGAGGAAGTCCTCCCAAACTTCTGTTGTCAGTGCTGCAGTTCCTTGCATTGCCAAGGTTTTAAGTTGCAACAGTGACATGTTGCCCGAAACATTATGTTCCATACATGTTTTATTTTACACCAAGCATACCCAGTACTATTTAACTCATATGTAAGATGGCAATCTGTAAATGGTATATACATAAACAGAATTCACTGAATATACTAAAACCTGGAAGGCATTCTTCACAAAAGCAGAAGGGGTTGATTTTGGATAGACATTTTTGAATGGGGTATAACTGAACTTTCCTGGGCATCAAACAACTACTAGGCAGGGTATCAGAGTCTAATCAGCAATTTCTTCCCTGCACCTTATTCTCCTGGGACTTTCTTTGATGTGGCACATTGTACTTAGATTCTTTACTATTTATAAGGTCAACAATGAATAACTTTTTGCTCTGATATATGTCAATCACGAAAAGGCAAAGTTTGAAAGATAGAATCAGAAATGAAAAATTCAAGCCATAGCTGTGATTTGAACAACAGCTCTTCCATTCTGGGTACAACTACTCTTATTATTCAACTACTATGGTAACATGCCAGCATCACAAATTCCCAAAATGACTCGCATTTTCCTGATAGATCACAAGGGAATTTCAAGGGAATTTCAATCCATGTTTGAGATTGCATAACCCAAAACCAACTTACAATTGTAAGTACTTTAAGCCCTGTGGTTTATAAACTTGAATGTTTAACCATGTTGTATAGTGAATTTTTGGCACTTTTCTTCCAATCCATAGTTAAAATTATATGGATTTATTACTATGCTTCAAAACTACACAGCAAATGAAACATTTACCTAAGGAGGAGTCATCCTCTTTCTGTTGTGATGACCGACGGGTTGAATATCTGGCAAGAGGCTTAGTTACCCTTTTCCTTTCATCCTCACTTGAATCTTCACCTTCTGAATCAGACTCAAATCCATCTTCTCCTTCTGCAAATAGCATACCATGGCATGAAATATGCACTTTTTGCAGAGCAAGGGAAAGCTTTCCTTCTCCTACCCCATACTTTTTAAGAGTATGCATCCTCTATTAGCTACACGGAATAGGGGCTCAGTGCATATATAAATGGCAGATGTTAATAATATTCCTATATTAATTCCCAAAAGACCACTGTTGCACAATTTTGGGATAAAATAAAGCTTCAAGGCCCTCTCACTGTAAATAAGTATGACCTGTTTTGCAGAGTAAACAATGTGTTACTTAAAAGTTTTTAACAATCTAAATTATTGAAATGTTATACATCCCTCAATTATGTGATTATGTTTAATTGTTACAGTTTAAGTATGCTGTCTCAGTGACAATTGATTTTAACTGCAATTTCTAACTTTGAAACGCTTAAAATTCACTCCTGCATTTATACCTCCAGAACTGCATGGGTATGGAATGCCTCTAATTGAAGAAAAACTGATGTCCCAGCACAATAACAATTTAGGAACCTCAGGTTGACGAGTCAGCACACTGAACTGACCAATCAGCCATTGGGACAGTCAAAAACTAAAATATTTATTTTGCCAGATTAAAAAGCAAATTCCATTCTAAAAACATTAATTCTAAAAAATTCCTCTTTTACCCTTAAGTTTGTATCTCTCTCTTTAAAAGTCAAGAAAAATATCTTGCCAAAGAAATGATGTACTGAGTCCAAGCTTTTTAATAATTATTACTACCAAAAACATTAGTTCATAAACTCAACTAAATCTTCCATCTTTAACACTTACTTGCTTGCTTGCTTGAAATGTTAATAAAATCACAATTTTAGTTATTGGTGTAGAAAAGTCCTATTTGATGAAAACAGTTACAATGACTAAATTCTCTCAAGTAATAGTGTCTTCCATTGTGTGGGGATAACATGCTACATCTTGTTCCCGAGGTTGCAGGTTCAAACCTGACAGAGGGTGATGGATTTTTTTCAGATGTAAAAATTATTAGTATTTCTTCCTTAGGAAGAGAAATAAACCTGGTGGTAATATGTTGTAGGTTTACAAGAACTTCAAGCCTGATAAAGAGGCCGTTGAGAAAAATTAAGTGGTCTTTCATGCCCAGTACAGAATGGGTCGCTAAGAACCACAGCACTCAAAGAGCATCCATAAATAAATAAAACTTCTAAACTCCACCAATTGTTTTACATTTCTATATCAATTTTGTCTACTTTTTTAAAAATGTTCCCTACCTCTACAATAAGCAATTATCAACTTTTGTTAAAAATAGATTTTCTAAATTTCTCATTCTCCAGATTAGGTCACTTTCAAACATCACTTCCTTTTATATCGAGATTTAACTGTATTGGAACACCACAGTGAAGCGAAATAATTATTAATTTTTAGGTGAGTCGTATTTATTACACATCTGCTTCACTTTCGTACCTATTTTGAGGACATGTTTCCGAAGATGCAAACGATGATTTGCGAAACATGTCCTCAAAATAGGTACGAAAGTGAAGCAGATGTGTAATAAATACGACTCATCTAAAAATTAATAATAATCACTTCCTTTGTTCCATAAATATGTTTACTTCTAATATTGAATGGTGTTCTATCTGAATTTCAGCAGAGGAGAAATACTACTCACAAATTGATGTTGAGCTCTCATATGGCATTGCTGTCAAACATGGTAACAGGACTTTTCAGGACTTTTGTACTTTAAATTATATCATAGAAGGCTATAAGTTGTAGTTTCTGTTGTTGTATTTTCCAAGTTGGCCAACAGTTGAAGCAAAAGGCTAAACATACAGCTCTTTCTTTTACTACTTATAGGAGTTCACTGTGTCAATGTTGGATCTGCTTTAGGCATTTAGTACTTAAACTTGGTTAAACAAAGAAGTGAAATACAAAAGTAAACCGATATGATAATGCAGAGATATATTTTACAGGTAATGTGATACAGTGAAATACACAAATGGTAACACTGCAATATCACAATGATGCTCAGTTGTTACTTTGACAAAGTATAGGCCTTGACTGGAAACATTTGTAGCACTAGATTTGAGGCTCAAGATAAAATATGCAAGTAAAATACATTTCACCTCTCCTCTCAGGCTTCTTAATTTGATAATCCTGTTCTTTTAAGAATAACCTTCTCTTCTTACTCCATCATAAATGTCTAGACATTTCTCCCAAGTACAGTTTGTTTTAAGATCTCTTTTTGTGATTCTCACATATAAATATCAGGTAAAAGCACAATTCATAAGGCAAGTAAAAATAACATACCAGATCCAGGCTGTATACGTGGGACATTTTCTGAGCACAAAGCCATTTTGCGCCGTAGCTTTGTAATTTTTGTCTTTATGAGACGCATCCACTTGCCACGCTGTCCACCCTGACTGAGATTCTGGCTCTTGTCTTCTAATTTCATCAACTTCGCCAGTCGTTCTGCATTTGGCTGTAAGTTAAATGAGCAATGTTAATGTAAGTTTAATTATTACTTAAAAATTGTTATTAAAATTAGGTAAATGAGTCAACCTTGTATACACTTTTCTCCACTTACATGAGGACTAGTTTCTGGAAACTTCTTCCCTATCCTCAGTTCTGAGGTCGACTGATGGTGCAACTGACATCTGCAACTGAAGGATTCAGAAAAAGCTTGCAAGTGGAGAAATGTGCATACAAGGTTGATTACTTTGCCTAATTATAATAACAATGGCACTCAAGATTCTGAAATACTTCTTTTTATTCTATATTAGTTAAAAATTAATTAGTTAAAAGATAATATAAAAAAGTAAGTGACGAGTATCAGTAAACCAACTAAAAATAGTTTTTGCAAATAAAGTATATTTATATATGGTAGAAGCTAGAAACAGTAATGTGTTAAGATGTAATTTGCTTAAGATGAGTCAGCACTACTAACATCACTTTTTTTTTTAAGTTAATTGATGGAAATTAATTATTTCTTCACTAGCCATGTGTAGGCTAAGGTTTTGAATAGATAGTCAAACTGAAAAATTTAATGCCACGGCTGGGATTTGAACCATCCAGTTGCTCTTACCCATTGAGCTACCATAGCCAACTTGCCGTCATGACATAAAATTCTCCAATTTATTCATATATTTTCCCAGTAAACCATTAAGGGCTCTCGTATTGAATTTCTCCATGGTATTGAATTTTTCAGTTTGACTATCACTTCTTTTACTCTCTGTTAATATGTGTTGGCAGTATGTGTTCCCATTTCCAGAGTGTGCCCGACTAACAGGTGTTGGGGTTCCTGTTGTGGTGGTCATCTATCATGGCAACATCATGTGGTGGTGAAATATATTTTGATTTCCTTCCACCCTCTAGAAATACATTTCACCACCACATGATGTTGCCATGATATAACACCACCACAACAAATACCAACATGGGTCAGTCAGATGTGAACACATGATCCTGAGACATGTTAATAGAGTAAAAAAACTGACAGTGTTACTAGTGCCTAATCATCTTAGGTAAATTACAAATAAAGTATATCATCTCTTTTGTATCACAAAGCTAACATTTAGATTTTAAGAATTAATATGTGACTTCCATGCAGTGTTTATTTTTTCCTTCACTCTTTACTTCTTTTGTATACCTATAATTCAGTTATGAAACTGAAATTAGATTATTGATTATTAAGTATACATTATACATTTTTGGTTGCTCGTGAACTTGCATTCCAGCCCTTACTATCATTGAGCAGCCAATTATTATTGCTCTTAATCTTTACATATTTGATAGACGATTGTTATTTGCTTCTTTCATATTGGTTATAGGGATGCTATTTCTTCACTGATAACATATTCTTAAAATGTAAAAAAATGTATAACATAGAGTCAACATGAAAAATTCAATGCCATGGCCAGGATTTGAACCATGGATGTCCTGGTTTCCGTCCAGTTGCTCTAACCCATTGAGCTACCATGGCCAACGTGCCGCCCTGACATTAAATTCTCCAGTTGACTCATATTACCCCAGCAGACCACAAGGGGCTGTCACATTCGAGATACACCGTTTTTGTGGGGACTTACTATCGTAAGTACTTGAGTCCCAGGCTTCATCAGGAGATCCATGGTTCAAATCCCAGCCATGGCTATGAATTTTTCATGTTGACTCTGTCAAAGACCTTAGCCTATATACTGCTAGTGTGAAGAAATGATTAATTTCCATCAATTAACTAAAATGTATAACAATTGATTGTTAAATGTGAATTACAAGCAATTCAAAAGAAAAATGCTATATTTTATAAACAAACTTTGGCTAATATAGATAGGCATTTGAACAACTTAGCTTCTCACCATTGAACACATTTTGTTTATCACAGTAGCAAACTCAGACTCAATTTCACTGACTAGTGCCTCATCATCTGGTGGTTTGACTTCACCTTCTTGAATTAGCAATCCCGTTGCTGGGTCAAAACCATTGGCTTCCAAATCCTTTCTGGCTTGTTTTAACAGAGCACCACCCTGTAACAAAATGTGCATATTTACTAAATGTATAACTTTGTTTTTCTTTCCTAATAGATTGCTTTGGACAAGTTTATATGATAGATATGCTGAGAACGATTGGTTTAATTTTGTATGGTGTTTCTTTTGAAGTAATTTTCGTTTTCCATTGTGTAAGGACTATGATACAATGAAGCACAAAATTAATATATTGCTAGCAATAAGTGGAGCATTGAGTATTAGTTTGTCTCAAAATATATTAATTTTCATTTGTTTATTACATTACCCTAATGTACACACTTACTTAGATCTGAATTTATATGTATGAGTTTATATATATGCAAAAATTGATGTGTGATTGGAGGAATTAAGTGACATCCAAATTAATTGAAAGAAACTAAATGTATCTGTAGTCGGTCTTCAAAGAACAAAATATAATATTGACGTCTATAGATACTCAATATTAAAACCGTTAAATTAAAAAACAAAACAAGAAATTAAATGAAATGTGTAGTGCTTAACGCCCGCTTTTACTACATACGGCACCGCAGGCGGTGACACTGATGATACATGAGATGAAGATGGAGCACCGGTGGAATGAGATGGCAGGGGAAACCGGAGGTCCCGGAGAAAACCCGCCCCAATGCTGTGTTGTCCACCACAAATCTCACTTTGCAGTCGCCTGGGATCGAACCTGGGCAGCCTTGGTGAGAGCCAAGTGGTCTAACCACTGAGCCACGGCGTGGCCGACAAAACAAGAAGACCCACCAATCAACAGATCCAGAATACACTAAATAAGTTGTAAGGATTACGAAAAACACTACATAATCAAACTAAAAGAAACCTTAAAATCTGAGTCAAAGAGCATTTTAGAAATATAAAATTAAAACAAGATAAGTATGCAGTAGCATTTCACTTTTGGTACGAAAACCATGACTTAACACAATTCAAAATAATTAAAAAAGGTGGTAAACCAAAACAAACTGGCAATGTAGGAGAGCATCCTAATATGACAAAATAAGCACCAAATAATGAACTCTGAAATCTCACCAGTCAATAACTTGATAAAGAAGTTCATAGTCTTTGAGTTGCTCTCAGAGCAATTAAGAATAATTTAGTGTTTGAGCGATCCACAGGAGATCTTCTTAGCATGTACAACATTCATGGTTCCAGCAAGAAACTAAATGTTAAGAGAGTCAAGAGTTATATTTCCACCTGGTTATACTGAGTTTTCATTTTGTTAAAAGAATTATAAGTGCTTTCATGTCGTTAAATATTTGTCTCTTCCTGTTTGCAAGCATACATGAAAAGGTAATATACATGGTTTCAATAGTTATAAATAAAAGCGTTGTTAACAGTGAAGCTAACATGGTATTAAACAGTTTCTTAACAGTAAAAGTCATTTACTAGGTATTTTTTATTGGAGAAAAGAAGCAAAAATAATTATACTGTCTATAAGCTTAAATTAAGCTAAAAATAATGTTAACAGCTGTTAAGCTAAAGGAACATGGTGCTATTAGAGATTAAAAAGAAAGATACAACAGTAGAATATGACTGTTGGAGAATTTTGTTTAGAAAAAGTGAGAGATATGCATAAAATTATTATTTTCCTGCAGCTGTAATTCGGAGTGAAAGTGGTTATTCATGTTGTATGTGTATTCTCATATAAAGTAAATACATGTCTTAGTGTATATTTTTTCAGTTCCACCACCAGAGAGAAGACACAGATGACAACATCAAACCTTTGAGGTTGAAAAATAAAAAATGTAAGCAAGAGTGTTAAAATCCTACTACAAATAGTATTTTAAAAAATTTATGAGTTTATTTTTAGTATCCTAACTGATCAATCCCCTCAAAAGCTGGTTATTCAATTGTAACAGTTATTTCATATTTTTTCAAATATTTAAAAATTTGTTCTGGATTGTTCTAGAAAATGTGATTTGTATAAAATGGAATGTAAAACTGGGTAGGCCAGAGAGTGATATAACTTACATAATAGTGTTCATATTGGTTATTACAATAATATAATTACGTAATGTTGTGACGTGGACCAATAGGATAGAAGTAATTTAGAGGTTCTAGAAACCTCGTGCGCAGATATTCCAGAATATGCAGATAGTTTTGGTGTCATTCTGCACAAGATCATCGTCGAAGACGTGTTTTCTTTGATGTCATTCTGCAAGTCTGCAGAAACTTAAAGTGTAACGAGGCAAAAATAATCATTGTGTGAAAGGACAGAATTTACGATATTTAAACTTGTAATAGAAGGTATTAATGATTTTGCGGAGTAAATTTCAAGATATTTAAAGGAGAAAAGTTATTATTTTTCGACCATAATAGCATAAACTAATTCTCACTCCAATCCTACGGCCAGACATAAGACTCCTTGCTCCAGAGCGCCGAGGCATACATCTGCAAGAATTCTTCCAAATCGTTACCAAAAGTGAGAATAATTAATCATTTAGCATCGCTTGCATATTTTTGCACATTATACCGTTGCACAATACAGGAATGAACAAATGAATTCGATGTTACAGCACGACCAATCTCTGCACAAGCCAAAGCTTCTTTCAATGCCATAATAACTGCTGATTGATGACTGGCCTTCACTTGGGCAATCCTCTCTTACTATTCCTGGGAGACATACATGAATAAGTTGTCCTTTAAAAGTGAAATTAGTTTGGGCCAGATTGAACACTCATTCATTTACACTTATTCATCTACATTAAAGTCATTCTACTGCTTTATACTGTTATAAAAAAATAGCTAAGATGTTGGATGCAAAAAATATCTTTGCTGGAAGTTATCCTAAGCTACATCCACACTCACAGGCCCACTGTAAGTAGATTTTTGTAGGAGAAAGTTTGAAACACTTATCTGGATAGAAATGAGACCTATCACTGCAACTAGTGGTATTGTGTTGTGGAATGACTTTTTTATTGCTTTCACCAATGAATTCATTAAAATTTCAAAAAAGCTCTGAAGAAAATCATACATCCATGAGCAAATAAAAAATTAGTAGCTGTGAATTCCACCTACGTACTTTAAAGAGCTTTGAATGACAACCTTGCGCATTGCTAACATCAAATTTGCACAAAGCACAGGTTAGATACATCCCTATATGTTCAGTTGGTAATTAAGATTATCTCACCTCCAGACATTCATGATTATGACCACACCCCAACCAGAAGCATTAAAGTATTACTAACAGTTTCCCAAGTTTCTTTAAAAATGATTTCGATATGTATATGAGCAACACACACAAAAATTTCAAGAAGGAGTAGCTGAAATCAATGGATTTTTAACTATCAAGCTCCTGTTCTATAACTTGCTAAATAAACAACACCAATATTATAACTTTGTGCTTCATTGTATCATAGTTGTCGTTCATGGGAAACAACACTAACCTGATGTTATTCTTATACTACTGTTTCAGTCTTGAACTGGAAGATCACTACTGTATGCCCAAGACAAGAAGGCTAGAGAGTATGAAGGGCAGAGGAGCTTGAACTGTATCTGCTCTGGTAATGGATCTGTTTACTAGGAAATGAGTGTATGAGAGTGCATATGAGTCACCCATGCTACCAGATCTATAATATTTTATGTACATGCTTAGGCTTTCACGGCCAGTGTTAATCCAAAAGAATGTATTTCCCGGGCTTGTGGGCCGTGGTCCAGGGGATGAAAATTCTCCTAATGTTTCGCTCATAACTCCGACAAGCATCTTCAGAGGATTCTCGTCGGAGATATGAATGAAACGTCAGGAGAATTTTCATCCTCTGGACCACGGCCCACAAGCCCAATGCAGTGATATGTATTATGTATGGGTGAGTTATGTCACAACACTTGTGTATTTTAAACCAATCTTCCATCCTTGTCATACTCGGAAGGCGAGCATATACACTGTGCAGACAGCAAAAGTGATTACGATACACATTCCTCTAGTTTGCCTTCTTGTCCTGGGCAATCAGTACACAAAAAGTAGCAGGCATTGCTACTTTCCAAACAAGAACCAAAATTCATAAAAAAAAAAAATGCATCACTTACCATCCCATAAACATATTAACCCTTTCACCGATATGGACGTCATATGACGTCCAAATTAAAATGCCCCAAACCGATATGGACGTGTATAGACGTCCTGCGCATACATGCATTTAATGCTCATTTAATGCCAATTATTTTAATCTTCCTATTTTACAATAAATTAGTTCTATAAGGGATGTAAACGTACCATTAAAGATGTGTGTTTGGAGGAATTTAGTAACAGTGACGTCAAAATTAATATAAAAATTATTTGTGGTTGGTTTATTGACACTCGTCACTTACTTTTTCATATATTTATGAGAGACTAGTTTCAAAGGCCCTGGCCTCCATTTTCAATCTCTTCCCAACTGGCATTTGTTGTTATCTGCTCTCTCTGGTGGTGGAACTATGAACTTTTTTGTCAAATTATCTGCTGGCGGGATTTCAAAGTTCATTACGCGATCCTTATTTTTCCAGATGAATATGTTCTCCCATGTTGTCAATCTATTTTGGTTTATCACTCCTTTTAATAATTTTGGATTTGGATCAATGTCATGGTTTTCATTCCAAAAATGAAATGCTACTGCTGACTTGTCTTCTTGTTTCAATCTGATGTTTCTAAAGTGTTCTTTGACTCTGGTTTTTAAATTTCTTTTTGTTTGACCTATGTAGCATTTTTCACAATTCTTGCAATTTATTTGGTATATTCCAGATTTGTTACCTGAAGGAATTTCATCTTTTGTTTTTGAATTTAGTAATTTTAAAATTGAGTATCTATTAGCAGGTGCCAAGATGATATTTTGTTCCTTGAATATCTTTTTAAATTTATTAAATGTTTTTGGATGATATGTGAATGAACTGAATATGCTGTTGCTTTCTTTTTCTTTAATAAATGTGGTTGCTTCCTTAATGGTTTTCTTTAGTTTAGATTTTCTAAACTAAAATATATAAAACTTTTCGGAAAATTACAAGAAAAAAGAAGAAAAATTGCAGCGGACATAAGATTTATAAATTTATGTATCAAGAAAAAAGTAGTACCTAATTTCGTAAGAAAAGTAATAAAATTTGATAAAAATAGTAGACAACAAAAAGCAGCAGAGAGAAAAGTATTAATTGTAGAAAAGAATAAACACTATAGAAATAAAAACACGCTAGAAATAAAATTGTACAATTTACATCAAAAACTTACCAAACAATTAGGAAGTATATTTTGGGAAAATTTTGAAAACAATTTATTAGCATATCTTAATAGAAAAATGAAGACAAAAACAGCAAAGTTAAAGAATAAATTAAAAAATTTATGCCAGAAAGCAGGCACTTTTAAAAAGATAAATCAAAAAGACAAACATAACCTAAAAGATCAGCTAAACAATGTGGTAAACCTATCAAACCAAGATTTTACAAAAACAGAACTGAATATGCTGAATCTAGGTTTAAAGACATGTGTAGATTATTCCAACCAAATTGAAGATTACATTGCTGACATCCAAATTGCTACACAAACACTTAATGAAGAAAGTAAAAACACAGTAAAAAACAAATGCTCCAAAATAGTAGAAGAGATTAAAAATGAAAAGAAAAAGAATTTTAGTAACCAAATCATAAAAGCTCTTAAAAAGAAACCGGTTATTTATACTAAAGCAGACAAGGGAAATAAACTAGTAATTCTGGAAAAAGAAGAATACACAAAGAGGATGGAAGATTTGTTAGAAGACAGTAATTACCAAAAAGTAGAAACTAATCCATTAAAGTACTGCATTGAAACCACAAATAAAACGCTAAAAGAGAGCAAAATAATCAACAAAAAAGAATTGCACAAAATTAAAGTAGATAATCCAACATTACCAAGAGTATATGGGCTGCCAAAAATTCATAAAACAGGGAAAGGCATGAGACCTATTACTAGTAGCATAAATGCCCCCACATATAATTTGGCCAAATGGTTACTAAGTAAATTTAATAGTTTTCCAAAATTTGAAAGTGCAAATTTAAGAAACTCTTTAGATTTAGTAGAAAAAATCAAAGATATAAATTTGGACAAAAATGACAGACTGGTTTCATTTGATGTCACATCTTTATTTCCAAGCATACCAACAGAAAAATTGCAGACTGTGTTAAAAAAATGGCTAGCTACAATTGATATGGAAGCAATAGAAGCAGAAGAATATATTTCTCTAACAAAAATATGCATTGAACAAAACTTCTTTAGCTTTAATGGAAAACACTACAAGCAGAAATCAGGATTATCAATGGGCAATCCACTTTAACCTTTTTTGGCTAACTTATTTATGAGTGCATTTGAAACACAAATTAAAAAGTCCTTCCCATTGATCTTCAAGGTTTGGTATAGATATGTTGACGACATCTTTGCAATTGTACCAAGTAAACATTTAGATGATGCATTAAAATTACTCAATCTGCAAGAAAGGACTATCAAATTCACAATAGAAAAGGAAATCAATGGACAACTACCTTTCTTGGATCTAAATATCATCAGGAATGATACAAAAATAAAATTTGGAATTTACAGGAAGCCAACACATTCAGAAAATTATATAAAAAATAATAGCCACAACCCAATTACACATAAACATGCAATAATAAACAGCCTTACACACAGACTAGTCAACATACCCATGGAAAAAGAAGAATATTTCAAGGAACAAAAAGCAATAATACACATAGCAGAAGAAAACGGATACAACAAAAGTTTGGTGTTGAAGAAAATTAGAAAATCTAAACTAAAGAAAACCATTAAGGAAGCAACCACATTTATTAAAGAAAAAGAAAGCAACAGCATATTCAGTTCATTCACATATCATCCAAAAACATTTAATAAATTTAAAAAGATATTCAAGGAACAAAATATCATCTTGGCACCTACTAATAGATACTCAATTTTAAAATTACTAAATTCAAAAACAAAAGATGAAATTCCTTCAGGTAACAAATCTGGAATATACCAAATAAATTGCAAGAATTGTGAAAAATGCTACATAGGTCAAACAAAAAGAAATTTAAAAACCAGAGTCAAAGAACACTTTAGAAACATCAGATTGAAACAAGAAGACAAGTCAGCAGTAGCATTTGATTTTTGGAATGAAAACCATGACATTGATCCAAATCCAAAATTATTAAAAGGAGTGATAAACCAAAATAGATTGACAACATGGGAGAACATATTCATCTGGAAAAATAAGGATCGCGTAATGAACTTTGAAATCCCGCCAGCAGATAATTTGACAAAAAAGTTCATAGTTCCACCACCAGAGAGAGCAGATAACAACAAATGCCAGTTGGGAAGAGATTGAAAATGGAGGCCAGGGCCTTTGAAACTAGTCTCTCATAAATATATGAAAAAGTAAGTGACGAGTGTCAATAAACCAACCACAAATAATTTTTATATTGTGCCATTAAAGGTTTCTTTTTGAATTTTACACCTCCAAACCTGGATAAACACCCAAGGGCACATCTGCAGATTCACACCAAATAATATTGGTTTCCTTGCGAACTTCTTTTTCGCAACACACTACACATTTTCGAAATGGTTACACCTTTTTTGGTTGTGGGTGGTATCCTTTTAGGAAAGTGTTTTCTCTCAACTATGAGGGCTGATTCTTACCCCCACCAGTATAATGAGACCTCTGAGTATTATAATACTCAATTAGGTTACAAGCTCTTTATACGCGCAAGTACAGGTAGGTGAATGTCTTGCATGAATTTACAGCTCTGAAAATTACTAAACAATTGTGCATGGTTACATCCAGTGGTATAAAAATATTTTCCCATTTAACTGTTTTCCGTAAAGAGAGATAGCTAGGATCCGCATCACCCATATTTGACCCGCCATTTCCCCAAACAATGGAGTAGCTAACATGCCATCTGTAGACCAGTACACGTCACTGCTACCTATATCTTAAACATCTCCTTCATAATCGCACAACAAATCTTCCAGATTTTCTACAGTAGTATCAGAAGCCTGTACACATCATACCCAAGCTAATTTATTTGCTACATTACGGGGATAAGCCATGGTTAACATTGTAATTTAACAATTTCAAATGTGCCATTCATTTAGCTCTTGATAGCTAAAAAAATCACTCTGAATACAGAGAGAGTATAAATAACTAAAATACTGAGCGAAAACAGCCGCATAAGGCTACCAGTAACCTTGGTTGAGAAACACTGTAATAACAGATGCTGACAGGGAGTTTTCTTTCCAGTGTAACGCAACACATACTCGTATAATTATCGCTTTGTATAGCATAAATAAACTAAACTTAAACCGGAGAAGTCACTTGCGTAGCTATACATACATACATACATTGGTTCGTATACACACAAAACAAACATGATTCAAATATTAGGCGCGTTTGGTGAAAAGAATGGCTTTTGCTACAGTGAAACAAAGTAGTGAAATTTCAACGATTTATTAATGAAGCCATTATTTTTTTGTTACTGTTAATGAGTTTTAAGCCAGTTTTTGTTTCGCTTAAATAACTTAATAAATACGGAAGATACGGAATTGTATTTAGGATGCATTTTTACAGCATTTAACAATTTAAATGTCTTGCTCTGTTTATTGGGTATCAGTTTCCGGCCCCTGAAGGGTTTAAATGGCCATTGGCGAAGCAGTTAATCATCTTTAAAAAATTTAAGCTTTACTTAGCTTCAAGCATTAGCTCCAAATAAAAAATGTTTTAAGAGCAACAATTAGAGAGCAAGCAAGCATAAACCAGACTAACTTCCATGGTTGTAAACTAATGTAGAGAATTACAAATATGAAAACTGAATATTTCATACGTTTAAGACAAATTGGTGAGGTTTCTGAGGACCAACTTATGAACTTAGACATCTCTTTGCATGATTCTGAACAGTTCCAAATAGTTGTTAAGGATAAAGAAAGTAACATAATCCTCAGCAGTGTAATATCAAGCAGAAATGGTGAACACAATAAAATATGGCCTCAATGTCTGCATGTAAAGAAGCTATACTAGAATTTTGATAAGTGACATGTCACACACGGCAGATTCTTGAGGGCACAATAGGTTTTATTTAATAGATAAATTTAACTGTTCAAACATTAATTGATACAATGAGTACTTTGACACAGTCCTTAAAACTCCAAATGCAGAGTTAAAATCAAATTAAGGGCTGCCTGACACTTGCAGTTAAACAGATTGAACTCTTCTCTACCAAAGTATGAGTTATAGGATATAAATGTTAACATATTGTAACTTTGTGGGTTCGTGAAATTAAAAGTCCAATTGCACAAACTCAAAATGTTCTTTATTTCCACCGAATTACAGTTGAACACTTGCCAATTACACTGTTCCAGACCTCAGGGGGAGGGGAAAGAGGCGGCCAGCGACCGGTGACACTTCCCTCATCTTCCCTCGGGGAACCTTCTGGATGCGGTAGACCACATCGTTATTCCTCTTCACCACCCGATACGGTCCTTGCCATGGCTGCTGAAGCTTCGGGCAGCGTCCCTTGGTCCGGGTAGCACGGTACAACCAGACCAGGTCACCTTGCTGGAACCCCTGGCTGTTGGCTTGCCTGTCGTATCGGGTCTTCATGCAGTCGCTCGCCTTCTGGATGTTCTGGTGAGACATCTCGTGCATGTCGTGCACCAGGTCCACCAGGTTCTCCACATACTCGGCCGCTTGCTGTTTTGCTTCCGGAGGGCTTCCAAAAGTCAGGTCACAAGGGAGGCGTAACTCTCGGCCGAACATTAAGCTGGCTGGCGTCATCCCCGTGGTGTAATGTGTTGACGAGCGGTAGGCCAGCAAGAACAGTGGTACCTTGACATCCCAGTCTCGCTGATGGCTAGCCACGACCTTCCTCAGATGTTCCTCTAAGGTCCTGATGTACCTTTCGACCATGCCATCCGACTGGGGATGTAGAGGCTTCGTGCGGGTCTTGTTAACCCCAAGTCTTTCTAGTGCCTCCTTCATCAGGTTGGACTCAAAATTGGTAACCTGGTTGCTGTGGAGCTCCAATGGCATCCCAAATCGGCAGAACACTTGCTCCATGAGGCAGTCTGTGATTGTCTTTGCCTCTTGGTTCGGGATGGCATACACCTCCGGCCACTTAGTGAAGTAGTCCACGACCACCATCAGGTACTTGTTGCCTCGGTCAGACACTGGGAATGGTCCACCTATGTCGACAGCGATCCGTTCGAATGGCGTTCCGACGTTGTACTGCTGCATGCGACCCCGGCTCCTAGTCTGGGGGCCGCGACACGCCACGCACACGTGACACTGACGGCACCATCTCTCAGCGTCTGCTCGGAGCCTCAGCCAGTAGTAGCGCTACCGTAGTTTGTCAATCGTTCGGTTCGCTCCCAGGTGTCCTCCTGAAGCACAGGCGTGCACTTTCTGTAAGACTTCCGGGACCTTACTCCGGGGGAGTACCAACTGTTCTCTCTGTGTCTTCCCATCGTGTGATTCCCACACCCGGAACAGCACGCCCTCTCTGATCTTCAATGAGTCCCATTGGGCCCAGTACGACTTGTAGGTGGCGCTCCTCATTGCAATGTCCTCCCAGGTTGGTCTTTTCCTGCCTCCACTTCCCTCAAGAGTGACCCAAGTCTGCGTCCGCCAGCTGCTCCCTCCTCAGGCCTGCGCTATCCCAGCCATCCGCAGGCACTGCCGTAACTACTCGGACTGCTGCGGCACGCTCCTTCTCTTCCACTCTTGTGCACTGGCCGCACTCTTCTGGGCAGGGTCTCGGGACATAGCATCTGCGTTGCCGTGGCTCTTCCCACTACGATGTTCTGAGGTGAAGTCGTACTCCTGCAGCCTCTGAACCCAACGTGCTGTCTGGCCTTCCAGGTTCTTAAAGCTCAATAGCCAGGTAAGGGCGGAATAGTCAGTCCTCAGGTGGAATGACTGACCGTACAGGTACTTGTGGAAGTGCTCCAAGGTCTTTACTACCGCCAGTAACTCTCGTCGGGTGACGCAGTAGTTCTTCTCTGCCTTGGATAGCGTGTTGCTGTAGTAGGCTATCACCCGCTCATGGCCGTCCTGGATCTGCAGTAGGACACCTCCAATGCAATGGTCGCTGGCATCGGCGTCCACAATGAAGGCGCCACCAGGTTGTGGGAAACCCAAAATTGGAGCACTGCACAGGGTCTTCTTTAGGTGCCAGAAAGTGTCTTCGGCGTTATCCGTCCAAACATAAGGCCGGTGTTCCTCTGTCAGGCGGGTGAGGGGTTTGGCGATGTTAGAGAACCCTTTTATGAAGCGTCGGTAATAACTGCACAGCCCCAGGAAACTGCGCAACTCTTTCTTGTCCTTTGGGCGAGGCCAATCTCTCACAGCCTGTGTCTTCTCCGGGTCTGTGGCCACTCCGGTTGCTGAGACTATGTGGCCCAAGTAGTTAACTTCCTTGCGGAAGAGCTGGCATTTCTTCACGTTCAGCTTCAAGTTCGTTGCCTGCAGTCTCTGTAGCACCTTACTCAGATTCTCGAGATGGTCTTCAAAAGTCTTCCCGACAATGATGATGTCGTCCAGGTAAAGCAGGCAGGCGTCGTAAGTCAGCCCTCTCATCACTGACTCCATGAGGCTTTGGAAGGTAGCTGGTGCATTGCAGAGGCCAAAGGGCATAACTGTGAACTACCAGGGCCCTTGGCCTGTCGAGAATGCAGTCTTCTTCTTGTCTCTCGGGTCTAGAGCTACCTGCCAGTATCCCGACTTCAGGTCCAGGGTCGAGAACCACTGTGCACCAGCTAGCGTGTCCAGGGTGTCGTCAATCCGGGGTAAGGGGAAACAGTCCTTCAGGGTGACAACGTTCAGCTTCCTGTAGTCCACGCAGAAGCGTAGTTTGCCATTCTTCTTCGTCACCAAGATTACAGGGGAACACCAAGGGCTGTCCGACTCTTCAATCACTCCTCTGGATCTCATGTCCTCCAGCATGTCTCGTACCGCCCCTTGCTTCACCAGCGGAACGCATCTAGGTGGTTGCCGAATAGGCCGACACTGGAGGGTGTCGATGCGGTGAAGCACTTTGTCTGTGCGGCCGTAGTCACTGTCGCCTTGGCTGAAGACGCACTGATATCGTCTCAGCAGTTGTCGAACTTTCTCCAGCTGCTCTGCGGTCAGGTGGTCGGCCACCCTCTCCAGTAATCCTTCTAGCTGGGGCCCTGTGTCCTGTCGATAGGTGTCACGCTGACCACGGGCTCGCACGTCCTCAGCTCCGTTCTGGCCTGGACGTCGTGGTCGGTGTCTGCCAGGTTGAGCAGCCTTACTGGCACCTCCTCTCGGCACAGCAATAATATCCTGGCTACGCAATGTACGTGCACAGGCGTCATCTGGTCCAGCATCATGTTCTTCGTCCACTGGTCTTCCAGTCGCGCACCACCACCTCGCTTCTCGCGGAGACCACCACATCTTCCTTCAAGATGACCCTGAAGATTCCAAGGCGCTCATTGGGTTGCCAGAGTATCACCTCTTCTCCATTGAGTCTCAGGACCTTCCTGTCGACGTCGACCGATGCCTCATGGCTCCTGAGGGCTTCCAATCCCAGTATTACCTCCTCAGCCACCTTCGCGACGAACACCCACAGACGTACGGCACTCCTTCCCAAGGTCAACCTTAGCAGGGCCTCCTTCCCCACAGGTAAGGTGTCACCCAATGCCGTGACAAGCTGGTATGGTCGGCTCGGCTTCCGTGTCGGCAAACCCTTCGCCACGTCAGGTCTGATGATGGTCACGGCTGCCCCGGTGTCCACCAGCACGCGGCACAGCTACCCTCTCATCCAACCGTCCGCGATGAGGCTGTCATCCATATGCCGGCTGACGGCGCGCAGTGTCACTCAAGGGGATGGTGGTGATGGAGCCGACATGCTCCTTGCCACGCCGGGCCTTACTCGTTCTTCCGGCTGCCCTTCCTGGTGTCGGCAATCTCTCTCTAGGTATCCCGGCTGTCCACATCCCCAACACAGGCGACTAGGCCTTCGCCGGCATCCCTCGGCTGGTCTTGCATCTCAGGTGTAGTGGACGCTCCTCGTTCTCAACATCGGGATAGCCGTTACCTTGGCCGCCATCCTTAATGCTGCCGTTAGCTCCTTGTGGATGGTTTTATAATCGCCGAGCATTAGGCGCTGACGAATCTCCGTGTCTCGTACCCTGTCAACGAATGTGTAGACAGCTTCCTGGTATACGAACTCTGGTGGGAGGTCGACTAGGGTCTTGCTAGCCAGTTGTTCAACTGCCAGGGCGAACTCCTGCAGTGTCTCCCCTGGCTGCTGTGACCTTGCCTTTAGCTGGCTGCGGTACGCTGCGGCTAAGCGATGGTTTCCAAAACAATTCTCCAGGGCCTCGCAGATGTCCTTGGGCGCCGCTGTTGTCTGTACCGCGTTCAGGACTTCCGTGGCCTGCCTTTAGCTGGCTGTGGTACGCTGTGGCTAAGGATGGTTTCCAAAACAATTCTCCAGGGCCTCGCAGATGTCCTTGGGTGCCGCTGTTGTCTGTACCGCGTTCAGGACTTCCGCGGCCCGTCCCTGGAGACTGGCTATTAACTGTGTGGCCTCCTCCTCTGGTGACCATTTGTTGTGCTTGGCCACTGCGTCGAATTGACGGTGGGTCTTAATGACAGCAATACCCACCCATTTTGCATGAATGAGCTTACAGATGAATGAATAGGGTTTCTCCCAGAAACTTTGTTACCCATAATGTTGATCTATTTATAGCTACATAAAATCAATTTATACACATATCAGGCTAATTCCTCATATGACTGTTTGGAGACAATCCAGTAAGGTCTGGTGTAGAAAGTGAAGCTAGAGTAATACAAATCGTAATTTGTGCAAGTAAATTGCCAACTTTATCTTCAGTATGCTTCACAAAACATAAAAAGTTGATTAGGGGAGACCAAAACACACACTTATTGGAATGTAGGAAGTGTACGGAGTATCAGGAAAAATGAAGTAAATAAACACTCAATAACCACCACACAACAGCTTGACTAATACCATTGGCACTTAAATTACGTGGCATTATGGTAAAGAATAAGAAAACCAAAAGGAGAAGGGAAAGCCTACCTGTTCCTTCATCTTAATGGCAGCTTTGTAGAAAATGGTCTCTTTGGAGTTATATGCCATGCAGTTGCTGATCATTAAATTAAAATCTTTCTCAAATACATCAAGATTTGGGTATTCAAAGTTATCTACTTTCGTCCGCATGGTTGAGATATCCATGGGGCAGTTGACAACATCACTATAATCAGGTACTTGTGAGAGATCCACTGGCTCAGAGAAGATTTCTCCTGTATCCTTGGACTGGATGAGGTCCAGCAAGCGTCGCAGAAAACATACAAAAGGTTGCAGCTCAACTTCCATACACAGCTCCTTTCTATAAAAAGAGAATTTATGTTCTATATTTTGTTGTTGTGTATCCGTAAAATACTTTCATTTCCACAAAATTAAATCCTCATTATATTTCAAAATAATTATTACTTACGAACAATTTTGTTAAATGCACTGAATGATACATTTTTAGAGACACAAGTTTGGAATGATAGAAATTACAATATAGGTGGGAAAATTTTTCCCATTCATATCTACCCAGAATACTTGATTTGGACCACATGTATTTAGTGTAATCTCTCAATATGAAACTATTAAATCAAGTATCAACATTTGTTTTGATATATGCTATGTACTAATATACTTCATACGCTGCTAATATTCCATCTTGTCAAAAATTCAACTTCATTGTTAAAATGAATTTGATTCTACTTTAACACAAAGACAAGTTTTATTAAAAAGAAAACAGTTTGTCAGAGAATGCTAATGTAATGCTATAAACTGGCCTGAAGGTTATTACCAACTCAATAAATGAAGTGACACATTCTGTATGAAGAACACAAACAATTTTGCATAACTTTTACAATGACTATAAAATACAAAATTGCCCTTCATTTCTTACTAACACTTTGCGGCATATAGACAGGGGACCTGAGTCAGTGAGTAAATCTTGAGTCAGCAATTTTCATGTATTTGTACAGGAGGTTTAATACGGCATGTTCAATGTTAAATTTATTGTACAAATAAATAAATAATACTATCATATAAATACTAACACTTTGCAAAGTTCCTTCTTCAACTTTTCTCTTTTGCGGACCAACTCACATAGTAGTCGAGCTCGTTCCAGATCTTGACGTAAACACTGCCAGTATTTCAATTGACGGTACAACTCTCCCTAAAACAATACAGTGAGAATGCTGAGATCTAAGCAGCAGCTAAAACATTAACAGAAATATTCATATTATCGTTTGTACTTTTGTAAATATTTTTGTAAATATTGTAAAATAAATATTTTGTCAAAAAATTTCAGTTGGAAAGAGATTGAAAATGGAGGCGATTGCCTTTGAAACTAGTCTCTCATTAATATGAAAAAGTGACGAGTATCAATAAACCAACTATACCTTGTTTCACGTAAGCTTGCCCAGTATCTCTTAACGGTCACGTGACCTAATCACCTCTCATTGGTTGCTGTTGTGGTAATGACTGTCGTGCGGTAAAAATTAGTTCGTTATTTAACATGGTGATATAGCATTATATGTTGGAAGAGAATTGTCAAATTTATATTTTCGTAACTGTTTTAATTAAATATATTACGCAACAGAGTTGATTTATCTGAAATGCATGTTAATTCTTAAACGAAATAAAGAGGAGGTTCCTTTGCTCTCAAGCACATGGCACGATAGCACGTGATTTAGCGGTAGTGGTGACATTTGTTTATATGACTTGTTTTGAACTGGATTGGTCATGCATCGCCATTCGAGAATGCAGGAGCTAAATTATTTTATTGATCGTTTATTGCGCATGTACTTATTATATGTATAATGGCAGAGTCTACCGCCAGTTTTTCGCTGAAGTATCGCAAGGATAATTATTTACAAACAGGCGAAAAAAGAATTGTGTTGCATGTGTTTAATGCACTCACAGAGAAGAATCCGTCTTTGTCAGTGAGAGAAGTCGAACAACTGTGCTCTGAAGTTACAGGTGTGAGTGTTAGATCCATAGGAACATCGCGACATGAAATTGAGGAAACAGGAAAACTTACCACTCCAGGCAAAAGCAGGAATAAACAAAAGTGCGTGCTCGGAGAAAATACGTGAAAAGTGTTGTGCGTCGTCATGTGTGTAGTTTTTCTTTAGAAACGAACTCCCTAACATAAGTAACATTTCGTCTGCTGTAAATGAGGATGCAGATTTACCAAATTTCAGCAGATTGCTTATACAGCTGGGATTTGTGAATGAAAAAAGAGGCAAGAAAAATGTGCTAAAAGACAGAGGCGATATTGCTGTGTGGCAAAGACGTTATTTAAGGACAACCAGACTGCACCGAGATACTAATCGCAAAATATACACGAAGAACACACGAAAAGTAAAGTATGATGTGACACGACTTTTAAGACTGAAAGACAAGCATTTTTGAAAGGTATGTGTGCTGGTTTAAAAATCCCAGTGGAAAAGGCCAAAGGCCTTTCATTATAAACTCTTTCAGTTTCATTGTTCAGTCATTCTGTTTCAATTTGCTCAGTTCATTATAAACTTGTATTTTTGCATGCCTTCATATCCTTATTTGTATGATTTTTGTATGATTTTATTTATCTTCCCGGCAATTATTACAACATTTACTGAAGGTTTAAATGTGTCGGGAAGGCATCGCCTATGGCCTATGATGCGAAAGCATTGGCCAATTAGGGCGAAGGGGAGGGTTGTTGAACGCGGAGTGATACATTTCAGCGGGGCAAGGTTATATGAAACAGAGATTACAAATAGTTTTTGAGAACTACAGTAGTTTACCTCACTGCAGATCCTCAACAGCTGCAAAAACCTCACTTCTTGCCAAGGAGGTAATTATGGAATAACACCTAGATCAGTACCATCAGAGAACATAATTGATAATGTGGTATCTGCTATAGGAAATCTGCCATCTAACCAAGCAGAACTTTACAGACAGAAGTTGTACATATATTGCATCAGGCTAGACTGCCCAAGCCAAATCTTACAATAAATGAGCTCAGATCAATCAAAACTCTAAACGAAGACACATCCTTAATCATACTTAATGCAGATGAAGGCAATGCAACAGTGCTTATAAATGTCACTGAATACAAGAAGAGGAACATCTGCTGAAACAAAAGTTAGACATAAATCTGAATGAAGTTCATGACATTTGGAAGGTCCAGAATATGAGCTGGAGGATCCATCTTCAGTTATTGTAAAAGCACCTACTTCATAGAAAGATGTAAAGTCGCCAAAATATGTTTGTTGCCAGATAAATGCTTCATAACTAGGCAGCATTGATCACTATTATAGAATTTCCACAAGGCTGACAATATAGAATTTTTCCATCTGTTTTGAATGTATGAGAATTGTTCAACATACTGCTGTAACCGAAAAGTTACACTACATTTTATCTACGGCATTTTGGTATATACATGAATCACCCAACTTGCATATTAAGTACTGCCTGGCACTTCTGAACTGTACTGAAGGAACAAGAATAATTAGAACGCGTAATCGTGTTGAGTTCAAGTATAGGTACACTGTGCAATACAATAACATCTGAAACTTCTTTACCGTTAGTTATATATGTATATATTGTAGTGAGCTGTTGACAACACATAATCTAATCTAAGGTTACAGGATAAGCAGAAGGTCGCACAGCTTCTCTTCCATCACTTGCTGCGATTACTAAGAGTGATTTCATCTGTCACTTATCGCCTGAGATAACATAATGATGTCATGAACAACATGGTGATTCCCTGAGTTCCAAGCTGCAGTATTTAGTCCAGCAAGGTGTGCATGATTGAGCAGAGTCAACTCATCAGTCAGATATCACAATGATGTCATAAACAAGGATGCTGATTCTGTAAGATCCGAGCTGCATCTTCTTGCGCTATGGTTTTTAGTTCAGTTTGATATTGCAGTTACAAAGTGCCGCCCACAAACACCTCTCAGTCAGCTTTCCTACGCAAATGTGTGAACGAGTTTGGAAAAAATATTTTCAGTGAAGATGGTAGTGTCTTATTTTGTTTGGTGTGTGTAAAGAGTTTCTGCAAAGAAAAAATATGACATTGTGCAGCACATTAATACAATGTGGAATAAAGAGAGGTTTAAGAATAAATCTAAGTTAAACCAGCAACTGATTAAAGGCAATGTTGGTGAACAATCGAGTTCTAGTGATACATTTTCCAAAGACTTATGTTTAGCATTAGTGGGTGCAGATATTCTGTTGTATAAATTGAATAATGTGCAGCTTCGTGTATTTTTAGGAAAATTCACAAATAAAAGGGTGCCAAATGAATCTACATTGCACAAAAACTATATGCCACAGTGATTTCAAGATGTGATTGCTAATATTCTGAATATTCTGAAGCCTGAAAACATATGGATTTCTCTCAGAAACTATTTGTAGCTGGTTTTTAATACTCGTCACTTACTTGTTTATATTAATGAGAGACTAGTTTCAAAGGCGAATGGCGAAAATGGAGGCAAATGCCTTTGAAACTAGTCTCTCATTAATATAAACAAGAAGTGACGAGTATTAATAAACCAACTACAAATATGTGTGTTTGGAGGAATTTAGTAACAGTGACGTCAAAATTAATATAAAAATTATTTGTGGTTGGTTTATTGACACACTCCATTTTCAATGGAGGCCGGGGCCTTTGAAACTAGTCTCTCATAAATATATGAAAAAGTAAGTGACGAGTGTCAATAAACCAACCACAAATAATTTTTATGTCAACTACAAATAGTTTCTGTGATTAATTTTGACGTCACTGTTACTAAATTCCTCCAAACACATATATGGATTTCTATTGATGAAACACCGATGCATCGGGACAGTGTGTGTGTAGTACTATAATTAGTGCTATGAAAGCAGGTAGCAGATCATTTCTTCTGAATGTACAAATACTCGAACAAGTAAATCATTCAACTGTTGCCAGATTTTTCAATGACTCGTTATCTTTCTTGTGGTCAGAAGGAATATGATATGACAATGTATTGCTATTTCTGAGTGATGCTGCCCCATATATTGTTAAAGCAGGAGGGGGATTTAAAAGTCCTTTACCCTAAATTAGTTCACCTGACATGCCTTGCTCATGGTTTACATCGTGTTGCTGAAACTGTTAGAATCCAGTATAAAGACGTGGATCTTCTTATTACACAAATAAAAATATTTGCCACTAAGGCTTCACTTATCTTAAGAAATTGGTGTTAATACTTCTTTTCAAATGGAAATCGATTTTGCAAACAAATCAATTTCCATTTGAAAAGAAGTATTAACACCAATTTCTTAAGATAAGTGAAGCCTTAGTGGCAAATATTTTTATTTGTGTAATATTTATTGCTTCACTGTAGCTAGCTTCATTTTCTACGTAATCAGTGAAGATGTTCGTAAAGTCACCGATTAGAATTCGAAAATTTTGTGAACTAAATTCAAATTTATCTATGCCTCCTCAACCGGTTTTGACTCTGTGGGGAACGTGGTTGGAGGCTGTGTTGTACAATGCAGAACATTTCAGTGAAGTGAAAACTGTTTTGAATTTCCTAAATGCAGATGATGCAGTCAGTATTGCCACAGCACAAGAATGTTTTGTTAAAAACAGCATACAAGAAAAGAAACAGTACATCCATAATCATATCTCCAAAATACCTGAAATTTTAAAGCTGTTGAAAGCTCGAAATAAGCCCTTAGTACATTCACTTTCTCTGATTCACAAAGTTTCAGTAACATTGCCATCGGAAACACACAGGGTTGTAAAAATTGCATTTGATAAACTCGATCAGGTGCTACAGGAAAATTCTGGTTACAAAACAGTGTCAAACTTCTAAACAGCTTTCTGGCAAAGAAACACACATTGAAAAGCAATTCACCGAAGAACTGTGGTGCTTTTCTCATGCACCTGTGAAAACATGCGACGTGGAAAGAGCATTTTCACTGTACAAATCATTTTTCACTGATAGACGCAGGAGTTTTACACAGGAAAATCTAAGGATGACCTTCCTTGTGTACTGTAACAGCCTTCAATAAGGTAAGCGTTCTGCGAAACTATTTTCTATCATATTCTCATGCATTCGATTTGCCTTTTTTTTTTTTTTTTTTGGGGGGGGGGGTGCTATTTTTGTCATTTTTCGTGCTTCTTTGCTTGCTTATTTCACTATTTTATTTTGCTTAGAAATCTGGGCTTTGGTAATAGGCATAAAATATGTACTTACAACTAAATTGTGTAACATATTTAATTATGTAAAAAAATATGTATTTGTCTAAAAATCTGTTCCCTATTCATAATCTTCCTATTCCATTTCACTCATTGGGCCAAATGATTTCTCAACCCAACTACAATTTGTTAGTGATTTCTTCAGAAATGTATTCATTAACCAATATTACAGCCATATTGAGGATAGGCAAGAAGAGAGCATTGGTTTAATATATATATATATAGTCATACCAGGAATAAAAGATCTGAAAGCTAGGTTTGAAATTATTAATTTGGGTGAATTTTCTTTTTTGTAATTTACATCCTACAATGTTAAGTCATATTGAACATTGAATAAAATGGATGAAATGATGCTCAAATGAGTCCGGGGTCCTTAGAGCTTAGAGTTACCCAAGATTCGTCCTTCAGGATAAGGGAAAACTCCAGAAAAAACCTTATCCAGGTAACTCACACTGACCAAGATTCGAACTCGGGACCTCTTCGAATCTCAGTCAGGGTTAGTTACAGAGAACTGCGTCTTCATGATTGAATGCTACTTTCATACCAGCATTAAAATTGGTGCCACATATAAATATAACTTAAACCGCTGCATAGAGTAGTTTATGAAACCCTATCTGGCAATCAGATAAGTCCCTCGGAGCGTAATGTTGTCAAAGGTGTCCAGGTACCATCAAATGGACCTACTTTTGTTTGCAGCATAAACGTTTCTATCAGTATATGATATAAATTTTTTGTCATTCTCATGCTTAATTAAAATGACTTTATTAATGTTGATATCCTTATGTATTTTAAAACCAAACGGTGCAGCAAACATTTCCAAGTTACAGGATCAGTTACTCGCAAAATGAGAGACACTGGATGCTATACAGTGACTGGTCCCCCAATCTAGAAGTAATAAATACAGTAATATTATAAATATATAATATAAATAATCTGTTTCTTGCCCGCCTCCGTGGTGTGAGGTAGTGTGTGTACCTCACACTCAAGAGGTCGCAAGTTCAAATCTCACTAAGGATGAGTTACCTGGATAAAGTTTTCTCCAGAGTTTTCCCTTAACCTACAAAGACGAATGTCAGGTAACTCTGAGCTCTAGGGACTCTAGACTCATTTGAGTACCGTATCACTCGTTTCGTTCATTCATGCACTCATGCACTCACTCATTCATTCATCGTTCAATACGACGTGTACTGTTGAAAGGACCAAAAAATTCTGTTTCTTTACTAAACTGTTTTGAAACTAATACTGTTATTAATTTGACATTTCTTTATTATATTTGACATTCCTTTATTAAATTATATTAAGTTATATATCTTCACAGAGAAACACCTAATTGCAAGACATTGTATGCATTTATCCGTCATTTGTAGCATTTACATTCATTAAAACGAACTACAACAGCTATGGTATCTACGCACCAGGTGAAATTACAGACCTTTATATTACGCGGACACAACCCACCTCTCAAATAGTATATTTACCTGCCGGTAGAGGGAGGTCTCAAAACTGCTGTCAGCACATCAAGTACAATCTCAAGCCACTAGGGGAATTGTATATAAACTCGCTCCGTCAGCGAAGCTCTTGATGATGTCAAATTTTCCGCAGTAAAAACACAGATAAAAATAAACACCCCATAGTAGTGCTAGTACATTTAAACTGAAAAATTAATTGTAATGTTTTATTTGATAACAGATACTTGAAATGGGTTATATTGTTTCTCGATGATTAAAAATAGTTCACGTTAAAGTTTTCAACATGACTGATGCAACTTTATCATATTTTAACATTCTAATGACCCAAGAATACAAACTAATCCTGCCTATTTGTTATTTTCCCCACCAAGCAGTGTGGCTCAACTGATAACGTCTGAGGCTTGCACTCAGGAGGTCCCATGTTCAATTCTTTGGGGTTTTTCATTCCTTTATCAGGTTGCTAGGCAAATTATAGGATGGATTTTATTCTACCGCATCTTTTCCTGTCCCTTGTTTGCTTTTAGAGTAGCATGGTCACACATAATGTTCGGTGATATGTGGTAGATGTGCTTTAAAGAGAGAACTGCTTCTTCCCTAGCACGGACTCCTCTGTCTGTACCTATCTATTGTTCTCCCAGATGGGGAGGAGGGAGGGGGAACTGGGGATGCTCTACAAAACAATAGGGACTCACTAGACGGCCTTTCATACTCTCTTGCCTCAACTCTTCCTCCTGGAGCTTTTCACGTCTTATCTCTAATGTCCCCCTACTTCCAATGAAGCAATCAGAATGCAAGTTTGACCTTTATCTTATTTTAAAAGAAAAGGATGTTCCATTTTATTTGTATTAGTACAAGACCTGTTAATGCCGTTTTTTAAGTCAGACATGTTAAAATTCTTCCTGGTACTACAGATAAGCATATATTAAGAAGCAGATTACATGCCCATATATTGTGCTTCAAAACATTAATTGTAAGCAAAAACTGTTGACAAAATAAGAAACTTATATCCTATATCCATATGACACAAGTAAGATAAACTATTGCACAGCTGACTTTATAATTCAAATCATGCATCACTGAATGTTCATGCCCATTTGCTGCTCACTGGTTAGTGCCAATTACCCTTAACAATCATTATTAGTGCAATTAAATTTTAAAACCCACAAGGTGAAGTTTGCACACAATGCATTTAAGGCTGGTTCATAAATACTTGGTAATGGTAACCAGAAGGGAAACGAGAAAAGGAAGCAATGCAACACTCAACATTTTCGTTCACTAAATTCCAGTAATGAGAACAGGATTAAATTTGCACATGGGGAGTTCACTTGTTTCTAACTGACCAGTAGTATGTTTTCCAGCTAGTGACTAAAGAGAATTCCAGCTGCTATTTCATAGAATGGCTGCCTTGAATAGTTTGTATAGCAAAAGATCTAAAATGTTCTGCAATGTCCATTGGTTGGCTGTCAGAAGTCGGCTGAGTCTGTGGTTGTACATCAGAGGCTATGCTCGTGAACATGTCTATTTGTGTTCCAGTTATTTTGACTGATTTTTCACAAACACCTGTAGGAAGTGTGTCATTTACTTCCTTGCTACCTACATGCTCAACAACCCCTTCAAAATCTCAAAATTTGCTATCGATGTCCAAATCATTGTCAAACAAGAAAAGTTCATTTTTACTGAAATAATTTCAGAAGCCTGTGCATTACTTACAAAAACTAATTTATTTGCTACATTACTGACTGAAGCCATGATTAGCAAAGAAGTTTAACAATTTCAAATGTGCTTTTCGCTTAACCTCCAAGAACTAAAAGAACTTGCTCTGAACCCCAAGATAGTCAAAATAACTAAAAGAATAAGTGAAAAACAGTTTGGCGGTATAAAAAAGTCTTTTTACACCAGGTGGATATAACCATACACAATTGTTTAGTAATTTGGAGAGCTCTAAACCCAAGCAACACAATGACCTACCTGGCCTTTCACATATCAATAGCTCACAGCCTAATTGAAACATGCAGAGGTTTCTTCATACTGGGGTTAAGAAACTCAACCTCAGCAACCCTCAGATTTGAAGGAAAACACTTTCCTAAAAAATTTTGATTCCCTCAAAATTTGTTGAATATGGGTATTACTGTAAATATATGGTTCTAATCCCTAATTCAACTTTTCTTCCTAATTCTGCTTTTTAAAAACACTGATTTATTATCAAACCACCACCACTGCCCAGTCCCTACCATTGCCACCACCAATACACTAATCTAATGTGTGAGCACACGCACGTGTGTGTGCGCATGTGTACATGTGCCTTGCTTCCCATGCGAGATCTACATGAAACTTACAGGATTTGCAGTTTATCAGATGTTCCATGCCCATGTAATCTTTTTAGCATAACTTAGCACTTTATTATTAACCAAAGTTTCTTCTAATTTTGTATTAGAATCTAAGCTACTACTATCATAATTATTATGCAAGCTTTCTCAATTTTCAATCAGGTTTTCAATTCTTAATGCACACATGCATACAAAAACTTCATAAAACCTACAGCTTCCTTGCATAGATACCATATCACTTACAAGTTTGTCCAGAATCAAGCATGGCCAAATGCTGTTAGACCATAAATGAAACATGTATGTATAACTTACAATATCACTCACCACCTCCTGTAGCGGGCGAGGGTCATCTCGACGAGCTAAGTGTGAGCTCTGTAATCTTCTTAGCAGTGGAACACCATTACGAAACTGACGCTTCAGTGTCCAATATGCTATAAGTTTCTGGATCAACTGACTCTTCTTTGGGATGTTCACCAGAGATGCTATCTCCTGAATCCTATATTTTAAAACCATATTTTAACATCTAGAAATAAACATTTGCTCTGCTCAGTAAACTAATGTACCCAACCCACTCAGCCTGGTATAATTCTATAGCTTACATTTCATAGGATCTGTTTGCACTTTACAATTACTTATATCTAATACCACAAACATGCATTTAGAGAATGAAGGATACTTTATCTGACTGGGTTGGTGGATGTTGACATAAGGAATAGCTTTGAGCCATAGAATAATACATTTAATATATTTCATGCCAAGATTAAAAGCTTCCAACTAGGGAACAGTAAACACTCTATATTCTCTGTCAGAAAGCATGACAAACCAAGATTTTGATATATTTTATTCATTTTTTATAATTGTTACAGTTTTTTTTAAAAGATGGTTATTTTCAATTATGTTTGGCGTTAACAATCTATAAAACAAATTCTGAAAGAAAGTACCATTTGCAAATATTGCTGCTATAACTTGGGTTCTCGCTCAAGTCCTTCACCCCTCAAATAAACACTGATATTCATGGAAACAAGTCATGCTGTATAGAATAAAAAGAAGTATTTCAGAAAGTGGAGTGCCATTGTTACTAAAATTAGGCAAGTGAGTCAACCTTGTATATACTTTTCTCCACTTACAAGTTTTTTATGAAGACTAGTTTCTGGGGACTTCTCCCCTATCGTCAGCTCTGTGGTAGACTGATGATGCATCCGGTGTTGTGCTGCCATCAAACTTACCACGATGTTAGATGGCAGCACAACACCAAGCCAGATGCAGACACCGGATGCATCATCAGTCTACCACAGAGCTGACGATAGGGGAGAAGTCCCCAGAAACTAGTCTTCATAAAAAACTTGTAAGTGGAGAAAAGTATATACAAGGTTGACTCACTTGCCTAATTTTAGTAAGTCATGCTGTTTTCTTGTAGTTTTCTGAAAATTTAAAACTTCAAGAAAATCAACTGACCTATCGACTATGAAATTCAATTTATCATACATTTTTTGAATGCAAGATTCTTAAAAACAGTAGACATCTATTGTTAAATCTGAGGTCTAAAAAGAGGATACAATGAAGTAACCACAAGGAAATGGGTTTGAATGTTTCAAAAAGCTTGTGATATGTTCACAATGAACAAGGAGTGGTCAGCTCTCTGTTATGACTGAACATCTGGCGCATACAGTCAACGCAGAACTTCACTTTTGTAATTCACAATTCAGAATTGTGTTCTTTCAATGAAATTTCTACAAAATTCTGGAAAAGTACTCTATGAAATTGTGAAAGATCAGCTAACATCGAAAATTGTCTTCAAGATGGGTGCCAAAGAACCAGAGGAATATGAAATGAAAAGTTGTGTCATTTTTGTTGTAATGTACAATTTTTTTAACAATACTGTCACTGGTGATGAAACAAGTGTCCCATGTAACTCTTGAAACAAAGCAACAGTTCATGGAATGGAGGTGTAGCGTTACTTAGCCCAGTAATAAAATGCACATCAACAGTGTTGTTTTTTTTAATTATGTTGGTAACATTTGGAGATTTAAATAAGATAGCTTTTCTTATGTATTATATATTATTATGATTTAAATAAGATAGCTTTTCCAAGGAGTTCAACAAATCAAAATTTGACAGTCAACATTAGCCTAGGATGTTAGGAAGGTCCTAACGGAACACATTCAACGTAAACACTAGCAATATATGGAGCATTGAGTACTAGTTTGACTCAAAATTATATTAAGATAGATTTAGTTTATTCCTTTATCAAGAGCTGTAAAAGGAATTTAATAAAGCAAAATAAATACACAATTTATACTTTTTTATCTTTACTGGTGACCCTGATGTGATGGACGAAGAACAAGCTACATCTGAAACAGTGAATTAGAACCAGGAATCTGTAGTAGCACGTATATCAAAGTTCTGCCATTTTGGAAACCGGACCCGAAGATATGATTCATTCAACTTGAAGCCCAGTTCCTTAACTCAAAGATTATACAGGATCAGACTAAGTAAAATACTATTGTAAGCTTGAATGACTCAGAAATTCCAATACAAGTGACCAACATTCTCATGAATGCCTTCTGAATATGATGCAATCAAAGAGCATCACATTTTGGCTTTCACAAATAGTGAAACAACACATTGATGGATTTGGAACTCTGAGATTGTAAACCATCACAATTACTTGGCAAAATGAGAAATTTAGCCTCAAACAAGGTAAGCAAGAATTTCCTCAAAACTATGTGGTTACAATGGCCACCAAGAGAAATGCATGCTATTCTACAGTAACACGGTCAAATTTGTGACACCTCCAGAAGACTAAAAGCAAGACAAACATGAGCACATGGCAAGAAAACTGTTTTTGTTCCCAAACAAACTGATTGCTCACATATATTCATACATCAAGGACCCCCTTTATCACCACTCCAACCTATATACGATGTCCTATACCAAGTAAAAAACAGGACCGAGAAGTTCTTTGACGTGAGTATCAGAGGATCGATCAAATGTTTCTTGACAGACCATCTAAAACCAGCATTTCTATTGGAAGAAGACGGAGAAGATGTTACCTGATATCTGTAACACAATTTCCTGTGGAGGGTTGCACAATATATCACTTACACAAAACCTGGGTAAATGAAGGGCATGCCACTTCAAATGCCACTACTGTAGAATCAAAGAAAGGTACATTCTTTTCTGGGCTTTACACATGTTTAAAAAAAAATCCAACTGGAAAGGTAAGCACTTCATCATTTTGCATACTGGTAGTGAAAACAGGGTTCTTAATGAGGGCTTGCTAATCTTTAAGTCAAAACAAACAAATGATTTCATGAGGAGATGAATGGGGAAGTATTTAAAGAATGGTTTGAAGGAATAATGGATAAAGTGGTTCCTAACAGTATCCTTGTTATGAACCCATACCATTCTGTTACACTGTATAAGAACCCCAATAATTCATGACATAAACAGCAAATTATAAACTGGCTGAAAGAAAAAAATGCACCTGTTGATGAAAGTGACATAAAATCCAAGCTATTAAAATTTTTGCAAACATTAGCAGACTAAGACAAAAAGAAATACACTGTAGATGATCAAGCAAGTAAAGCGGGTCATACTGTGTTATGATTACCATATCACTGCAACTTAAACTCTATTTAATTTATGTGAAGGCTATGTCAAAGTTTACATAGCAAGGAACAATAAAACATTTAATTTGAAGTGAACCAGCTAATAGAGAAGACAATGTCTGAGGTTACAGTAGGTATGTGGCAAGGAGATATCAGACATGTCATACATCATAAGACAGGAAGTGGCAGGTTGATCTTATGTGTGACCAAGTGATGGACAGGCTGGTTATAAACCTGGACTCTTCAAGCGATATGATTACTTCTGATTCTGGGTGCCATGACCCTATCTGATGACTCAGATTAACATAAGTTTTTACTCAAAATCTTATGTTTCATAACTTTCATTTAGCAGTTTCTTTAATTAGTTTATTTAGTAAATATGAACCAAGATGAAAACAACTGTTTTTGAAATCGATCTCCATTAGAAAGAAGAATTAACACCATTTTCTTAAGATAAGTGAAGCCTTTCGTTACAAATATTTATATTTGTGTAATTAGCCAAGAGCTTTTCCAAACCTGCACTGCTGTCCAGAAAGATAGGACAGTTGCAATAAGTCAGAAGTAAACAGCTGGCAGTAGAGAACGTCAACACATTGGAGGAGTGATACAAACTGCAATTCATTTCTTGGAAGTGTTGAAAACAGTGTTGTTGTGATAAATTAAATTTAAAGGGAGTCGATTAATGACACTAAACAACACTTACTTTTAAATTTTTCCGGAACATGTTTCAGAGACTTTGCCTCTATCCTCAATGACCAGTTGAGGATAGAGGCAGTCTCTGAAACATGTTCCGGAAAAATTTAAAAGTAAGTGTTGTTTAGTGTCATTAATCGACTCCCTTTAAATTTAACAAACTGCAATGTTTATGTGCATCTCCACTTCACGCCTGAAGGGACTATAGTTTCAACACACCAGACCCTGTTGGTCTGTGATCACTTCACATACAGTCAGTGACTACCTAATGTGCATGCACGGATTTGATATTGGATGGTTACTTGGTATTTGTTATGTAGATTCTAGCTGTATCAACAGTTTTCATGTACATCTGGAATGTTGCATGCTAATATTATATATATACACACACACACACACACACACAAACACACACACATATTATTGATTTGTATTTGAATATTTGACTTTACATTAATTTGTAACATTTTCAACTATATTGTAATGCATAGGTATTTATATTTTTGAAAATATTGCGCATAAACTATTTTTGACAATGCCATGAGTCTGGTTGACTTCCATGGCTAATAAATTATCTGAATCTTACAAAGCTAAGACAACTGAAGCAGAAAAGAGGTGAATACTGCAAACACAACCGCAGGTGAAATATGATCTGAAGCTTTCCTGGCGACGTATATGTTCTAGACATTCTCGGACATTCTCTAGACGTTCAGGATGATGGGAGCGATGCACACTCCTGAAACGTCGATGGCTCTACATCACTTTACCTGGCTCAAAGCCAGAGAACGTCTAGAACAACTGCAGGTGTAACCGCAGTTGTTTGGTGTGATAATAGGGACATTCTTTTATTACACACCAACTTTGATCCCAAAACTGATGGTGAGATACCTGTTCCCTTTTGTAGTGAATGTTGCTATTGTTAATAATTATGTAATATATAACATTTCTAACAGACCTACTGCAACAGTTCATGACAACATACTCTTTTACATGGGAACATACCTTTTTAGCTTTTTAGTGTAACAATTAATCGCAGGTTTTATATCATGCAAATGCATGGGATTTTAATATAATTGCCTTCTGCTGAACCCACACCAAGTTCCCTTCACACTCTCGTGAAAATTCAAGGTCAAGTGAAAACCTGTGCTCAGTGCATAGTTAAGCAAAGGGGGACATCATGAGGTGGTGGTATACAATTGAAATACAAGTGCAGACAGTGTGATACTGTCTTGTGTAGAATTGGGTCTTCCGTAACTATCATCAAAATAGGAGATGGAAATTCAAAACTAACACAAATGTGTACATAAAAGTACAAAAACTGCAACAAAATAGTGTATATAACCTTTTAAGTGACAATCATCTTATCTTTGTTGGAATATCTTTGCTGGAATAATGGCATCAAGTGAAAGTGACTACTATAACAATTTTACAAAAATTATAATTATTTTAGCTATGTGAAGCATATTTTAGTCCAAATTTTTAATATTTTAGGATAACAGATTTCATTGCCTTAATATTCTGGAACTAGGAATATGTGTTACAAAAGGGTACATATACAGGGCGTTTCAAAACACCAAACAAACATATAGAAGTAGTTGCTCTGCTTCTATATGACACTTATAGATAGTTTTTACTGCTAATAGAGCCACATAAAAAAATGCTCCGAATGAGTGTGGATTACACAGTGACAGGGACAACGCGTGCCACACACTGTCAGAGTTCGTAGGTATAGTCACACGCTGTGCTGCATGCTGTAGCTGTTTGTACACATACCGGTATACTTTGCAGTAGCTTGCTACTATTAAGAATTTCTTTGGCTAATGAAACTGCAATAACGAAGCCACTGATTAATTATTGCTTATGAGTGTTTAAAGTGTTCCAAAATTCCGTTATAGCAGTCCATGATGGCAAATAAGATGGTGGACATATGCAACTTATACCTTTTAGAGGGAAGTTAATGTTAGTGAAGTTGAGGATGAAAGCATTAAATGATAAACAGAACAGAAAACATCAAAGAATTGTAGATAAATTAACCAAAACTAAATGGCTTATACAATGAGACGAGCATTTTATTTCATGTGTTTGATAATACTAAATAAAGCATTTGTATTGAAAAGGAAGCTGTTGATATTTACAGTCGAAAGTACTGTACAATTAAGATAATAACAATATGCTCTGAAATTAAATAAATATTAATTATTGATGTAACTATTTTTACAATTCATATTTTTAATGAAATTACATTAATTGTGCATTCGTTGAACTCCCTTTAGCTCTTCCATCCATCAAAACCATATCCATCATTTCAGCATTCCTATAGCGCTCCATATTGCTTGGATTTGCTATCTAAGTACATGCAAAATCGTCCCTGTTAGGATGGAATGTAGTTTTACACTGAAGAGCAGCCATGCAACTGTTCGAGTTATTAGTCGACTTTTGCACAAATAACTGCCCTTTGCCTCATTATCTGAAAGCTAGGCTAGGGTCACTGATAAAGAGCAAGGAGTAATGTTTTTGTTTTAGTGGCCAATGCGTCCCAATAAATTTTGAGGTTCGTACATCAGTGGTTCCTGCGCTTCCTAGTCACAAAATCATGTAATATTTAATGCTGCATAAAATTATACCTAACAGAACTTTGAAGCTGCAACACCAAAATTCAGACTAGTTAAGATATAAGCTACACAATGGCTATAATCGTTCGGTGTCGTTATTTATTGCAAACCAATTTGAGATATTTAGTAAAACTAATTTAGCTGTTTTTATGCAAGTATAAGTTTCTTTTAACATCTGTAGTAGCAGATCAAAATTTAAATGGACACAGGTCTACTTAGAGAACAAATAGCAAATACTGTGTGTGCAGCAAATAGTTAACTTCTTTCTCCACGCATTTTTACTTTGGTAATGACTTCCCATGAATTACACTTATGCCTCCCCAATTAATACTTGCGTATTTGTTGAAAAGCTACTGAAATGTATTATCAGAATTTGTAATGGGTGTTCCATTTAAAATAAGAAAGATGAATCATTTTCGGTTAAACCAAAAGTTGCAAAACATTGTTAACATAACTTTTGATTCTTGCACACGACTGACTTCGTACACCCAAGTTTTGTGTTCATCATCCACATGCTTCAAAAGTTATTTGGATGGAGAGGATTTTTAAGTAAACTGTTTACAACACACTATAAACCCTCTTTATATACTAACCCTATATATTATTCTGGATAACATCATGGTCTCATTATTTTAGTTAATTGATGGAAATGAACCATTTCTTCACACTAGCCGTATATAGGCTAAGGTTTTTGATAGATAGTCAACATGAAAAATCCAATGTCATGGCCGGGATTTCAACCAGGAGATCCGTGGTTCAAATCCTGGCCATGACATAGAATTTTTCATGTTGACTATCTATCATGGTCTCAATTTCTCACATAATCACTTGAAGATTATCTCTGAAAGGATTCTATATGCAAGCATAAAATAATCTTACAGTGGTTTCCACTGCATACAATCAAGTTTGCTGAGCTATTTTATGACACAGTTGTGAAGTGATAAACTGTAAATACAAACTGAAAATTGATTTAGTTTATATAACAAGCCAACAATGGCAATGAGCATTATTCATTTCCATACAACATTGCAAACTCCTAACAGTTGTAAATAGCATGCAAAGATTAATTATTACCTATCTGGTGGAATAGTAGGTATTGAAATGACTGGCACCGAAGAGCGTTTCTTAGCCAACATTCGACGTGCCTTCTTCATTTTCTGGCGTGATTCTTCCCTTGACGTTTCAGCTGGCGATTGTTTGCTAGAAGAAGGGGTACTTCCCCTAGCTCTGGTTTCGGAATCTGCAACACCACCTGGTGTATGTGCATCACAATAAGCCGTTTTCTGCACCAAAACTGGACCAGGATCCAAACCATTACCTAATAGACAATGCAAACAAATGTTAAATCATTACATATAATACTGCTCTAAGAGGAGCAAAATACTTGAAGAAGAGAAACTACGGGCAAAGTTTTAAGATAACAAATGAAAAAATAGCAAGAGAAATAAATTAAATATTGTAAGCGAGGGAAGATATCTTCATAAAATTTTAGCCAGATGTTATAGTCTACATGTCTAAAAGAGTTTAAACCCCAAAAGGGAGTAATAACCACATAACCGGACATAACAGTGGGAAGAAAAAACATCTTTACAAAGACATTTGGAATGAGCTTATTAATGGTGTGAACATTAATAAGCCACAGACCGCCCATACAGCCAATGCTCAATGCACTTTTTGAGGGTTACGTGAGGTCATTTGCCACTCCAGGTGGTCAGTTTTGAACAAAGTTGAATGTTTAATAACTTCCCTTCCATTTCACTCAATGGGTTGAAAGAAACTTAAAATGGAAGAAAATTCTTGTGTCTTGACTTTTGCTAGAGATGGGCAAGTCTGTATTCGTGGTAGCCAGAGATCAGAGGTGTCAACAGACAATTTATCAACTGAAGCGGTCAGTGATGTCACTGCCAGCTGGGATGGTACCTCATGGGAAGTTACACTCTGGTGCACCTAAGAGGATTACACGAAAGACTGATAAACTTCTAATGCATGAAGTGATGTCTCATTTCATTTTACTTTAAAACCACTGAATTAAAAAACATGCATCCTGATTTAATTGTATGCAACTTTTACCAATGGAAAAATATGAAAAATAAAGTGCTTTCCAAAAATTCCCATTTAAAGAAAGAACAAACAAAATAATTTCAGAAATTTGCTCAATTTTGAACACTAAACTCTTGAGTGTGAATGCAAATTTCCGAGATATCAATAATGAATGGATGGAGGACGACATCTCCGATTCTTATTATAAAAATGTGCTTATTAGAGAATATGTGAAGGTCAGATCATCAAATTATATTTATCTGGACTGTTCCATAAATAAAATATTCAGCCTACTCAGTATTGCCAGCTTGCTAAGTATTAGATACACAATCCATAATGTTTTCAAGGTGTACTCTTAATCCTTAACTATTACTTTTTCTCACGGTCATCAACCAATCTTTTAGAACAGAAATAGTATTTTCAGTTGAAGTATCTGGCATTAGTTCATAGCTCCATTCACACAAATCATTGAATTGTCTCCATAACTCATTCTATTTGTTGTTGCATTATTGGTATTGAATTTTGAATAATTTTTTTCAACTTCATCATTTGATGCAACACCAAAGAGTTTTGAACTGTTGTCCATTCTAATTTTTGAATGTTAATAGATTGTAATACATAATATTGTTTTTCAGAATACAGTTGGTGGCACTCATTAAACAAAAGAATGACCTAGTGATAATTGGTACAAATAAAAAGCATGATCAGGTAATAATTTGTATATGATAAATTAATAACCATGTGTAAAATACTCATTGTAATTGTAATTATAGCTACAAGAATGGGAAGCAGTTGTAGGAATAATATACCACATTCAATGGTATACCTAGCTGATGCAGGCAGCATGTAAGCCAATGAGCAGTGGCCACAGTGAGAAGAAAAAGCTGTATAAAAAAGAGAACTATAAGCTAACTTGAACTTTTGACTAAATAAAGTTGGACAAGACAGAATGTAGGTCGCAAGGGGTATGAAGTGTAACACACTCTAATATCCAATTAAATATAAAATACCAAAGTATTCATGATTTTTTAGAATAATCATGGTTGTAATAAACATTTAGTAATTTTTGCAGTTTAGGGGGGCTGGTATATTAAATTGAATAACTTTTTTAACCTTCCCTCTTCTTTACAGAAAAGGCTCTAAGCTCCGAGTTACACAGCTTTATTAACTGTTACAGAATATTAGTGGAAATGCAAATGAAATGTTTTCTTGTCAACCCACAATGGTGAATGTGGGAGTAGTTGGCATTTGTATACTTGCCCATGATGCAAGTTTCATCATGGGCACTGCAATTAGACTGTAGAGCGTATTTGCATCGTTTCCACATCGATCATTCCCAAGATCCAGTTGCCTTCTACAACGCACCCAGGATGAAACTTGCATCGTCCTATTTTGCATTCATTGATTGGAACGACGTGGCTGAGACCGCCAATTTTCCCCCTTGCAGTATACTTGGTGTCATTTGACATCATGCACACTTTGCGGCAGTAGCCGAACCAGTCCGATACAGTCCATGAGCTCATATATGTATTTCCTACGGAGCACTCCGTTATCGTCATGTCATAGGATTGTTTATGTGCAAAGCAGTGCATGAGTAACAACATTTGACCAGGCAATAACTTAGCCTGCTCAAACCATGTTCTTTTGCACACAAACTGCATCACCTATGTCTGGGGCATTTTTGCAGAGGTTGCCTGCAAGTTTTACATGTCTTTCACATGTTGGCTGCAATGCAAGAATCGGCTGGTCGTCTGCTTGTGCATGCGTATACGTGCACCTTTGGACTTGAAAAATATTCTTGCATCGCACAAAAGAAAGTTTCTCTATAAAATCATTTCAACAAGAAGATTTTAAAAGTGCAAGTGCAGATAAAAATGGAGCATCATCTTTGAAAATAAGAAATACATCCCCAATTACTCATAAAAAAAAAATCAGAAGCAATATTCTGCTCAGCTACTGATCATAACCTCTTAGTCACACAGCATCTTAGAATAAATATATACAATTCACTATAGTATATCCTTTGCAAGCAACCAGACACTATTGTGGGTAGGGAATATAGTTAGTTACTAACACTCCCCACATGGCAACCTTGGCCTTCGGGGTAACCTCACCCCACCAAGTGATGACCGGACCCATTTCTCAGGTGGAGGCACCCAGAGGGCGGTGTCCATTACCTCCGATGATAGGGTGATAGTGAAGATGGTGGTGAGGTGAGAGGACCTACAGTTTTTACCGTGGACTCCGAACCACGTTGGGCATAGGGGATACTTCACGTGTGCTAGACAGAGGTGAAGGCGTGGATAGGGCCGACTTAAAATCGCCAACCCCAGAGCCGGGAATCGAACTCGGGACCCTTAGAACGGGAGCCGCGAACGAAACCACCGCGCTACCCCGGCGCCCTTTTGGGTAGGGAATATTTACTCCTGCATCAAGCAATTCCAAAAATACAAGATATGCAAACTCAACTAGCATCCTAATATTAGGATGCCAGATAGAAATTTGGATAAGGTTGAGCAAGAGCCGCCACCACCACCACCACCACCACCAAATGAGAAAGTTATCTCCATGCAGTAGTCAAAGATTTAAGATCTGCTACCTCTAGAAAATATTCTTAGAGATACTTTACATATGAAAGTTACTCCAGTGTTACACGATCTGGATGGCTGATTAGAATGACAGCAACCAGAAAACACCCTAATCAGCCTTTAAACGGTCACTGTCCCAGAACTTTAATTACTTTATTCTTCCCTAATAAATTAAAACTAATTACCAGAATTATTCTGGAACTAGTGGAATTTAAATAAATAAGAGGATAAATTTGACTGACTGTGAAAGTGTTAATTTGATATATAAATCTCGTTTAACACTATAAAAGCATTCTTGGCTAAACAAAATCATCTAAGTAATGTTATAAGCAAAGGATGATAAAGAAAAAGACACTATGTGAGGTTAGAAAAATCTCTCTGGAAAGAACCAAAGTCAACCTTACCTGCATGGGAATCCCGTACAGTGTCCATCTTCATGTAAAGACCTGCTTGTTGAGCACATGTAACATGAAAAGCTGCATAACAGTTTGTTTTATGGCACTGTATGCAGGCTCCCACACCCCTCTGCTTGCATATGTAACAAGTCAGCTTCCATCTAGCTGGTGGTATTGTTTCTATACTGTCTATTGGCTCCAGAAAAACCTGAAATATTGCATTTTAAAGATGTCATATTTATCTCAACTTACAGTTAAATTATAGGTTAATATGCTGAAAAGTAATTCATTTGATGAGTCCCAGGATGTCTAATGATTTATATTGAACTAAATGTTTTCTTCACCTCTTTGATTAAATTCAGGATTGCTCAGCAGAACCTGACATAGTGAAAACTACACAACATTTAGAAGCTATCTGAGTTGTTTTTTGTCACGCAACTTCACTTATACTTTCAAAATTCAGCTGAAGAGCTGAGGACGAAAGCAATGTTTTTGAAACATGTCCAAGTTTTAAAAGTGTAAGTGTAGCTGTGTGAATAAAAATCAACTCAAAGAATTTGTAAAGTATTTTAAGTTTCATTATTACTAGTGATTATAAATTTGAAATTATCTCAGCTAAACTCAAACTGCCTGATATAACTATGTTGTTTCTGAGCTTGAAGGCCGTAGGCCACCTCGGTAGTGTAGATGGTAGCGTGTCTGCCTCCGTTCAAGAGGTCCCAAGTTCGAATCTCGGCTAGGGTGAGTTACCTGGATAAGGTTTTGCCAGGGTTTTCCCTTATCATGAAAGATGAATGTTGGGCAACTCTAAGTTTCATGGACCCCAGACTCATTCGAGCATCATTTCACCCACTTTATTCATCATCCGATATGACGACGGAGGAGAGGACGTAAATTACAAAATAAAAAAAGAATAAATAAATAAAAAATATTAAAGCCTGTGGTCTAGACAATGAAAAAATATCTGGCGTTTTGCCCGTAGCTCCATCGGACATCTTTAGAGATTCAGTCTTGGCTAGTCACAACTAGACTGGTCAGATATCGATACTGATATTGACTGATCAGATATAACTGGTCTAGTTGTGACCAACCAGGACTGAATCTCTGAAGATGCCTGATGGAGCTACAGGGGCAACATCAGATATTTTTTCGTCTAGACCATGGCCTTCAAGCCCAGAAACTACATTCTATTGGATTAATGCCAGCCGTAAAAGCCTAAACATGTACAAGGCCTGATATAATTTTTATTTTACAAATACCAAAATTCTGTCTGACATTGAAACAAATGGCATGTAAATAATATCCTTGATACTAAAATGGTTACACAAGAGAGAATTTAACTTGTTGCTTAAAATTGATGACAAAAGAGCTAGTTTCATGACCATACAATTTCATTACTTTTTCCTTTTTTTCACAACTAGCACCAGACAAGCTGATCATTTTCTGCTATAATAATCCTCAAAATATTTAATACATGATTCGTATAAGTTATCAAGGAAGATGATGAAAATAATAATTAGCTCAGTTACATATATAATACTCCACTAGATATACTCACAGTATTTGCAAATCTCACTTCAGGAATCCAAAGAGCACAAACAACATGTGCCCAATGCCCTCTATCTGTCTGCTTAAAGGCACCACCATTATTTGGGCACAGAACACAATCTACTGCTCTAGAGGGTGACTGCAAACAACGTCTGCAAAGCCACTGTCCTTCTGGAATGTATGGTACGCCATAGCAATCCTGTAAAATATAGTCTTTCAAATACTCTTATGACACAAAGAATATGGAATGCCACAAATTATTTTGACTGATCACAGTTAATTTTCAGATTTACATAGATCTTCAAGTATTAAATAGTTTAAATGATGATCTAAGTCAAGATGGCAGCATGTACACAAACAAAAGGTCCTGCTTTTCTCTCTCCTTTGAATGATTGACACAATTTTCCTATCCTTCTTTTACTGAAGAATTCTCAAATCCAGATTGGGCTAACATGATTTGTTGTTCACTTCAGACTTCAATTTTAACAAATTCTATTAAACAATCAAGCCATGTTTGTGAACTGTTTTCTTGGGTTTCTGCTATTCTATAGCTTGTGTTTCTCTGCCAAGCTCGCAAAGTTTCTTCAGGGAGCCTTGATTCAACAATCACATACCTGGATCTGCAGAATCAAGCCTTAGCATCTTTAACAATCAACAATTGAAGCTGAGATTCCAACTTGATAATCAGCTCAAAAAAGGCAGCTTTTCCTTACTAGTTGCATTTGAAATAACTAACTTGAGTAGTTCCTTCACATGCATTTGCAAGAGGAAACCCTTTCTCCCAAAACATTCAGTTAGAGCTTCAATTGCCTTGTTGTAGTTCTCTGCTGTTAGTGGATAACTTATAACAATTTCTCTTGCCTAGGTATTCAGTTTCAATTTGATTTCACTTACTTGTTGTATAATTGAAATGCTTTCAAGATCATTCGATCTCATCCTCAGCTGTTTGGTGACTAAATGAACCTTCCTCTTCTTTCACTACTATGGAGCTCCGATCACTCTGCCATCTGGTGTTAGGGGCATCTGGTGTTGAGTGTAAACATAGGGACTCAAAATCAAACTCAAATATGAAGAATACTTCACTGTTAATAATGCTTCTGCTTTTAATATTTATTAAGTTTCAAGCTTGTAGCAAATACTGAAACTTGTCACTTCCATGCAAAGTCTCATCTTCATGAATTTTCTTGAATTGAGACCCGAAATGCAGCCACTCTTTTAAATCCCCATTAAATGTTTCAAGTTCGATTCTGGGCAACTTAAACAATCTATTCTTGCAATTCCTTTCTTGAAAGTGTTGAAAACAGTGTTATGATAAATTAAATTTAAAGGGAGTCCATTAATGACACTAAACAACACTTTTAAATTTTTCCGGAACATGTTTCAGAGACTTTGCCTCTATCCTCAGCCGGCCAACGACTGGTTCTCATTGGTGTAGTTGACGATATTTTGTCATAGGTTAAAACATACATCAGGAAAACAAGAACTATCCACATGGGAACAAATCTTCATTTCAAAAAATAGGAACAAAGTATTCAATTTCGACATCCCCCAGAAAGATTTGTTCAGCAAGTTCCTTGAACCGCCACCAGAGGAGACCTATGACAAAATATTGTCAACTACACCGAGAACCAGTCGATGGCCGGATGAGGATAGAGGCAAACTCTCTGAAACATGTTCCGGAAAAATTTAAAAGTAAGTGTTGTTTAGTGTCATTAATCGACTCCCATTAAATTAAACCTATTTTTGTCTTCTGTTGGGAGGTTGAACCCTCTGTAGCATTCATTCACAGAAGAAATATGATCAGCATCTTTGGATGTTGTGTTGGCTGCTAAAGTCTTGTCTATATGAAGTCTCATATTCTCAAATTCTGTACAATATTCTTCAACCTCAAGTTCTTCTAATTTTCTTCACTCCGATCGTTCTCCAATAACATGTCCATAACCTCTTCATCTCATCCCATCCCATTTCTTTCATCAATTCTTCAAGTCGGCGGAAAATAACTTTCATACAATTGTAATCGTCAGACATCCTAACCTCTGTCGCAAGCACGTCATCTATTTCCTTAACTTTCCTAGTAAACAGAGTTTTCACTGGTCATCTATCTTTTGTAATTTTCTCCATTTCTTAGGTTATTTGCATTTAATCTGTACTAATTCCAATACTATCTTCTTCTAAATGCAATCTTCACACAAGGTTAATATACGGCATCAAATACTTCATGAAAATCGCCCTTCACTCACGCATTTTAATCAACTAGTTACTTGTAATGACTTAATCTTACCAGATCACTCGGGGTCACCAAAAATGTTGAGAATAACACTAATTTTTAATAACTCTTCATAATAATTTTATTTCGACCATATTTATTTACATAGCAACATAGTGAACAAAAAACTAACAAGAATCATTAAATCAACCAATTTATAACAGTATGTATAATTACATACGAGATCTTGTAGTGGTTCACTGGGATAAATAAGAGTCAGTTGGAAGATTTAATCTCATGTTGGTAAGTCTCCATGGTAATTCAGGGTTAAGAGCAGCCAGATGGAGACTGGGAGATCCATGGTTCAAATCTGGCTATGTGTAGCACTGAATTTTTCATTCTGATTCTATGACCACAGAATTTTGTTCATCACAGCATTAACAAAATTTAAAAGAACCTGCAGTAATAGATTATGCTTAATTGGGGGAATTTGGTAACAGTGACGTCAAAATTAATTGGAAAAAAAAAAAAAAACTTGTATACAGTTTTTAACATTTTGTCACTAACATTTTATTGGACCTTCGAGGTTTAAAATGAATGTAACGGCTTCCAAAACTAGTCTCTCAATAATATAAAAATGTATGTGACGAAGTGTTAAAAACTGACAAGTAGTTTTTTCGAAGTAATAGATGTTGTTGACTAATGGCACTGGGAATTAGTTGATTTGCATCATTTTCCCCCTGGCTTCCAAATATAAAGCCTGTAGGTTCTCACTTCTGAGACCATTACATTTGTCCAAATGGTGTTTGTTCATGATGACATCCTCTTTACAGATAGTGCACTTGTGTGTAGTATGCAGTGTATTTTATAAAGGTGTTCTGAAAGACAATCATGGCCAGTATCCATTCTAAATATAAACTGCAGTTTTTCTTGGCGATTTTTGTATGTCAGTTTTGTCCCCAATGTACTTATAATCCTTGTCCTTTAGTTTATCTTCTTCAAGTCTCTGCTGTCTTTTAAAATGTAGCTTAATGTTGTTTAATTTTTTATTAATTTCAATTTGTCTTACAGGTTTTAGTTTTTAAATTGCCCCTTTTTTTGCTAGTTGGTCAGCATGTTCATTACCGAAAAGTCCAACATGGGCTGGGATCCATTGCAGGGAGACATGATTTCTTGATTTAACAGCTTTAATTAAACTTTTTATTTCTTTGATGTTTCTTGTTGTTTTGTTTCTATAATTTACAATCCCATCTATGGCCGATTTTGAATCTGTTAAGATAACTATGTTTTGCTTTAAGTACAGTCTGTATAGAATGTTCTGCAGTGCTGCTTTTATGGCTGTTGGTTCTCCATCATAATGGTTTGAAGTTTCGTCTAGTGTTAGATACTGTGTGAAATGTTTGCAGTATACTCCTGCACCAGCATCTTGTTTGTTAATAAAGGATACATCTGTATATATTTGGAGCCATTCTTTTTTCTGGATATCTTTCATTTTCTGTGGCTATTGCTATTGCTCTCATTTCATCTGGTGAATTGTTTTGCTTATGTATTGTGTATAACAGATCATTCTTATAATGTATATCAATATATTCTGTTGGGCTTGTTTCCTCTATTGTTGTCATATTTGTTGCTATTATGTTCTTGTATTTTGAGTCATTGATGTATGTTCTGAAGCTTGTTTGGGTTTTTAGATTGCTTATATTGTCAGCTGTGTGATACCACTTGTGTCTATTTCTGTTAACTTGCAGTTTCTGTGCTAGGGTAATTGCCTTTAGTTCGTGTTCCAGTTCTATGGCCATATTTTTTGTGAATCTTTGTAGTATGGCAATTGGTGTTGTTTTTACAGCTTCCGTTATTATTCTTAGTGAATTGTTTTGTGAAGTTTCTATTTTCCTTTGGAGTTTCTTGTTTACTGTTGCCAACAGTTCTCCAAATAGCAGGTTGGGTTTTATGTATGTTTTATATATGTTATTAATGAGGTCCATATTTAGGTAATAGATGTTTAGATTGTGAAAATCAATAAATGTTTGTTGTTTACTTTGTGTCAAAAACCTTTTTTACATTATGCATCTTACATACAAATTATGCACAAAATACACACATATAATTTACTTGAACAAACCTCCTCATTATAAATGTTAAAATACCAAAAACATTTTTGCAAGAGCATAAGAGCAATTCACAGCCATTAAATATTGGAAATCATAAACATTCCGTAACAGATGAACATTTATGAATCAGGGAACAGGAAACCAACCTTACTAACTTCTACAACAGATTTCAGGTAGCAATGAAATTTCAACTTGAGAAAACACTGAGATGAAATTATTCCATTTTAAATTCTTGCCAATAGACCACATTAATACATTATTTAATGTATGCCTTCCAACACCAATTAAAAATATGTAAAGGATAATAGTATGTTTGATAAAGTACCTCACACTAAATTTAAACATGAGAGATGTTTCAATTGCAATTTGTAACAGTATCTGTAAAAGAAGTGGTAGTAGTAGTTATTCATAGAGATGTGAAGTAATAGTGACGTACCTGATGAACAGCCAAGTTGCACATGTCGCAGAAAAGTATCACATTAGAATTCTGACATTCTCCATCCATACAGATGCAACAAACGGCATCGTCATCAATGACAGTAGGAGTGACACCATCACCTCCCTTACCACAGCTCTGAAATCAGAACATCCCTTAAAAGCCTGGTTATATGAAACTGTTTTCTGAACTTAAGAATATTTAACCCTGGAAATAATAAATAATTATAATTATTAGACAACAGATTTGTATGCAAAATAAAATAGTAAAATATGCAAGCAAATATGCATAAAGAAGTGTACAAGTATGTACCACAATATGCAAAAACAAATGAAAAAAAATCAATCCCAGAAAGCATTCACAGAAGTATGTGAAAAATATCAGAACTCTTCTTCAGTGAATTCCTCTTCTAGTATTTTTTTCACTATTGCCATACAATATTTTGCTAATTTCACAGTTACTTTGTAATCACAATTTTTATTTAATATCTGATTAAGCTCACTGAAGGCAATTCTGGCAAAGCATGAGTTTCTGCAGACAGTATATTTAAATTTCAATATCAGAGAAAGTGAACATCTAAAGAACTACTTCGGGCTTACAATTGTAGCTTCAAGAACCAGCTATGAATATACTGAATCTTTTCCTCAATGAGATGTTTAGTAAAATATTCCTGAGCTATAGCAATGCTAGCTGCATCTTCAGCATTTAGGGTATTTATTATTGCTTTCACTTTATTGAAATGTTCCACATAATATTACAGAGCCTATAGCCACGTACCCCACCTAGTTAAAACTGCTTAAGGGGATATGGGCAAATCCGGAAATAGTTTATAAAATTACTGAACTAATATTAAGTGGTGCCTTCACAAACATTTTTAACACCAGAGACAAGCAAGTCCACTTCTTTATATTTAGTTCTAATAGTTCCAGCAGCACTATGTAAACTGACAGCAAGGCATGTCAGATGTATCAATCCATATATACAAAAATGAATTTATGTTTGTTAGTCTCACAAAAATTTGAGAACAGTTTAACTGATTTGCCTAATTTTGCTTTTGAAATATTTTTATCAGTCCAAGGAAGATTCAAAAGGTGAGAAAAAAACCTTTAGTGATAATGCACCGGTTATTAGCTAAATATAAAAGTAAACCCGCAAGCTTTTACAGAACACATACACTTTCTTTTATTTTCGACAAACAAAAGCATTACAAAGTAGAATGATATTCCACTCCTTGCCAAAGTCTTCAAAGCTATTTCACATACCATATTTTATTACATAATGTTTATTGTTTGGTATCAAAACTGAAATTTTTATGTAACATGATATACCTTTCTAAGATTAAACAAAATTAATTTCTGAATGCACTATAACAATATAAATATTTGACCACAGACAATTATTGTCAAATACTGGTGAATCCTTGAATACCTTCTTTATAATTTAATAATCATAATCCTTTATTCACTATTAAGCTTACATGAAGCAATAGGTTTCGTCAGTTATAAAAAGTATTTACAATGTATTTACAAGTACAGAAGGTTTACGAATTAATGTATATAAAATTCTAAGTGAAATCAGATTTGCATGGCTTGAGGTAGTAATTATCATAAGTTAATAACTTTACTATAGTAATAATAAAATTGAACAATTAGGTACCTACTACTATAATTTACAATAGTTTTACATAAATTCACCAGCATGTATGTTATATTCTAAGTATTCTTGTACAGTATAAAATGCTTTTTGTTTAAACCAGTTTTTTAATAGTATAACAAATCTGCTTTGTGGCAGTTCTTTTATTTCCAGAGAAAGCTTATTGAATAATTTTAACTGTTGATAACAGTGGCTATTTATGGTCTTGCTCAATCGGTTGTGGGGTGTATCTAAATTATGTTTGCATCGAGTGTCATAACTGTGTACTGAGGAACGATTTATAAATAAGTTTTCATTTTCTTTAACGTGTATGATATTGGTGTATATATACACATTGAAGGTAAAGTCATTATCTTAAAGTCTATAAAACTAGGCACACATGTATCCTGTTGTCCTAATCCTAGAATTAGTCTGAGAGATTTCTTTTGCCATATGAAGGCATTTTTCGAGGTAGCACAATTACCCCAAAGCCTAACCCCATACAGTATATGTGGATGAAAGAAGGCATAGTAAGATGTTAATTACATATCTCGACTAACACATTTCTTTAGTTTCCCTAGAAGATACCAAATTCTAGCAAGCTTTTCACAAAGGTAAAGTATGTGTGTTTCCCATGTTAGTCTGGTGTCCAAATGTAATCCTAACAGATTTACTGTGGATATCATTATGTTGCAATGTAAATAATATACTTTCAGTTTTAGACATATTCAGACTTAGATTGTTTAAGGAGAACCAGATTTTTGCACTTTCTAGGGATAGTTGCATTTGTTGCTTTACTGTATTGATATTTTCCTTTTGCTCAGTAAGGTAGTGTCATCTGCATATAACATAGTAGTGCAAGGTAAGTTATAGTTTAAGTCATTTATATAAATTAAAAATAAGAAAGATCCCAGCACCGATCCTTGGGGTATTCCTGCTATCACTAGAGCTAGCTCTGAGTTTTTGTTGTTCACAACTACCATCTGCTGTCTTTGGCTAAGATAGGATACTAGAAAATTTAGTTCATGTCCATTTATTCCGTAATAATTTAGCTTACTAATCAAAATATTATGTGAAGTACAATCAAAAGCTTTGGTTAAATCTATCAAGGTAGCACCAGTTGTCTCTTTTTTTTTCAAAGTTATTTATAATTTCATTGATCACATATTCAACTGCCTTTTCAGTAGAAAGTCCCTTTCTAAATTCGAATTGTTTGGGGTATAATAGGTTGCTGGCTGAAAAGTAGTTATCAAGTTGGCTAAGAATTGTGTTTGTGAATTCATGAAGGTGAATTAAATTGACACAAAATTAATTGAATTCTTTGCGACTTTGTGAAGTTCGAGGAAACTGTTTTATTATGCCAAGGAGAGGATGATCTGACTTAGATCATAGAAGTCAGTCAAATGTGTGACGAGCTACGTCATGTGCTGACAGCACTGATTAGCAGCAAGATGCAGATAATGCTAACAGTCGTGTTGGTATGTCAGAATTGCATTCTAGTGTCTGATTCTTCCGGGGAGTTTTTTTCGTACAAATCAGTGGACACAGTTATAAAGCAGGATGACATAGCAAACTTTCCCACAGAATTTTTAAATTCATTACAATTTCCTGGACTCCCTCCTTACAATTTATAATTGAAAGTAGGATTAGGTGTGATCATGCTGTGTAACATTAACCAACCACGACTGTGCAATGGAATGAGACTAACTGTGAAAAAGCTAATGAATAACTCATCGATGCAACAATCATCAAGGGAAAGTACAAAGGAGAGGATATCTTGATCCTGCATATTCCAATGATTCCAGCGGATTTACCTTGTTATTTTAAGCATCTACAATTATCTGTACATTTGGCCTTTGTGATGACCATAAGTAAATCACAAGGGCAGTCTTTGGAAGTTCACGGAATCAACTTAAGAGTTTCCCTATTTCCCTAATGGAAAATTATGCAATGCATGTTCTTACATCAGAAAACCATCATCTTTATATATTTACATACCACAAAAAAGGACAAAAAAATACTGTTTATCAGAAAAGCTTTAAATTGATTAACTTAATTGTAACTGTGCTATATTTAAAATTCACCCCTAATTGCAGAATAAATAACCAAATAATCTGAATTTGTTTTATTTATATAAGTTCAGACAACTTTTATTGGCGCTACAAAGTTCTTCGGGTCAGCTAGTTTGAGATACAGAAGGATAATCCAGATCTCATTTTTACTATGCATGGAGTACAGTAAGAAATAAAAATGCATTGTCATACTGTACTCCACCTGGTCAGAAGAAAACTAAGTTGCCATTGAACAATTTTGTAACTGTGCTGATTTACCCCATCAAGTACTTGAATGTTCATGGGGAATGATTTGCTACCCACTTTCACTGAACCCACTATAGCACTAGCAATGCACTGTGCTGCAGTATGTGGTGTTTCATCTACTGAAATCCAGATTCTTTTTTGTGTACCAATGTGTCTTATATTTTAAAAGTTACATCCTGAAAACATTGAAACACATAGTTTTTGCATAATGCAGACTCATACAGGACCTTTTTGTTTGTGTACTTTTCTGTAAAACTGCACATTTTTCAGTTTCACAATGGAAAGTTGGCACTTACTAAAGCTAAACAGAAGTCTACAGAAAAGTTGTCACTTGAATGTGATTGTTCACCCACTTGACTTCTAATCAACTGGAGGGTTTAAAAAACAAGCTAATCACATGAGAGATGCAAAGAGAAATTGAGAACATGGGAAATTGTAGTAGTGAAAATGTGGCTTGAAAAGAATGTAAATATAGACTTAGAGAAGTTTAAGTTCACAGGGAAGTCAGCAAACAAAAATTGTGATAGAAGCAGGGTATTGGGAGGAATAGGAATTCTGATTAGGAAAGATCTAGAAGTGACTACGGACACGTCATTATGAGATAGGGACAAGGAAGTGTTGTGGCTGATAAAGCAAACAGGAAAAATCAACATGAGAATAGGGCTAGGGATAGTATATAACCCTCCAGATGCATCAGCCTTTCATAACTCCAGATTATATGACAATTTAGAGGAAGATATGGACAAATTGAAAAGGAAGTTTATAGACATAGAATTTATAATAATGGAGGATTTTAATGCAAGAATATAGAAGAGGGAAACAATAGATTATGTGGAGAAGAATATGAGAAGGGAGCAGAAAAAGATGAAATAAGACCATGAAAAAGTAGACAAAATAACAAATAAGGAGGGCAGTAAGCCGTTAGGTTTAGGTGAAACAAATAATCTAATAATATGTAAGGGTGATGTAGGGGAAGATAAAAAGGGAAGTTTACCTTTGTTAATGCACATGGCCAAAGTGTCATAGATTATATACTATGTAGTGAAAGAATGGAGGAGAAAATCAGTAAATTTAAGGTTAAGAATGTGATATTAAATAGTAGCCAATTCCCTTTACTATTAAAAATTAAAGGTACAAAGGGGATGGAGGGAAGGAAGGAGTCAGTTCAATTAAAAGAAATAGAAATATTTAAATGGAGAGAGGGAAAGGAGGAGTGTTTCTTAGCAGAGATAAACTTGGAAATAGACAGAATCTTAGAATGTGGAGTGTTGATTGCCACAAAAGGAAACCTAAGAAAAGCACTTGAATTATTGAAGTTACTGATATCCAGTGCAAGGAGAGAAATGAAAATTAAGCAGGGTAGGAATCAAATAAATGAGGGTTGGTTTTATGAAGAATGCAAATTAGCAAAAGATTGGTATTCAAACATCTAAAAAGGTGGAGGGGCACGGAAGACAATTTAGACTGAAAATTTTGTTGGATAGTAAAAGGGTTTATAAATGTTTGTTAGAGAAAAAGAAAAATGAATGGCAGGAAAATATATATATAAAAAAAAATTGAGAGGCAATAAAAGAAAAAGATAGTAAAGCAATATGGGAAAAGTGAAAAAAGTGAATAGGAAGGAATGGAAAGAATGCAGAATACTGCCTCAGGAATGCTAAGAGTATTTTAGGGGCTTAATAGATGACAAAGGAGTAGATAGGGACATTAGAATACTGGGGCAGGAAACAGTAAATAAAAATAGAATATTAGATGGGAAATTTACATCAATAGAAGTGACTCAACAGCTAAAAAATTTAAAAAAAGGTAAACCGGTGGGAATAGATCGAATTCCAGGGGACTTTTGGAAAAAATGCATCAATACTAGGAATGGCCTAAACATAATAACAAATATGTTAAATAAAATTAAAGAGTGAAGGGATACCAGAGTGTTGGAGAATAAATATGGTAGTACGATATATAAAGGGAAAGGAGGGGAAAACAATCCAGGAATAAGAGGAATAAGCTTATTATCTGTATTAGGTAAGGTACACTCAGAAATATTAGCAAATAGATTAAGGAACTGGGCAGAAACAGAAGGAAAGATTTCAGACTTTCAGGCAGGCTTTAGAAAAGTTAAACAAACAGTAGATAATATATTCATAATAAAGACAATTATTGATAAATATCACAGTGGGAAAAGAGGTAGTTTATATGCTTTTTGCAGATTTTAAAAAAGCATTTGACACAGAAATACTTAACCACTGGCGTGATAGCCCTAAGATGGCCAAGGCCTACCAATCTGACTGCCGGCCTCATGCCCACTTATGCACAGAAAGTTGGCGATCATCCAACCAATATGGGAAGGAGATGTGGTCAGCATCTTGGCATCCCCCAGCCGGAACGTTGGTTTTCGTGACCAGGGCCACTTACCGATCGTGAGCTCCTCACTTTCCTCACGATGCTGAGTGGGCACCGGTCCTATACCCGAGACAGAAAATCCGTATCCCATGGGTGGGTTCAAACCTGAATCCATTGGACTACCGACTGTGCTCACTGCTTGAGGGCACTGCCTGCAAGAGGAGACGCCCCACCATTGGAAGTTTAAAGTATTCCTTGTTGTCAGCAGTAACAGATTTCTCCCTGGATGTCATCGGTTCCACCTTAGATGAGTGGCCACAAAGACTCAGAGCCGTATCCATGCAAAAGGTGGCCATTTCAAAAAGTGATTCGTGCTGTGTGTAATGAATGCCTGTAGACATTCATACTAAAAGCCAATTAAAATATTTTGCATGGTATTTGCATTTTTCACTTTTCAAGTTGTAACAGTATTTATGGCTAGACTAGGTATATGCATTAACAAATACAACTCGCACTGTCCAGAAAAGTGTGATCTAGAAATTTATCATTTAATTTTAAGTATTAAAAAAAAAAAAAGCATTTGGCATACAAAACCATTCTCTAATAATTATAGAAACATCTTAAGGTTGATACCTTTTGCATAACAGCAATTTTATTATGTCAAATAGCCAATTTCCTAACAAACTCACTTTAGAATCTCTAAATGGAGGACAAGACAAGACCTCCAGCCCAAATGCTGCAAACTCCACTCACAATGAGAATCATGAGTAGGGAAACAGCAGCAGAGAGAGACATGGTTAGTGTTCTGAATCCCTCTTGGCAAAGCATGTGGTCTTCGCAAGATGGAAGTGGAGTGGTGAGCAGAGAGTAAGAAACGGAGTGAATGACCTAAGTCTAGCTAGAGAGCACAAAGATAATATGAAATGAAGGTGAAGTGACAGAAAAGTTGATGACGGAGTAGTTGGTGGAGTGAGTGATGGGCAACCAGAGAACCCTAGAAAAAATGCTCACATGCTATTTTGTCCACCACAAATCCTACATACAGCCACCTATGTTTGAATCCAGGTCACCTTGATGAGAGAGTAGTGATCAAAGCACTCAGTTTATAGAATCCTGCTAGTCATTAGTAATTAACAAATGGATCTGTAGGTTAGAACGCTTCCAACAATAACTACCAATCAATAAATGAAGAGGTTCCAATGTGATACAAAAGCACAAAATTACATTAAATGAACAGGTATTACCTGAAAGTAAGATTCCTTCTCCAATCGATCCATGAGTAGTTCAAATGTATCCACAGGAACATCTGAAAGACCCGCTGCTGCCCTCCTTTCATTAATAATGCTCAACCATGCACAATCTTCTTCATCCATGTCATATTCTACTTCCCCATCCATTTCTTCTGCAGAGCGCTCAATAAATCTGTAATTAGCATTCATTCAACAATGACAATAATATGAATCTTTCTGCAAGAAAGTATACTGAGAATTATTTCTACATGTAAAGAAGCATGGGATTAGTGGTTCAATAAAATTTTCATTAAAGTATATATAAGGAACTATATACAAACCATTATGTTATGCTGCATTTTATTTTGCCTCAAAAAAACTCAGAAGACACTAAAAAACTTTAGTTAAGCCACTCACATGGTTTTCAATGCTCAGCAAGTATGCCAAAGGCACAGGTGCCTGTGCTTCAATTGTGCAATGTGGAAATCATTCTCCTCTTTTTAGTAAGCAGGTATTTTATTAAGAAAATGATTTCCAGGCAAAAATGTTTCTCAGTAAAAGGCTGGTAAAAATGGATTTTACTACATGTGCAGTGACTGTTGGACTTTCATGCTCAATATACATGATGCAACATGTAAAACAGGTCCGTAAAGTATAATGCATGAAATGAACATGTAATGTAATGCAATGAATATGACTTTTCACCTTCACAGTAGGTACTGATTATGTAAAACGAGTGTGCAGACAGATGCTTCTGGCAGCATTTTGAACCAATTCCGTATGCCGAATTTTGCAGTCAATTCCTGTATGGTGTTTTTTGCTGGCACAGAATGTCCTGAAAATTTCTTGTAAAACAAATTCTTTGTTTTTACAAAAGATCCAGTGCAAATAAAAGCTTAAACAATGGCAATGCACTCAGATATCAAGTATGTCATTATCACATACATTGCTTCACACAACAATGCCATTTTTTCAACTGGTTTCGACAAGTTTCACTGGCTGCACCTGCAGCTGCCTTACATGTGACGGTCACAAGTGTCGATGCCCCAGCTCGACCCACCATTTCTTGTAGGAAAGTAGATAATTTAATTTTCACCAAAAACACAATATGCAAATGTAACCATGGAACAACTGTAAATAACACAAAACACCATAATATTATCACAGATGCGTTTTACGTGGTGCACCATGTGAAATGGGATACTGAGAACCACAGCAGTTAAAGGACATCCTTGAATATAAACAGTCCCATATTTGGCAGAGTTCACCAGTTCTACATAAATGTGATTAGCTGATATCTTTAGTAGAAGCATATGCTTTTTGTGTTTGGTAACTGAGCTGATACACAGATTATTTTCGGTTTTACACTGATTAGAACTCGCTGCTTGCAGAGGAAGGAAAATAATAGGATGTTTGTTTCCTTAAATATTTCTGCAGAGGATCTTAAAATATTAAAGCAAAATTTATTCATTATTAATAGACCATACCACATTTACATAAAGAAAATTTGGGTGAAGGAATGCAAAAGACAATATGGCTATTAAGGGGGCACTATTTATATTTTGAGCCGTGGCAACCCTGAATGTTGTAGGTGCCATCTGACGTTTCCAATGGGAAGTTTAACATTGTTGACCATAATCTACTTCTAACATTTTTCAAAAGAGCTTCATTTGTTTTGTTTACATTACTTGAAAACTGCCTCAACAAAAACAATTAAATCATGAAAATGATTGTGCAATGATTTATTAGACTTTCAACATGGATTATCAAGACAGGAGTGCATCGATCAACTAAATTTCACATTTGGCAACAAAGTTCCATTCTTTGCCACTGTGAAACGCTGGTATAATGAATTTAATCATGGCTGCCATTCGCTCAATGATGAAATTTGTGTGAAGGTTGTCCAAAATCAGTTGTGCCAGAAAATACTGATGCTGTGAGAAACTAATAATGCAGAATCGTCATGTGACATATCGTGAGATTGAGGCAACCCTAGGCAATAGTTCCATCAGCATAAATAAAATATTGCATGATTATTTAGCCGTGAAAAAGATTTGCACTCGTTGGATCCCACATAATTTGATACAATCTCAAGAAGATGCTTGTGTCAATTGGTGTACAAAAATGCACAAGAAATACAATGGTGGTATCACAAAAGACGTATATAAGATTGTAACAGCTGACGAATCATGGATCTATGCATATGAGCCAGAACATAAACAGCACTTAACTGTATGGATGTTTCAAGATGAAAATCCAACAAAAGTTGTTCGCACTCAAGCACTTGGAAGCAAATGGTCGTCTACTTTTTCAGCAAAACTCGCCATGCAGTACAGTGCCTTTAGAGGAACGTAAAATAGACAATGCCAAATGGTATACAACCATTTGTATGCTGAAAGTCTTTGGTAAAGTAAGGAAAACCAACAAGAATCTTAGGATCGTTCTTCATCAAGACAATGCGAGCGCACACATATCTTTTCCAACAACAGAGTATTTGAAGGCTCAAACAGTTGAAGTGATGGATCATCTACCATACAGTCCTGATTTGGCACCCAATGACTTCTTTTTGTTCCAAACATCAAGTATAAATTGTGTGGACAGCAATTTTCGTTGGCAGAAGAAACCGTTGATGCCTTTAAAAACAATGTTTTGGAGGTGTCTCAAGAAGAATAAGTGCTTTGACAAATGGTTCAAACAGTGTATTGATGCGCAAAAGTGTATTGATCATAAAGGAGAACATTTTGAAAAACAATAAAGCAGTCTTCAATCAGAAATTACTTTGTTTAATTATTAGGCTCAAAATATAAATAGCGACTCTTGTATCAAGCTTTAAATCTTTTAGTTTGTAGAATATGTCCATAACAGTTTGTTTTGTTAATAATATGTTCAATATGGTATATATGCCCTGAGTCCTATGTGAGGCCAAGATATTTAAATCTATTTACACTTTCTATGATTTTACCTTTAATTTTATTTGGCATATTAGTGCCTGGTCTAGAGGGTTTGTGAAAAAGAATACATTTAGTTTGATAACAATGGCTGTAGTTCCTAAGTCAGTTTGCATATGTTTCAACACCTGTAATTCCAATTTACTTTCATAGAATAGGAAGTCATCATCTGCAATGGAAATATTTTCCAATTAATTTAACTTGTCCTATATCATTACTAAGATAATATTACTCTCTTAGACTTGCTAATTATGTGCTTTAACAGCAGTTTTTAATCTTAAGATAACATAATTAATTGATTGGTATATACTATTTATATTTTTTGAAGTCAGTTTATCACTTGTCATGAAAAAAGTTATTCAGTTCCATAAATTCAATTTTTGTATTTGATTTAATCTATTTCCCTTTGATTCACAAATTTATTCATATTTTGGAGTATAATTTCCAAACTAACAAATTATGATCATTAAGTTCCACAGTTACAACTGGATGTCTAAGTAGGCATGGTCTATTAAGTGTTGCTGTATTTGGTATTAATATGTTGGTAGTTTTTTTGTTACATATGAGGGTCATTTGATAAGTCTGGTTAATTTTCATGAAGGGATGGAATTTTTTTTTTTTTTTTTTTTGCAACTTTGGGGGTAGTAAGCTAGATTCAAAAAATTGTACAGAAAATTTGAATGTGAGACAATATACAGTTCATTCTTCACAGCCATTTAAACTGGTCAGTGTGATAGCTGCAATTGAAAATGGAAAAAACAGTTTCGTGCTGCTATTAAACATTTTCACTTGAAGGGCTGGACTGCCGCACAAGTCAAAACTGAATTGGATAAAGTTCACACAGACTGTCTATAGAAGCACCAACGATGAATGACACTCTGGTCGCCCAATTGAGGTCACCACAGGACACCATTGAAGAAATCCACAATCTGGTTATTTTTAGCAAGACTACCGAATCAAAATTCGTGAGAATGCTGAGGCTGTAGGCATCTCAACTGAGTGAGGGCACAATACCCGCATGAAAAATTGGCAATGAAACTGTTGTGTGTAAGATGGGTGCTGCAATTGCTCACAGTCAACCAAAAGCGCATCTGGAAGAACACTTCTACCAAGTGTCTGGCGATGTTTAATTGCAATCTGCAAGACTTTTTGCGCCGATTTGTGACTGTGGATGAAACTTGGATCCATCATTACACACCAGATTCAAAACAGCAGTTAAAACAAAGGACAATGGCTGGTGAAATTGCACCAAAGGCGTCAAGGACCATTCCGTCGGCTGCTAAAGCGATGGCCACTGGTTTTTTTTTTTTTTTTTTTTTTTTTACGATTCTCAAGGAATAATCCTCAGATTATTTGGGAAAAGGCAGAACCATAACTGGAATCTATTATGCTTTATTGTTGGATCATTTGCAACATGAGTTGACTGAAAAGAGACCAAGAATGAAATGCAAAAAGTGCTCTTTCACCAATTATGCACTGTTGCACACATCAGCAATCACAATGGCAAAAGTGCATGAGCTGGACTCTGAATTAGTTCCTCATCCACCTTATTCATCAGACTTAGCCCCAAGTGACTTCTTCCTGTTCCCAAACTTGAAAATTTGGCTTGGTAGTAAGAAAGTTTCATCAAATGAGAAAATGATAGTCACCATCGAATATTTTGCAGATCTTTACCTACTTTTCCAACAGGATGAAAAAGCTGGAACATCACTGGACCAAGTGTATAGCCAGCCATCAATGGAGACTATGTCAAATAAATAAGCTGAGATGATAGAGTCAAGATGAAAAATTCAATGCCACGGATGGGATTTGAACAATCTTGGCTGTGGTATTGAATTTTTCATGTCGACTCTATCAATCCAATACCTTAGCCTGTATACAGCTAGTGTGAAGAAACAAGTAATTTCCATCAATTAACTTATTGGATTTTTACCAAACTTATCAAATGACTCTTGTAGTTCATAATTACCGTATTGCAGTGTAAAACAACTTACTTTTATTATTTACCAAAACAGTAGCGCTAAGTCTCCAATAAGAATAGTACTTTTATGTTGTTTAGTGTTCAACAGTGGTTCCAAAGTTTTTAAAAAAAGAATCAATATCGCTTTCTTAGCGGTTATAAAAACCAATGATATGAATAGTTTTTTTTTTTTTATATATTGCTAATTTAATAATACTAGATAATACACTGTTGATTAACTCAGAATGCCCCCTTACAGAAATAAAAATAGATAAGTCCACCTGCATGCCCATCCCAGATTGCATGGTGAGCTACATAATTAGGTATATTGTAATATTGCACATCACTATTACTTAACCATGTTACAGCTATTACAATTATATTTACATCATTTATCTCTTCTATAATTAATTTAACATTATCAAGTGTATTTTTAATACTAAATGCCTTTAATGTATAGAGATTTTAAAGTGGATATGTATCACAGATTAAGGTTTCAAATTTGTACTCTAGTAAACTATCAAGATTGAGCCATGTCATAGTTTATGACCTTATTAATCATTTACAACTCCTCCTTTTCCAGTTCTTGCACATCTACTTAATTTTTATAGCATTACTTGTAGAGAAATGGAGAAGAGAAAGATAGGTAGGCCAATGTAACAGATGGCAGAGGGAAGGAATGGCTTGGATAAGAACAGGATTAATCTAGTACAAAAGTGAATCGAGAAGATATTGACACATTGCTTCACTCACACTGTTTATTCACAGGACATGTTTCAAGAGCTCTTGCTCCTATCATCAGCTGATACTCGATTAGTGTAAGTTGTAGTGGTTTCCTCTTTCTACATATTGTCAATAGATGGCGTGGTGTACTTGTCAAAGATGTCCGGTGGTGGAGTTTCAAAATTCATGACTCTATGACGATTTTTGTTAATGAAGATTTTTTCCCATACGGAAAGGTCTATGGGGTGATTAACATATTTTATTAGAGATGTTTCCAAGTTGATGTCATGTCTAGTATTCAAAAAATGAAAAGCCACTGCTGATTTATCTGTTTCACCATTTTTAAGAATATATAAGAAACATTAAAAATGGATATAAGAAAAGATAAGAAAAGGAAAGACTGGAGAAGAAAAAATGGTGGGACAGCAAAGAGAGACAGATAGGAAACTAGATTAGATGACTGTAACGGGAATTTATTTGTTCTCCACTCGCCGCAGATAGGAAGCACGCCAACTTTTTGTAAGATCCAAGTCGAGTTTTGATCAAATAAGAGTCATGAGATCTTTTCTCAGGTGTGGATGCGGATTTTTGGTGACAGAAGTAAAATTTATATGAGTCCAATTTTGTAATATATTATTTAATTGTATAATATAAACTACGATTCACTCGTTTCTATTACAAATATTGATTAACACTTTCTGAATGTTATTAAATTTCCTTTACAATTATATTCACTGCAACATTTTTTATCGTTGTGAAACAAGACTCAAGATTATAACACTTTTATCAAGATTATTGATTTTCTTGTCACTATAGTTATTTCCGCTTTATTTTGTGATTGGCCGATCCACTGGTATGTCACCACATCACGTCATACCACGTCACACCACTACTACTTCGGCCAATCACACAACTACATACATTTTATATACTTAAATTATTAAATACATTTACATTTACTTTTTACTTTCATACCTCAAACACAACCAAAAAGTACTGTTACAAATGCCCCTCTTTGAAATATATGGAAAATAACCAAATAAAGGAATTATCAATCTGTTTCCATATATTTCGAAGAACAGCCCCAATTAACAATTTCATTTACACCAATACAACATACATAAAATATAACAATATACATACATTGAATGAAATACAATAAATGAACATTTAACAACAATTTCGCATTACTATAACACAAACATAAAACGCAACAATTAATCAACATTAATTAAAATACAACAATATATTGACATTTAACAATAATATATATGTTTTATTATTATTTAACTATTTTAACAATAAGTACTCCATTGATTACAAATCTCTTGTATCCACACATGCTTCTAGAAATGCTTGTCTTATAGCTATGGGTAAAGGTCGGCTTTTAGGTGTATAGGGAGCAGTATCACTTTAAATGTGTGTGTGTGTATTTGTTACACAGTCCAGGCTTTGAACTAAAGGCTTTTCTGTTCTTTAGTATACATAATTTCAGCTGTTCTTTTCTCGCTTGGTCTAGATTGTATGTGTTTTCTAACTTTACTTGTAATATTCTCTGGAATTCTATTTCTTTCTCTACTTGGCTACCGTCGTTCTCATTTTGTAGTGTATATAATTGGCAACAATGCTTTTCAAGGTCAGTTACATTATTTTGCAATCCATCAATAATTAAATTCTTCCCACAACTTTCGTTTTCGTCGTATTCAATATTACCATCTTCTTGCAAAAGTATATCTTCCACAAAGAACCTTTCATTATTTATATTATCCCTATTCTCTTCTTTTCTTCCATCTTCTTCCAATAATTTTATTACTAATAAATAATTTTCTGTCTTAACCTTCATTTCATGCATTTCGAAATTCAATACACTGTGCCATTCATATAATAAATCATTACCCACAATTAGGTCTCCCTCTGATTATTACTTTCATTGTTGGTTAGGTTGGTACTGTCGTTTATATTCACATTATTCTCTGTGCTTTGTGTATTTTCTACTCTTTCATTTTGATTGCTTCTTTCAAATCTCAAACCCCTAAGATCTCTTTGATTTGCACTAAATAAACTAGTACCTCTACCCCTATTAAAGTTACTTATTCGCTGATTATTTCCTCGATAAAATCTTACATGGTTTATTTGATCATTTCTTCCAATCCTCGTCGACTGATTGTTATGATAATTCCTTTGCACATTATTTTGAACTCCACTTCCTGTTCCGGGAATTACAGATTCATATGTTCGTCTAGGATCATAACCTCTTCCTTCAAATCTTTGATTTATCACGGGTGCCCCGCCCCAATTTAAAATCGTCCTATTATTCCCATTATTTGTAGGTTGTGATTCCTGTCGATTTCTTCCTCGCTCAATATGGACGTTATTATAGTTACCATCACAGGATGTGGTATCATTAATGAGGTTATGTGCTTCAAATTCGGATAATAACTCAATCATATCAGAGAAATCGATAGGCTTAGCCACAATTAAATGATTTCTGATATGTGGTGGATAATGACGTATTAGCATGTTGACAATTTCTGTCTCAGAAATTTCGGGATTAATCAACTTACTTTTGTTTGCTAATTTTAAGAAATATTCAGTCATAGAAATCCCTTTTTTAAACTCAAACCTACCCGTTGCTAACTCAACTTTTATTCTTCTTTGTCTCTCAGGTCCCCAAAATCGATTTATAAACAGATTTCTGAAAGTACTGTATGTTTCATGTGAAGCCAAGGTTAACCTCAACCACTCAAGAGCATTTTTCTTCAAACAGCGTTTTACTATTACCATCCGAAATTCATTCGGAATTCTCTTAATACGGAAATATTCTTCCAGTTCCCTAAGAAATACTTTTGGATTATCACCTGATTCCTCATCAAAACTTGGTGGACTAATATCATTTAGTGAATAATGATATTAGTCACATTTTGACCTAGACTGTGGAGTTGTGTGTGTGAGGACATGTTCTGTGTGTTTCTGTGATAATTAATATCATTATCTGGACTCACAAAATCACTACATTCACTTACTACATCACCAGACTTCTGATGATTGCTTAATTCACCTGGTAAGTCACAATCGTTTATATTTCTAATCCTAGGCATTTCTTTCACATTATTTATTTTACTAGCCTGTAATGCAATTACAACTTGTGTCAATTTTTCTAAGTTATCCTTCTCTTTTTCAAAATGTTCTTTTACCTCTTTAATTTGCAAAATTACTTCTTCTTTTGCTTTACTTATCTCATCAATTTGTAACTTTATTTCATCTTGGTGTGTCTTACTTTCATCATGTTGTAATTGCATTTCAGAACAAATTACATTGATTCTTTGTTCTACTTTATCTCCTAATTCTTCTCTTTGTTTTTGTGTTATTTCTGCCTGTTGTATCCTAAATGTTTCTAACTCTTTGTTTAATTCAATTCTTATTTCTTGTTTCACAATGTCCTGACCTAACCTAGTTTCCTGAATTATCTCTCTCAACTCATTGACTTCCTTTCTATTCTCATTCTTATTAATCTCTATGATCTGCATGAGCCTTTCCATGTTATCCCTACACTCTTTCCTCCCTTCTCTAATCTCCTGTGAAATTTCAGATTTTAATTCCTGTTTTAGCTTCTGTAATAAATTAATTTCTAAGTTACTCACATTTTGTGCTAGTTCCTGTCTTACTCCTACATCTAAATCATTCATTTTCTTAGTTAAATCATTTACATTTTGTTCTAACTCTGATTTCAATTCTGATTTTAAATCTCCCATTCTAGAATCTAAATTACTCATTTCAGATTTAACATCTCCTATTTCTGATTTTACATCTCTCATTCTAGAATCTAAATTACTCATTTCAGATTTAACATCTCCTATTTCTGATTTTAAATCATTTGCATTTTGTTCTATTTTAGAATCTAAATTACTTAACATTCTCGTTATTCTTTCCAACATTGACTCATTATCTTTGCTTAATCCTGCATCCTCCCTACTCATTCCTACACTATCAGTAACTTCTCCTTCCACTATCATTTCTTTTCTACTCGCCATCTTTTTAACTATTTTCTGATTTCTTAGCAACATAAATCTACTACTACTAATTTTTTTTTTTTTTTTTTTTTTTAATTTCACTCACTTAAACCAGTTCTCGTTTTCTTCTTTCTTCTCTCTTCTTTCCTTTTATATTCCCACGGAGCTGTACGATGCATTAATCTCCTCTTCCTTATCCTATTCGGCCACACGTTGCTGCGCCATTTGTAACGGGAATTTATTATTTGTCCACTCGCAGCCGATAGGAAGCACGCCAACTTTTTGTAAGATCCAGGTCGAGTTTTAATCAAATAAGAGTCATGAGATCTTTTTTCATGTGTGGATGCGGATTTTTGGTGACAGAAGTAAAATTTATATGAGTCCAATTTTGTAATATATTATTTAATTGTATAATATAAACTACAATTCACTTGTTTCTATTACAAATATCGATTAACACTTTCTGAATGTTATTAAATTTCCTTTACAATTATATTCACCGCAACATTTTTTATCGTTGTGAAACAAGACTCAAGATTATTGATTTTCTTGTCACTATAGTTATTTCCGCTTTATTTTGTGATTGGCCGATCCACTGGTACGTCACCACATCACGTCATACCACGTCACACCACTACTACTTCGGCCAATCACACAACTACATACATTTTATATATTTAAATTATTAAATACATTTACATAACCAGCCCTTATAAATTTATAGACCTTTCATACCTCAAACACAACCAAAAAGTACTGTTACATGACGGAGATATTTATGCTAAATATATATTTTCATTATTTAAACAAGTGTTTAGCTAACCACTGTTCAAGTTCAAACAGTAGCTAAGAAAAGGAAACACAAAATATCTTTTGTTACAATATTTGGAAATTTCTACGAAATGCAGTTCAAAAATTTGTGGTCAGTATCATATCTCTGTTTAGAAGCTGCTTCCATCTTTTGTTTTATAAATAAATCATGGCCAAATAAGCTATAAACTTTTCTATTGAAGAGAAGAGTTTGCTTTCTGATAGCACATTGATAGTGGAAAGTGAAGCTTACAGTCAAATTCTCAGAAAAATTGCTGTTATAAATATCCCTTCCAGTTTGTGCAAACTACAGCCCTATGGCACAGAGAACAAGTTATTAAGGTTCTGCAATCCACCCAGGAAACCAAATATCTCCTGCACATAATACCATATTTATCTGAATACAATATGATTACCTTTTTTCAGAACATTATTTTGGAATTTAAAATATCATCTGTGTATAAAAACGAGATAAGAACGGTAGTAGCATTAGCAGCTATAACAATTTTGGATAAGATCTTTATTTACACAACCTAGCTTAATATAATACCTTATTGTAAAACTTTTACTTATTTCAAATTTACACAGATATTCAGTGGTAAACAAGAGAGAGACAGAAAGAGAAGGGAAAACAGAAAATATAGGTCTAAACCTCTATTTTCACTAAACCATTGGCTACTAACATAACATTATTCTGGTATAAGTACATTAAAGGGCAGAAAGGGGAATTATTGAATCTGTGCATGAAGCAACAGAAAAGCATTAAAAATACAAATAGTTGATGGCCGGAATTGAAGAAGATATTGAAGATAGGCATGGGAGATCTATGGAGAGCAGAGGAGTAAATTATAGCAGTTTTTGGAAGAGGGTGAGAACTAGAGTAGACAGATAGGCAAGAGATATGGGAAAGTATAGCAGAAAAAAATCTTTGAATTGTTATAAGCAATTAAAGACAGAATGGGGTAGGGAAAAATACATAGATCAATGTGCCAAAACTGGAAGAGAAGGCATAGCATGGATGAGAGTAGGAATATTATATTTAAAAGGGTTGAGAAGTAATGAGGCAGGGATATGTGAATTTTGTGGAGACGAAGAGAGCACTGTTCATTACCTGATAGAATGTAAGTAGTTAAATTACAGGAGAAAAATATGGAATAAGAAATGGGACAGTGTAAGTTAAGAGATATTGGCGCTACGCATGCTAACGGGGATGGGAGAAAAGCAAAATAGATGCATAGGAGATTTCTTATATAGGATAAGAGAAAAGTGGATTAGGATAAAAGAAGCGAAGGCCAAGAAATGACACCAAGCTGTTCAGGAAAACCAAAAGCTTATAGATAGGGGACCTGAGTCAGCAAGTAAATCTTAGGGTCAGCAATTTTATGTATTTGTACAGGAGGTATAAAACAGCATGGTCAATGTTAAATTTTGTTGTACTGAAATTGTAATGGAAACTGTACAAATAAATAAATATCAAATATCAAACATAACATTAAGCACAATCACTGATTGTACCACTGAAATGTATTTTTACTTTAGTCTCGTAAAGAGTTTTACTCCGTGAGAATGCTTATAATACCTCCAGACACATTAGGTAGCTTTGTGACATGAAATAAACCAAGCAAAATCTCTATTCCTTGTTGAAAACAGTGTTATGATAAATTAAATTTAAAGGGAGTCGATTAATGACACTAAAAGTGTTGTTTAGTGTCATTAATCAACTCCCTTTAAATTTAATCAAGCAAAATCTCTCATATCTGTCAAAATCTTGGTAGCAAGTTGTACTATTTAACTCTGTGTTTCACTACTGTTGACACCATCTGTTACCTGCAAAATTTAAATATTCCTTTTTCTATAAAAAACTTTTTTAAACCACTTTTTGAACTGTAAAAACACTTAAGCTCCACTTACTTTTGAAATTAGAACACGTTTCAAGGACGCTGCATCCCCATCGTCAGCTGATGTTCAACTGGTTCTTCAGGTGACCACCTCCCTCTCCTGGCGCTGTTCAATGAGTTCAATGACGTCATCTACTATTGGAATTTTGAAGTTCATGGCTCTCTTTTTATTCTTCAGTATCTGTATATTTTCACAAACTGTTAATTCCCAACACTTTTTTGCCAGTACCAAAAGTTTTATGTCTTTGGAAATATTATGATTTTTTGACCAGAAATGATGGGCTATGACTGATTTATCTGTCTGTTTGTATTTAATACATCTCAGGTGTTCTTTCATCCTTGTTTCTAGGTTTCTTTTTGTTTTTCCAATATATATTTCGTGGCAATCCTCACATCTTACACTATAAATCCCGGATAGTTTGTTGGTTGGACTTGTGTTTTTCAGCGGGTGATTTAGTAGGTTTCTCATGTTGTATTTGTTATGTGGTACTAGTTGTATATGAAATTGACAGAAAATGTTTTTAAATTTATTAAAAGCCTTAAGGTGATACGTGAATTTGCAATATGCTTTCTTTGGGTCGTCAGCTTTTAAAGTGCTAATGTCCTTGATGGTTTTCCATCTTTTATGCTTGTTTATCATTTTTTTAATAAATTTTGGATCAATTGTGAATGAGCAGTTGTGAATGGCTTTGATCCAAAATTTATTAAAAAAATGATAAACAAGCATAAAAGATGGAAAACCATCAAGGACATTAGCACTTTAAAAGCTGACGACCCAAAGAAAGCATATTGCAAATTCATGTATCACCTTAAGGCTTTTAATAAATTTAAAAACATTTTCCGTCAATTTCATATACAACTAGTACCACATAAATACAACATGAGAAACATACTAAATCACCCGCTGAAAAACACAAGTCCAACCAACAAACTATCCGGGATTTATAGTGTAAGATGTGAGGATTGCCACGAAATATATATTGGAAAAACAAAAAGAAACCTAGAAACAAGGATGAAAGAACACCTGAGATGTATTAAATACAAACAGACAGATAATTCAGCCATAGCCCATCATTTCTGGTCAAAAAATCATAATATTTCCAAAGACATAAAACTTTTGGTACTGGCAAAAAAGTGTTGGGAATTAACAGTTTGTGAAAATATACAGATTTTGAAGAATAAAAAGAGAGCCGTGAACTTCAAAATTCCAATAGTAGATGACGTCATTGAACTCATTGAACAGCGCCAGGAGAGGGAGGTGGTCACCTGAAGAACCAGTGGAACATCAGCTGACGATGGGTATGTGGAGTCCTTGAAACATGTCCTAATTTCAAAAGTAAGTGGAGCTTAAGTGTTTTTACAGTTCGAGAGGTGGTTTAAAAAAGTTTTTATTGATGAAGCTCCACTGTTTATAAATACTTCTATTTATAGTTTTATTTTTATTATTTCCTTTTTCTCCCCATGCTGTTCAGAAAACATGTATCATGAATGCAACATGTCCCTTAGCTTTCATTGTGAACATTTTGGAAAGAAACATTATCTTGTATTCCAAAAAATGTGGTTTGTTAGAAGATCCTAGAATATTTACTGCTTAGTTCTACTCACCGAATATATGCATTAGGCCTTGGGGGTGCATCTGGAATGTTGTACGAGTCTAGCACAGTGAAGTTTGGTTCTGGAAGTTTAACCTTTTCCTCTCCTTGGCCCGTACTTTGTCGTGCATCTGCTAAAGTCTGAGCGCTTGTCTGTCAATAAAAATACTGTATTCATTGCTGTAAAGTTTATTTTCATATGAAATGCTAATGATTTACTCATTAGTGATGGACTGTTAGGGAAAGAGCTGTTTGCAATTAGGCTTTGTTCTCAAGAACTGTGAAATAGCCGTTTCATTTAAGCATTTTATAGCTTCACATCACTCAGCTATATGCTTTACATATTTATGGATTAGTAATACTTCATAAAATTCATTAACAATATTAATTATAAATGATAATTGTGTATATAATCAAAACTTTTAAATATATATGAAAACTCACAATTCTGAAATATTATTTACTTGTTCAAAAGCATGAATATTCATCATGAAATCAGAATAGGGTTAGCAATATTGTTTTTTGTACACATGTGCAAAACCACATTGACAAAGTTATCAACTAGTTTACCCAAACGCACCTGGCTTTCCCCATAAAGCATTCCAAACAAAAGGTTTTGATAGCCTAAAACTAAAGTAATATCTCCAGTGAATTCTGCTGATGCCAATCTGCAGAGTTCTTTATTTAAAAGCTTGTACAGCAATAACTAATGATTAACCAAACATAACATTAAGTTTATCTACCAAATCTCAAGTACCTGTACTTGAGGTAATGGAAGTTATGTTTGGTTTATTTATGTTTTATTGTGAAGTTACGTCCTTTATGAGTACTATCCAGTATTTCATAACTACCGTACTCTATCAAGTATGTCTACATATCCTTATACTTTTAACCTTTTTCTCACCGATCACAATCAATACTACCATGATAATAAACATTCTCTTACGTTACTTTGATTGCATAGGTCCTATAAAACACTTACATTTTCTTTAATACTGCCATATTTGGATTCAAACTCTTCCTTGGAAATCAAAGGAAGTGGATCAAAAATGCTGACTCTTGTCACTCTGCCATCAACTTCAAATTCTACCATTTTTTGTGCCTCAGCATATGTGAGACCCTCTCGAGTTGGGGATGACAGCAAATCCACTGTTGAAGTAGTAGGGCGCGGGTTATGTGAGCCACGGCTCTTTTTTCGTCCCACTATAACAAAACAAAACAATTAGTTTGCAGATTTTTAGATGTCTTTTGGCAATAGTGGACAATCAATTGCCATTTTCAACATCTCCTCCAACCAATTCAGTTCTCCCATCAATGTTTTCACGCAGACTCTTGATCCACCACCTCTCAGATCATGACTGCCCCCACCAATATTTCCTTATCCAATGCAAACTTGTAGGTGTTCCATGTTTCAAATAAATAAATAAATACAATTAAATAATGACAAACATATCAGATTACTGATGTGTTTTGTGAATTACTCCATTCAAAATGCAATAAATTAATATGACCAAAGCCCACCTCTGTGATGTGGGAATGGAGTGTTTGCCTCATTCATCAAATCCCAGTCAGGATGAGTAATATGGATAAGGTTTTTAATGGAGTTTTCCCTCATCCCCAACAATGAATGTTGAGTAACTTTAAACTCTATAAACCTTGGGCTCATTTGAGCATTTACCCATTTCATTCATATCCAATATGGCTAATGTTGAAGAATCTTAAATTTAAAAAAAAAATGGTCAGAGGTTGCATTTTTTTACTCCCAGCTGGAGGATTAAAGTTTTTCTTAACCAGGACTATTTCTCAGCCTCCTTAGAGTCAAGAAGTATGAATGTGCAATTAATGCAATTAACCAAAGTAACACCAAACCACAGATTAAAACCCATGTAAAGCGAGCGAACATCATTGCTGATAAGCAATTGCTCCGAAGGTAAAAGTTGTGCATATGACCTTGGATTTTAAAGGCGCACAATCAAAAAATTTGCATTTATTCGTTTCACTTGCTGATTGTTCTTTATTTGTACCAATTCTTTAAAATAAATAAATAATACATCAAAAGATATTAAATGTGAGAACAATCAAATAATTACAAACTTATCAGATTGTAATAACACCTGTTGTGAATTTCTAACAGTAGTAATATTTTCTCTGTAATATGTGTCCCCTCCTCAAACTTATCTCCAAGACTGATCACATGGATGACACGCTTCCTATACTTTTCTCCTGGTATGCAATGCACTGGGAAAACTGTGCACAAACTTGCACCAGAAAGCAAAATACTTGTTAGAGGAAACCAACTTTTTGAAAAGAGGCTGATAAAGTGAGGTAAGTCTGTTGGAATCCAGCTTGTTCACTAACACCTTGTGTTTTCTTAACAAATTACTGCAGTAAACATCTGGTAATAATTTCTCCAGAGCAAGAATACAAATATCATGAATTTCATTAGCAAGTCATTACTTGAAAATGTTAATGAGATATTTATACTGTTTTCTATATGCCACGTAGTCCGACCTTATCAGCATTTAGCATAAAAATAACTTTCAAATATATAACAATACATCATCATTTTAGAATAGAATTGCATTCCATTTAATGTTTGGTCATGTCAATGTATCAATGAAATTGTATGTAGAAGAAAGATGAGCAATAAATACAATACAATAATTTTTGGTCTTTAAACTATAACTGTGGTTGTAAATTTTTTTTTTATTTATCTATCTGCCGTAGAAGTCAGCCAGACTCATGGCATTGTGAATAATACAGACAATAATAAAGCTGTGGTGTTTTAGCTAGGAGTGTTGGACATATATCCTTAAAATGTCCGGTATTACCCAGGACATTTAGCAATAGCACTAAACTGGTGGTACTATTACTATCACTTGTGGTACTATAGTGTGATCCATATAAACCTGAACCATTTCAATAGTACATAACTTTTGAACCAATAATAGGACACACGTGCAACTTTGAGAGAATATAATACACATTTGGGAGATTGCATTACACTATTTACATACCAGAGAAAATGTTGGAAGTGTCCTGCACCAGCATCTATATATGTTTGCACTCATCTCACCATATTCTCTGAAGCTTTACGGAGATGATACCGAATTGAGAGAAGGTTTTTTCCAGCAAGATGGAGCAACATTTCATACATCTAATGACACCACGGAACTTGAATAATCTCAAAAGGTCTGTGGCCCCAGATCCCCTGACCTAACCTACCGGATTTTTTCTTGTGTGGGTATCTAAAAAATAGAGTGTACAAGAATACGCCATGGACAATTGATGTTCTTAGGAATAAATTCGAACCGAAATAAGTAATATTGGCGAGGATACTCTCCGTAAAACTTCAGAGAATATGGTGAGATGAGTGCAAACATATAGATGCTGGTGCAGAACACTTCCAACATTTTCTCTGGTATGTAAATAGTGTAATGTAATCTCCCAATTGTGTATTATATTCTCCCAAAGCTGCTCGTGTGTCCTATTATTGGTTCAAACATTATGGCCTATTGAAATGGTTCAGTTATATATGGATTGCACTGCATATTTACATGTACATAGGCTTTATGCAATAGTGATGGTCTCTACATTAGCCACATGTAAACAACCCAAACACAAGAGATGTGTGTCCTAAGCAGTACTTAAAAAATGTGAAACATACCATTTTTCTTGTCATGTTCTTAAATTGTACTGAACAGAGGATATGTAACACCACCAATATGGTTCTGGTCCATGAATAACTTCACTTTATCTTCTTGCCTTTGTGTAGGTGTTATAAGGCTGCAGCAGGATATATACACACACAGATATACACCTTTTGATTGCAATTCATCCAGTGTGTTGCCTTTTCTTTTTCAGGGGACAAAGGAAGTCACTAAATAGCTATTCAATACATTCAACTGATCCCAAAAAATAAAACAAGAGAAAGGAGAGCATTCTAGATCAAGTAAAAATGCAGAAACACTGGAACCAAACAGGAAACAAAGGAACAAACTGTGAATCCACATGTAACCCCATAAAAATAAAGGGAGAACCCACATGTGATGAAAAACTAATTGCTAGCCTTATAGTTGGAAATGAGGTAATCCATGTAAAAGCAGAAATGACAGGAAGTGCAGGCTAAGCGAAGCTAGTTTGGAAGTTTCTATTTTACACAGTAATTTCTGTTATCTAGGCCTACTCTTTAAGTTACTCCATCACTACCTTCATCTCTGATAGCATGGAAACTTTATCTCAGTTGAATGTATCCATCAGCATATTCTTAGAAAAATAATCCTATTGTTATCTCTAAATTTCTAAATATAGGAGTTTTTTTTGGGGGGGGGCCTGAACTTACATCTAATATTCCTTTATCAATTAGCAATAATATGCTATTGCACTTGTATTATACACTCAAATTGTACTATTATTATTACTATTAGCAGTATTACATTTTTAATAGTACTGCAATGTTTATATTAGTGGTAACCTTAAACGTGCTATATTTTTTTCGAAACTTTGAGGATATATCTAAATAAAAAGTACATAATTACCTGGCGTTGAAGTATGATCGAAGTTAACTAAATGATACTGTAAACCACAGAGACTCCTGTAAGTTTTACCACATTCTGCCACCGGGCATTCATAAGGTGGTTGTTTCGAGGTTCGGAGTTTCTTGCAGAATTCCAAAACGTCAAAGTCTAACCCCATTTTCTTCTTTGTTAAGAAGCGAAATATATAAACTATAAACCACTTATACGTTTCTATTTTGTTTTGTGACCTGATCGCATGCGATTATTTGTTTACACATCTCTTCTCATTTCATTTCTACCGAGTATTGTAGTATTCCACTGCGAACAAGCTACATATACCCGCTAAATAGGCGGAGCAAGTATTTCCAAACACATTCAAGACAGCATCCAACACAACTGACGACCTGTCGGCTTGCAGTTGAAACTGTGCACTAGCAAGTCCAGCAGAATCACAAGCGCCACAAGCGTGCACAGAGCAGAACGAATTGTGCAAAGCTGCACACGATGGAGGGGCGAATCATAATGGAAGCCGCGCCATCAATAACATTTGGGGGGAAATTCAAAATTTGAGGGGATGCGAAAATATTAGAATAAATGAACCAGGTGAACAGGTGATATACATGCTTTATTACAGTTTTTAGTCAATACAATTTAACTGAATTTTAAGACACAATTTGTGTAGCAACTTTAATTTAAATGAGCTGTAAGTTGAAGTACAATTCATACTACTTATGTACCTACAAAACAGACCCTATGCGATGAAAATAAATAGTTGATATTGAGCTCTCAGAAAAATAGAGGAGAACGCAATATGTGAGGGGGTGTGGTCACTCCAATTGCGCTAGAATAGGTATTAATCTGTGACACATCTGTGGACAGAACCTCCTAGAGTACGGACCTGGTATTCGAGATTGAGAAAAATGACGTCGGTGGTTGGCGGTAATAATTAAGGCGTTTACACACGCTGCTATACGTATTGTTTTTCTATATCTCCGATATAAGTTTTTATAAAGCGAACCAGGATTATTTGTTAACCTTTATTTGTGCAGTTTAGGAAACGTGAATAATTACAGTAATATGTTTTCTGTACCATGTGCTTTCCACGCCTTTCTGTTTACATTCTATGGCAAACATAAAGTATTATTAGTTTGACTGAAAATATAACTTGTGACAGAATTCCTAAGGTGAGAAATAAAAGAATGTATTGTTACGGTAGGGGATGTTACAATCGTAAATATGTTACGTGTTACATTAACTACTTAACCTAAAACATTACAACGCCACGTAGCTGTTGTGTTCTGAGTGTAAATCTAATAACAATAAAGATGGATCATTAATATTTGCATTCTGATCTCCAAAAGACAGTCTTAAGAGAAAAATGGATCAGATGCATACACCATGAGAACTTCAAAGCATCGAAGATTTCAGTTGTACGCACACAGCGTTTTGCTGCCAATTTTGTTATAAGAGAATACAAATATCTTTGTGTTGATAGTTCTTTTATAACAGTTCCAAGATAAAATAACTAACTGCACGAGATGCATTTCCGACTTTTTTTTTTCAAAATCAACCCTCACATTTATCAAAACAGTTGTCTCCTAAAAGAAAGGATTCTAGTGAACGTGCGAACCAAGTTTATGCCCGTAACCAACAATTTGAAGAATAGAATGAAAGTGAAAATGTAAGTGGATACTGTGAGTTTATGAATATGTTGAAAAATAGGGATGTGTGTCCTTTAATTTTAATAAGCAGGCCGACAGTGATTATGTTTCACTATGTAAAGCAGATGACACGTGTGTTACTGAACCACCTAAAATGACTGTGTATTAAAATGTCATATTAATGGCATATCATGCCATTTCATGATAATTCATAAGTTCCCAGTAAACAATTTCAGTGATGTTTGGGGGAGGAGTTAATATGCAATAAGTGGGTGAAGTTTGACTGCCTGCTGAGCCAAGATGCAGCATTTAAAGAGGAAAATGCTAGTACTAATGTTAATCCTTCATTTTTTTTTTTTTTTTTTAGTTTGTTTGAAAACACTGATCTTAGCAGTTCGGAATGCAAAACAAAACTCAAATTGGTGTTCAGCGAACAATTGCAGCTTGCCTTACACAACCCAACTACTCGTCAGAAATATTATTTTGGGCTTCAATATTATTTTACTCTTTTCATAGTGCTTATCGTCTGATTCATACAAGAAAGGTCCTGACCTTTCCCCATCCATCTTATCTAATAAGGCTATTCTACAAGTTTTCTACTAATGTAATAAATTCTTTTCAGGTAAAATGTCTTACAGAAAAATGTTAACTTATTGGTCATCATGAACGAAGATTTTATATAACTTTTGTTTTAATAATTGCACATGGTTTATGTTCTTCTGGTTTATTTTGTTTAGCTAATACTAGATATGAACGAACTGTACGCTTCTTGTTAACTCAAATTTATGTTAACCACAGCTTAGTTACAAGGGTGATAAAAGAGCAGGTATTTCCATGAATAAAGAAAAAGATGTGAAGATGTTAATACTGCCACTACAATCCAATAATTCATTATTTCTTCTCCTTTGTCTGTAAATTCAGGTGGCATTGCCCTCTTTTCAGCTAAAAAATACACAGCATTTCATTGCATCAAATGACACTTGAAGTACCAAACACATTAGAAAGTTGTGGATACACCACTTATATCTTATACAATGTGATAACAGGGTCAATAAAGGAATGTTTCAGCAGTTGTGCAATGAGTCATTGAAAGTGAGTGTACAGAATCTATCAAAAGTGACAAAGAGCTCTTCTAACTATTTGATTCTGTGCATTTATTACAATGTATAGGAAATAATTGGCTCAATGTCATAAATCAAAATTTCAATATTACAGACTGAAATGTCTATGTCAGAAATTGCCCAAGATTGACTTCAAACAAGTATCAGCGAGGGTTCCATATCATCTGTCACTTTCACATATAAAATCATGAAGAAGTTAAGTTCAGTAATTTAATACTTTGTTCTCCCTAACAGAACATGCAAATGGCAGGAAAATTTCCTTCCCATTCTTATCAATCTTCACAATTATGTAAAGGAAATCTATTACTGCCTCCAAGTTATATGTTACAACCAATGATGGCATCGTAAATTAAATTGTGGCGCAGAAATGGTGGATCAATTAAAAAAATTAAGACACAATAAAATTAAATATTATTATTTTGTAATTTGTGTGAAATGTTAAGGAGTTTCATATTTGGCAGTTATGAGTACAGTTTGGCTTGAAGTAAGATGCCATTAAGTAAGCTTATTAGTGCAGGCTTGTTCTCAGACAGATTTCGTGGACATAGTTTTGTAGGTTATATTAGAACGGACAAATTCACTATTCCAAATTGCCAGATTAGGTATGGCAAGCTAGCTTGGAATTCGTGGAATATGTGAGAAATTTATAGAGAAACTTTAGGATGGAAAGCAGAAAATTTCAGCAATGTGGAAATGAAGTGGCAACACCGTATTAGTAGATAGTAGTGGAGGTCTTAATCTCATTAGTAAAAGGAGAAGTTATTGGAGAACTTTGATAGCTCAGTAGGACATTCTGGGAAGAACCATGCACACTTTTGGACTGGTCGTCGCCGATGAAGCAAGACATAGCTGAATGAAGAGTCATTCAGTGATGGGATCACGTTTTATTGCGTAATATAAGATTCAAATGCTATAAAAAGTTAAGCATAATATATTATGTTGTTACCAATGCATCATACATAATCTGGAATTCAAGAGAGTGAGAACCGGTACACAATTTTGACTTCGGGGCAGCTTTTTACGCAAGTGCAAAATTTGATGATCACTTCAACCATGACAATAGTGGTGCTGAGGTTAATATGGGGTGTGGTGACCCCTCATGGCTATACAGTCCTCGCAACGCCATAGCACGTTCTCTATAAGGTGGTTCAACGGTTCTGCAGATAGCACTTCGCATTCCTCATAGAGGGCACTTTGGAGATCTGGAACTGTTCTCGGTGGGGCACACGCTGTTGTACACTTCCCCAAGAAGGGCAAAGACCCCTCTCACCCACAAAACTACAGACCAATAAGTCTTCTAAGCGTTCTCGGCAAACTTCTTGAAAAGGTTATTCTCAAACGACTCAATAGCCAATTAATCAAACAAAATATTGCAATCCCAGAGCAGTTTGGATTTAGAGCCGAACACTCCACAACGCTGCTGGCTGTATCTGCTCAGAGCCACAGAGCACATAACTCACGGATTTAACATTCGCAAATCAAGAGGGACACTCTTGCTCGACGTTGAACGGGCATTCACAGAGTGTGGTACGCAGGATTGCTCAAAAACCTTAAACCATTGAACATATACGACATACTAATAAAGCTCATCGCGAACTACCTACACGACCGCAAATTCCAATCACAAGTTAACAACCACTTTTCGACCCCCCGTCCAATAAAGGCGGCAGTCCACCAGGGAAGTATTTTAGGGCCGATTATCTTTAACATTGCCATGAACAACATCCTAAAAACAAATTACACAGATCTGTACATGTACGCAGATGACACAGCAATTGTGACACAATTAGCCAAACTGGATTTCATCCACCGGAGACTACAAAGTGCTCTGAATAACCTAGAAGAATGGTTCACAAAATGGCGTATAAAAGTAAACCCAAGTTCTCACTCAATGCCTTTGTTTTTGCTACTTTATAATTCACGAAGTTGTTTCGTACACATGCATTTGAGTTAAATTCGTTTCCAATCATTTCCCACAGGACATCTTTCTCTTTTACATTAATCGCATCCGTCCTCTTATTTTTCGCGATATCTTTGTACTTCGTCACCAATTCAATTAACAATTCTTTCTCCATCGATGAGAAAATTGTCACAAGGCATCTCTTACGATTTTGCTCACCCGCCATTTTTTCAGCTGAGTGCAAACGAAAATAAAAACAAAAGCATATCGCTGTACGTTCAAAAAATACGACCTCTATAGCTGTAATATTTACAAGTCTCTTGGCGTTAACATTTTCAGAAAATAGGTTGGTGACATGCAATACAGTTAACAGCTTTGTTAACGCTAGAGAAATTATTGCGTTACATTTCTTAACGTCGATTTTAACATTTGTTAGTGAAACAGAACATAAGTGAGCTACCAGCATTTCACATGGACGCTATCATTGTTTCTCCCGCCAAGTATGAGTTGCAATGCATCATTCGTTTTATGTAGGTAGAATGGAATAATGCAGCAGAAATGTATCGATAAATTGGTCGTGTATATGGTGCACAACTTACGAGTATTGGTGCTATACGTGAATGGTGCAGGAAATTGAAAGAACTCACTTTACTCAATATCACTGGTAGCCTTCGATCAGCCGGCATTCAGCCCAGATGTACCACCGACTGACTTACGTTTATGAAGGGGGTACTAGAAAGCTCGTTTTTCTATATGAAAAATGTCTTACTCTTCACGGCGACTATGTGGAAAAGCAACTGTAACTGAGCTGAATTCCTGCTAATAAAATCATTTAGTGATTCACATTTCTGTGTTTTGCTCTATCCGAGGTTGAAAAAATAGCCCTCGTATTATTTCTCAGGTCTATATTTTGTATATATATGACTTTGTGAACAGTGTAAATAGTAATCCAATTTTGAGTGAACTGAATTAATGCATGCTGCAATACCAACAGTCCTGTTAAATGTTAAGTGGTATACTGCTTGTATTTTATAAACTGTTCTTTGTAATTTAAATATGTAACTGTAGTTTCGAAATAATACTTCTATGTGATGCATGCAAAACTGCAGACTGCATAGAAGCAGTTAAAAGTTGCTGGTTAAAAGTTGCCTATTTGTTTTCTGATATTTCATGTGTCAGTTGTGTTCCTTCTGCAAAAACTAGTAAAGAAGCTCTGTAAGGTACGAAGTAGGATATTGCTGAGAAATGGAACGTTCCAAATGAAAGCAAAGAAGATTGCAGCCTATAGCTTCTAAATTCAGTATCAAATCGCTCTAAATAGCAGAATCTGTGGTTAACCAATTTGTTTTGTGTAGGTATTGTCTGCCCTCCACAAGAAGGCAAGCGGGGCCTGAAGAGGGAGAAGGGCTTGAACTGTTTATGTTCTGATAGTGGATCTGTTTACTACGAAATGATGCTGCACTGGAGTAGTTCCTTTTATATAAGTATCTGAGAAGCATACTCCTGGTGTGTATCTGGATCGCAGCCGTGGGCTACGTTGGCTAGTGCAATCATGTTCTTTTGGTTGATCAAGTTGAGTGCGTGCAGTATGTTCTTCTGGGTGGCGTTAGTTTCTATGCGTGTCAAAAGGTTCTGCTGCTCCGAATTTATCGTGGATGGTTGGCTGATGTTCCGCAGTTGTGTGAGGTGTTTACCCATGTCTGGAATGGTGCCCTCTGTTAACTATGTACAATGGGTGATCCTCTCGGTTTCGGTTTGGTGGTTAGTGTTCTGTGGGTCTAAGATGGATTTCGTGATGACTGCAACGGTTTCCTCCAGAGTCCCTAGACGAGGGCGAAGTTTGAGGACTTCGGAGTGAAGGTCCTGCAGGTTCTCGCATATGGAAATGGAAGCGGTGGTGGCGACTCATCTCTTCCACTGTATTGAGTCGCTCCCTGATGTGGACATCAGCTCAGAATGTCTGAAGGACATTCTGCACGGCAGTGCCGGAGGCTGCAACGCTGTTCAATGCTGGCATGGCCGAGGCTGCAGGTATCTTGGGGATTGCGTCTGACCAATATAGTGGCTTAAGCCATTGCAAGTGGCGTAGTATGGGCGGCGGCATTGCTAGTTGTGGAAGTTGCACTTGCAGTGAGGCGGGGCCACAGTAGTGGCACATATTGCCACTAGTGGTTGAGCAATATAATTCATCCTACCCGAAAGTACACGATGCGGAGACTGCCCTAACAAGCGCAGACCCATATGTAAGGTGGGGTTCGAGGTCGGCAGAGTCAGCGAGCTGTAATTGGCCGCACTTCTTCCACGTGAGACGATCTTCATAGCTGAAAGCCATCTCTGTTGCGTTGTGGCGAGGATGAATCTGCAATGGACGTCTCGTCGTACGTGCAGCTGGATTCGAGGCTTCCTAGTTCTGTCGGTGCCTCTCTGTTGGGAAAAGTTCAAAATTTATCCGTGATTGGTGTCGCCGAGTGCATGCTTCCTGCAAGGAATAGTGGAGAAGCAAGTGCTCGAATACCTTTGAGACGACAGGGAACAGGCTGATGGAACGGTAGTTTGACGGGAAAACCGGATCCTTGCTGGGTTCTAAAATGCAGACCACTCGCTTCCTTTCAACATGTTGCAAAGTGGCGGAGATGCAATCATGCAGTGTAAATCCGCGTCAGATTAATCGCAGCCCTCCTGGGGAACTTATTGAGAACGAGTGCCGTAACACAATGACAAAATTTATTTGGTTTCAGGCTATGGATTTGTAAGGTCACCTGTCTTAGGTTGACCATAGGAATGTGAATCGCCTCGTGTGGCGCACGGGGTTTCTTATAGAGGTAATCGCTCTATCCTCCACAAGCTCGCTCAACTCATCCTGGGGGATCTCCCCGGGGCTCGAATAAAAATTGTGTACAAGATGGTGACTCTCTTTTGGAACTAAAAGGCCAGTGCCGTGGAGCAGATGTTGGTACCGACTTTTATCCTACGCTGCTACTGGAGTAGGCCGCGCCGTGGCTCAGTGGTTAGACCGCTTGGATCTCACCAAGGCGGTCCGGGTTCGATCCCAGGCGACCGCAAAGTGAGATTTGGCGCTGGGGCGGAGTTTTCTCCGGTACCTCCGGTTTCCCCCGCCATCTCATTCCACCGGTGCTCCATCTTCATCTCATGTATCATCAGTGTCACCGTCTGCGGTGCCGTATGTAGTAAAAGCGGGCGTTAAACACTACACACTTCATTTTGCTACTGGAGTTCGTTAGGGATGGTCGTATGTTATGTTGTGTAACGGGATGTGGTATGTTAGTACACGTAACACATAAAGGATGTGTCGGGAGTGGTCCGAGGCGGCCGGTTCCAGCGCTTCGATGGAATGAGTACCTGCGATTCCATGGATTATTTTAGCTTATGGACGGCTGCATTCCAGTCCACCTCGCGCATACAGTAAGTTTAACAGAGCTCAAGAATTATCTGCTTAAGAAGTGTGCTTTGAGGTTTCTCAGTGTCCTAACAAGGCATACATTGCCTAACTGTGCAGCGTAAGGTCATCGGATTAATAACTGCAAATTAACAATGAACAAGGATCATGTCTTTACTGTAGTTGCAGGTAAGTGAACAAAAGTAGCCAGAGCATTACAGTCTGATTTTTAAAAGATATGTGAAGTTCAACAGGCAAGGGACGCGAAGGGTTAAGAGGGGAAGGTCGTTGCTATGGTAACGTAAACAAAGGTTGCCAGATTGTACCACTGGTGAATCACACTTCTCAGGTCAGTTATCGCTAGCTGTAGCGGGAAACAAGAGTTTACCTGAGTATTCGGTTGCACTGTGTATTGTTAGCCTACTTTGATAACACACAATTGAAACACGTTTTTATGGGATTAGAGGTGGACCAAGGAATCATGGCAGGCCGCGCCGTGGCTCAGTGGTTAGACCACTTGGCTCTCACCAAGGCGGCCCGGGTTCGATCCCAGGCGACCGCAAAGTGAGATTTGTGGTGGACAACACGGCACTGGGGCGGATTTTCTCCGGGATCTCCGGTTTCCCCCGCCATCTCATTCCACCGTTGCTCCATCTTCATCTCATGTATCATGAGTGTCATGGCCTGCGGTGCCGCATGTAGTATAAGCGGGCGTTAAATACTACACATTTCAAGGAATCATGGCCCAAGGCAAAGAGCAGCTTACGGTCGTGGTGTTAGCCCCATGCTTGCATGTAAAAGAATTCCTGTGGGCAAAAATTCCGGCATATCGGCGGCGTTGATGTCTTATAGTATATTGCGTTATTAATGTATACGGAACGAGGAAAAGGTTGAAAAAACGAGCCGCTTGTACAGAGCTTTTCCAACCCTCGAGATTTCATTGTGCTTACCGCATGTGTGTTGCACATTATATTTTGCACTATGTGTATTTATGTGAATCTGAATTTGAATAATTAAGACATTAGCTGAAATATCAATAAATATAATTGAAGATAAATGTTAGATTTTAGAACATGCATCGCGTATGTTTCTATGGAGAAATACTTACCGCACTAGTGCGGGAATGTCAACTTACGATGCATAGCAGCAATAACGGTATGTATGGAACATTAATTACATAGTAAAAAAAAAAAAAACTGGCATATGTGAAGACTCTACAACTCAGTGTGTGTGAGCAACTTATTGCTGTTTTTAAAGTAGGCTAATACAGATTAACTGTGCATATTTTAATCTGTTTCATATAACCTTGTCCCGCTGAAATGTATCACTCCGCGTTCAACTACCTTCCTCCTCACTGTAATTGGCTAATTTATAATGAAAGGCCTTTGGCCTTTTCCACTGGAATTTTTTAAACCAGCACACATACCTTTCAAAAAGGCTTGCTTGTCTTTCAGTCTTAAAAGTCATGTCACGTCATACCTTACTTTTCGTGTATATTTTGCGATTTGTATCTCGGTACAGTCTGGTTGTCCTTAAATAACGTCTTCGCCACACAGCAATATCGCCTCCGTCGTTTAGCACATTTTTCTTGCCTCTTTTTTCATTCACAAACCCCAGCTGTATAAGCAATCTGCTGAAATTTGGTAAATCTGCATCCTCATTTACAGCAGATGAAATGTTACTTATGTTAGGGAGTTCGTTTCTAGACAAAAAACTATGCACATGACGACGCACAACACTTTTCACGTATTTTCTCCGAGCACGCACTTTTGTTTATTCCTGCTTTTGCCTGGAGTGGTAAGTTTGCCTGTTTTCTCAATTTCACATTTCGACGTTCCTACGGATCTAACACTCACACCTGTAACTTCAGAGCACAGCTGTTCGACTTCTCTCACTGACAAAGACGGATTCTTCTTTATGAGTGCATTAAACACATGCACCACAATTCTTTTTCGCCTGTTTGTACAGAATTATCCTTGCGATACTTCAGCGAAAAACTGGCGGTAGATTCTGCCATTATACATATAAGAACACGCGCAATAAACGATCAATAAAATAATTTAGCTCTCGCACTAGGCACAACACACCGTCGAATAGCGATATATGACTAATCCAGTTCAAAACAAGGTCAGTGATAAAAGTCATATAAACAAATGTCACCACAACCACTAAATCACGTGCCATGTGCTTGAGAGCAAAGGAACCTCCTCTTTACTTCGTTTAAGAATTAACAGGCATTTCAGATAAATCAACTCTGTTGCGTAATATATTTAATTCAAATAGTTACGAAAATATAAATTTGACAATTCTCTTCCAACATATAAAGATATATAACTAATTTTTACCGCACGAGTCATTACCTCAACAGCAGCCCATGAAGGTGATTAGGTCACGTGACCGTTAAGAGATACGTGGCAAGCTTACGTGAAACAAGGTTTAGTTGAAGGTGAGATAACTCGAACCCTTGTTTGTTTCGAGTGTTGAGAGGATAAAGAAAGGGGATCTGGTGGGCAACATTGCAGCACCAACGTGGAACTAAGAATCAGAGTGTAAAACGGAGAAAAAAGTTTTCTAGTGTCCAGCAATTACTAATATAGGGTCAGTTTCAACAACAGAAATACACGAAGAATTTTCCCAAAAAGCACTTCCCTTTCCCCCGAGTTTCCTGAGCCAGCACACTCAAACTTTGTACTGAAACATTCTCAATTTCATGCAACTTTCATCTTCCCAGAGCTATTACAACCTAAGCAGACTCAGGAAATTAGGAGTGTAGCCACTTGCTACTGAAATGTTACCTTGGTTATTACGGGCCACGCCGTGGCTGAGTGGTTAGACCGGTTGGCTCTCAGCCAAGGCGGTTCGGGTTCGATCCCAGGCGACCGAAAAGTGAGATTTGTTGTGGACAACACGGCGTTGGGGAGGGTTTTCTCCAGGACCTCAGGTTTACCCCACCATCTCATGTATGATCAGTGTCACCGCCTGCGGTGCCGTATGTAGTAAAAGCGGGCGTGAAACACTACACATTTGGTTATTACGGGGACCATACTTGTATCTAATGTGCAATACTTTTAATGCTTCTTGGGGGGGCTTTCATGGGTATAATATTGAGTAAATTTACTGGTATAAGGAAGCTAGGTATCTACATATAATGGAAGTTGGTACAGACCTCCTGTTTTGTGAATCTGGACTTATTTCATTTTGAGTGCCTTGTAATGTTTTCATACCACAATTTGTTCTGATGTCAATAGTAATAGAAATTCTGGAATCAAACAATTTCCTTCCATGCCTGCTCCTTGTTCTTTGTAGTATTGCTTTTTTCCCCTCTCTCAATCACATCTTCCATTTGGAGGACAATGACCAACATAGCTTTTTCTTAATGTTTTGAAATTGTCTGAAGGCAACATCTTACTGTGAAACTTCATTTCTTTTCCAAGTGACAGTATTACAGATGAAAATGAAACAGATGTACATTAGGTATATAATGGAAATAAAGTGAAATACACTATTTTGCAAGGATTTCATTTCTAATGAACAAGAATTTCTGTAACGAATCTTCAGATTGCAATTCAAAATTTATTTTGAATATTTCTTGTAATGCACATAGTAATATTACCATGATTGTTAGAAAGGCTTGCCAACGTATTACTTAAATGTGAAATAAAAGTAGTTTATTTTTATTAAAATGTATATCCATCATAGTGGAGGTAAAAAAAAAATGTCTTAAAAATTAACCAGCAAGAACACATCAATGTTTATTCTAGTAGATGTTCATCTAAAGTACCTGCACCCAACTTATCTATAAAGAGGAAGCTGAAATGGTTACTGTGTCAGGCCATAAACATTGTAACAAGATCTTACTCTTAAAACATTGTATTAGAGAGCTGAAAGTGGGTCATTGAAGTGCAATTCAGCTTGAGGCTAACAAATTCCTTTCCAAGATACATCGCCTTCAAAATGGGGAGTCCATTTTGTGTTGGTTGCAGAGTTGAAGTGAGGTACTGTGCAGCATGCAAAGAAGGCTCCTAAAAGGTATGTGCTGCTTTACAGCGGGACAAGGACAGCAAAGAATGCCTGCTACACAAGTAGTAAAACCGATTAAAAAAAAAATGCACCCCATTCACTCTAGAGTAAAACAAAGATGATTCATTGACAAAAGTAGAAGCCATCAGAATGTATTTGAATGGTCTGTACCTGTATTGACATGGTGTGTCAAAAATGTCCAGGGAGGGTGTGGAAACCTGCACCAACCCCCCTGTCTCAGGCCTTGGAGACTTACTCTCCTGTGGAGGACAGTAGGTGAGTTCTCAGGAAACAATAGTTATGATCAAAACAATGTGTAAATGATCCAAATTTGCTTTTGCAATATATGTGGGTTATATAGACACATTTTACAAGTGACAGAATACGACAGCTATTGTAAAGAACTTACTACCAGTATTTTAGCATTCATTAAGGAGACCAGGATAAATCCTGATGCTCTCATAAAAGGTGTCAGTTCTGTTGCAGTGTTGAAACAAAAAGTCATTGCCCTTTGGTAACCTTATCATTGGGAAGAACCTACAAATCATGGAGACAATTGTTATTCAGTACAGTAAGGTAACAGGATATATTACTATAAAATAATATAATACTACTATACTATATATAATACTTCAATACTATAAAAAGAAACAATGTACAGAGCATTCAAAAGTCACCAGACTCTTGCTGGAAGCATACTCTGATTTCAGGTCCTATGAAAGATGTTTAGAGATGGAGAAGGCAGTTTCCCAATGATCCAGCACCAGGTAAAAATACTGTTGAACTTGTGCTCCGATTTCATGATACAGGCTTTGTGGATGATAGACGACGAAGTGGTAGACCCAAGGTAGTCACAGAAGATTTTGTTCATGATATAGAGCAGCAAATTGTTAACTCGCCACAATTCTAAGTCGTTTCGCACAACAAATTGGATCTTATATCGGCTCCACACAAAGCTTTTAAGGTGGCCAAACTGCACCCGTATTGTGTGTGTCGTCCAGGAGCTGCGGCCGGTCGATCTAGGGAGATGCCGCCATTACTGTCAGTGTTTCCACTTAACTGATTACATTAACTCCCAGAGGAAGTGGGCAACTGAAAATCTGCACATCTTTCATGAAGGGGAACTTCATTCATTCAGAAAAACTCTGCCTTTGGTGTGCAGTATCGTGAAGGATTGTTGGGCCCTCCTCCGAGAAGTGTTGTCTATAGGGATATTGTGTGGCAGCTTGTTGCTATGCTAGAAGAGGATGAAAGTGACGGTCTCAGAATGGTGTCACTTGTCATAATGCAAACGAGACCATGGAGAAGCAATGAAATCTCCCAAAATTTCTGGTCTCCACATTTCCCTGGATCTTACCTCCAGATTTTTCTCTGGGATTATTTAACGGAAAGTGTACAGAGGCAAGTCACTCACTACAAGAACTCAATTTCTAACTGTATTACTTAAATTAGACCAGCAACATTAAAAAGTGTCAGAACATGTGTTGGTCAGTGGACTGGGCTTCAAATACAGCACTCTGTATAAGATAAGGGTTATTATGGAATCCAGTAGCATTGCACCTTGGCGATATATATATTTTTGTCAAAACTAAGGAAGTTTTGCAGTAATGGACGACTATTTAGACAAAACCTCGTATGATACCCATGACGTATAGAGAAAGGTAGCAACCTTGCAGAAAGATCTGGGAGGGTTGGGGGTTGTAAAACGATTATGAGGGTTCGTCAAAGGCAGCGGCCGACGTGCACGCCAGTTAACTAAACAGACTAAAATGTTAGGTGATGTTACTACATTTGCTTTTGTGATCTTAGATCAGTACTGAACATTTAATCTGATCCCTCCATTGTAACATTAAGTGAAAACTAAAAGCCCCTTACTAGATTGATACTAAAAAGCACTCCATATCATATTTTCTGAATGTTTAATGACTAAATTTTGATTCATATTGGTACTTCTTTTGCTCTTTACTCTGAATTAGTAATCCAAGTATAGAATAAAAAGAAGTATTTCAGAAAGTGGAGTACCATTGTTACTAAAATTAGGCAAATGAGTCAACCTTGTATATACTTTTCTCCCTAACTTTTAAGTGGAGAAAAGTATATACAAGGTTGACTCATTTGCCTAATTTTAGTAGTAATCCAAGTTTATTTTTTTAAAGCAGATGCGGAATGGTCTGAATTGCAACATTGCTGGGCAGGTCTGGGTGGTTTTTCTATACCTGTCACTGTAATTCATATATTAGCCGTTACTCCATGTTTTAGATCATTCTTTGAAGTCTTAACCAGCTCAGCCCAGGTTTCATCTTGGGGTGGTGCCATATGGAAGTACTGAAACCTTTACACTAATTACAAGAGCGGTTTCTTAGAGTTGAGGTTTGCATCCCATTTATTTGTAGAGAGAAGCAGAATAGCAACTTCAAACTGAGCACATTAACCAAGTCAAGATTTTCCTTGCACTTACAATTTAGATTTTCAGTTTTAAGTATAATTGGGAAGACTTCCCCCCCACCCCCCAAAAAAATTAGTCCATGCTGGAATTAGATAATGGTGCCTACCACAATATACCAGCTAAGGTATTTCTACATACCACCAAATGCTCCATACAAATTCTTATGGTCGCAAATGTTCAACTACTGGGTTAGTGAATTTAGGAAACAACACAAGTCCAATGTTGAAGTTTGGCCACTTAGATCTCAAATAATCCAGCTCCCCTTATGAACATTCAGTTATTAAATTCTATGAAAAAGGTATCAATTCTGAAACATACACGCATTAACTTTGCTATATAAGAAAATAATTCATTAAAAGGAAAGGTGATGGTTAATTCAGGAAGTCCATTATAAAATTCACTTTATTGAGGCATACAATATGTTTGAACATTGTGATGAAGTCATACAGGTAAGAAGTTGCTACATTAAAACACACTGAAAGAGGTAGTTTCACAGTTTGAAGTGAAGTTAAAATGCTGGCAGGGTAAATGACTGCAGTCTTTAAACTGTACAAAAGAAATTTAAGAGCATCTATAGGGATACTGCACCAAGCAGAACTTCGACAGCTTTGGTAAACCAAGCCCAGGTTCAGTTTAAACCCTCCCTCCATCAGTAATTATATACTAGTACTACCTGCCATTTCAGAAAGCTAAATTATTGTCAATTAGGAATTCTTATTAGCAAACTCTCCACATGCTAGTCACTGATGCCAACCAGCCATTTTCTGATTTTCTGAACATCTCTAGCCAGTATTTAAAGGAATGGAGAAAAGCAAAAACATTTGCATAGTCTCTACTGCCCCCAGCAATGAATACAAACAAAACTATTAAAAAAAACTTGTCTTATGACACCTGAGTCAGACATACTTTGAATTCTTAACATTCTTAAACTCCGTGTTTAAACGTCTGAAATAGTTTAAATTAATATGCATCAGATTAAAACATATTTTCTTCCTTCTAGTATTTAAAATATTTTTATTAAAATTGTATATTTTTATGTATCAACTCAAACCCTAATATACCACTATGTAAAATAGGGTTCAATAAATTTGGATAAATAAATTAAAAAAAAAAATCTTAACATTCAGTCTCCACTGCATTTAACAATGATGGAAATACTAAACACACTGCATTAGTTAATATCCATCACCTGTGTACTAATAAGATTTAAGCTTTGTGATCACAATGTGTGCTTGGCAGAAGAGGCACAAAAATAAACTTCACGGATATCCTTTCAGGAAAAAATTTCGGAGCAGACATGCCAGCCGATGTCTAATTTTAAGTCAAGCTTAGGTTTTGTAACTGGAAATTCCTAGAAAGGCTATTATGGCAAAATTTCTAAAAAGATATCAAGAAATGTTAGCAAAGTTCCTGTTCTGGAATACAGCAAGAAGATGGACTTTGCAAGCATCACACTGTGGTCTGTTTAGTCTACTCCATTTTTCTTGCTAGAAAATAATATGCATGGGCTAATAAATTATATGTCTAGGGTTAAGCAAGTCTTCAAATCAGGAAAATACATAATGCATTCATGTTTTCAACTGAGTGAAAAATCAATTTTATTTAACCAAGAAATTGAATCAAAATCTAAGACTAGTTGATCAGTGGAGACACATGTTAAACCACATCAGAAGTCCTGTTGGCTCAACAGATTTTGATTGTTCGTACAGTGAAGATACACCAAAATATAATCAATTTTAGCCATTTGTGACACAAAACCTCTAGAGGTCCTGTGTTCAAAATCAGTAGGGGCAATGGATCATTCTGCTTTGGACAACGAAGTAAAGCTGATGGTTCTGTGCAGTATATTTATGGCACAATAAAGTACTTGTGCATGATAATTAGGCATTGGAGCAAAATTAAGTAGTGTATCAAGCCTAATATAGAACGAGACACTAAGAACCATAGCAGTTAAAGAATGTCCCTAAATAAACTCAATTCCTATTTCCTACAAAATATTAATCTTAACTTCAAAAGTCCTTCCTTTTAATTTTAAAATTAGAGCCACTAAAATAGATTACTAAAATGCGAGTTCTCACTTCCAAATTTCCACATTTGGTGTTTGCTGAGCAGGTATAGGGAGGATCTAAAAATAGAATTCAAATTTCGTTGCAACAGGCAGACATTTGTAAGCTGTAAGGTAGAATTTGAATGAATGAAATGGTAATTCCTATTTTGGAAGTGTTGAAAACAGTGTTATGATAAATTAACTTTAAATAGAGTCGATTAATGACACTAAACAACACTTTTAACTTTTTCCGGTAAATTTAATTTTCCGGAAAAATTTAAAAGTGTTGTTTAGTGTCATTAATCGACTCTCTTTAAAGTTAATGAATGAAATGGTGTTTGTCATTCATGAAGTTTTATAACCATGGATTGCCCCATTTTTATACTTATTTTGTAATGTCGATAATCTCGTGAAAGTTGAGAAATCCTTGCCTCCTCTCATGCCGAAACCATATTTGAGCACAAATGACAACCTTTCCATACTTTTCTCATTTCTGGCCACTTTTCCTACTTTTTAATTGCCTAGAGCTGTCATCACTCCCGTTATAAATGACTTAAATGGAAGTTCTATTAGAAAAAAACTATGGATTGTCCTTGCAACATTGTACCGCAGATTAATATTTCAAGCAAACAGGGCATATGTGAAAGCCTAAAAACTCTGCAAGTATGAGAATTTAAATTATGAAGTTTGCATTGAGAAAAGTATTTCAGTATTGTAAGACTTGAAGCTTTCACGGCGATGATTATTGATTAAAACTTCTCGGGTTACCAGCCGTGTGATGTTGATGAAATTGTTCGAGCTTTCGGCCATCTTGACTCTGTGGCCTTCTTGAGGAAGGCCACAGAGTCAAGATGGCCGAAAGCTCGAACAATTTCATCAACATTACACGGCTGGTAACCCGAGAAGTTTTAATCAATATTTTAGTATTCATGCAAAATTTTCCCAGAATCAAAGTAGATTACAACTTGTAAACTTAAAACGAGTTCTTCTGCCAGGTAGATCTCCAATGCTTTCTTCTATGTTCACTGCTTGATACATCCATCTCTGAAACAAAAGATTGTTTCAATGCAGTCCACTATAACCAAGTTTATCATAATGAATTCATCAGTAAATTTGTTCAGGCTGCCTATTTCATAATATGAAACTGCATATAATTGAATATGTCAGCTGAAAAATTGAGCACTCTTTGCTACATATCATAAGGTAGAAACAACATGCATGCATGAAAATCACTCGCCACACATTTCTTTAAACTTATTTTCATTGAACTTTTAAACTAGTTCAGGAAACTAGATAATTTATCATTGTAAAAATACAATTTTATAGCTCCATTATGACAGTTCACAACCTATAATCACATAAAAAGTTTTTGGTCATATATGTAAAACCTTGGTTCATTCAAGAAAAAACAAAGCTAAATGTGTGTTTGGAGGAATTTAGTAACAGTGACGTCAAATTAATATAAAAATTATTTGTGGTTGGTTTATTGACACTCGTCACTTTTTCAAATATTTATGAGAGACTAGTTTCAAAGGCCCTGGCCTCCATTTTCAATCTCTTTCCAACTGGCATCTGTTGTCTGCTCTCTCTGGTGGTGGAACTATGAACTTTTTTGTCAAATTATCTACTGGCAGGATTTCAAAGTTCATTGCGCGATCCTTATTTTTCCAGATGAATATGTTCTCCCATGTTGTCAATCTATTTTGGTTTATCACTCCTTTTAATAATTTTGGATTTGGATCAATGTCATGGTTTTCATTCCAAAAATGAAATGCTACTGCTGACTTGTCTTCTTGTTTCAATCTGATGTTTCTAAAGTGTTCTTTGACTCTGGTTTTTAAATTTCTTTTTGTTTGACCTATGTAGCATTTTTCACAATTCTTACAATTTAATAATTTAACTTCTGGATTTTTTCATGGTTAAATGGCCAAAAATGATCTGCTACAGCCGATTTATCAGTTTGTTTATACTCTGTTCTTTCGTTCTGGTTTCTGAATTACGTTTCGTCTTTCCAATATAAACTTTATCACAAAACAATTAAACTGATAAATACCAGACTTTTTTATTATTAGGAATTTTATCTTTTATAGAGAAATGCAATACATTTTTAATACATTTATTTTGAGGAACTAGTTATACCAAGCTCTTTAAAACTTTTTTGAAAATTTTTAACCCAAGGATTGCAAGTTCATTTTTTAAAATTATAATCATTCTTTTATTTTTCTAAGGGTAGAAATATTTATTTTTCTAAGGGTAGAAATATTAAGTTTTGATATTTGAATTTTTCAATTTTTTTATTTATGAAGTATTACATTCATCTTTATTCAGGGGTATATATAACCACAACTAAACTATGTGATGTAGGGCAGTAATTTTGGCAGGATTTTGAAGAATGCAAGTAACTGACCCAGATCTAAAAACCGCATTTCAAAGCATGGCTTTGCTATCTTATATGTACGTTTCAATACAGAGTAAAAACTCTAGAACTTATAAGAAACTTTATCTAGCAGAGAAAACTTTTCCCAAACAGAAAATATAAGTTGTGCAAGGCAAGTAAACATTTACAGATTAAGGTCAATCTTTCTTGAGGAACTGCAGAACTTAATATATTTTTTTTTCGCGGGCAACTTAAAAGGCAAGAACTAAAAGAACATTGGGAAAATAAGTTCTTGTACAAAAATTTCCTTAAAAGAATGCCAGCTGAGTGGTTACACACCTATCTATCAGGGTTCAAAAGATCTTAGGGTATGGGATTAACAGCACCAATATGATCACTGTCTAACCAGAAAGCTTGCACATTGAATGATTATGGTGCAGTAAGTGACATACCTGCCTGTTCGACAGCTCCTGTAGCTCAAGTGCCACTGCATTCATGCCTCTTTCATTGCTGTTCAAGATACAGCTACCCTGCAAACACAATGAAATATGGATTTACACTACCTAAGATCAAATTACAGAATACAGAGCTTTTAACATATATCAACTTCTAACCTATGATTTACAAGTTCAATTTTCCACTGGAATGAATTTTTCTCTGAAGACCAATGCTGTCTTACTTTAGTCTAGCTGCGTAATCACATATCTAAATACTTTTGGAGAATAAATTAACACTTAAAGACTAATAACCTTATTTAATTTTTTCAGGATATGCAGATATATCTAAATGTAGGGTTAAGGAACAAAACATCTTGACACCTAATAGAACCTGAGTTTTAAAATTGCTAAATTAAAAAACAAAAGATGAAATCCCACCAATTAACAGATCCAGAATACACCAAATAAGTGTTAAGAATTTTGATAAATGCTACATAGGTCAAACAAAAAGAAACCTAAAAACCAAAGTCAAGGAACACAACATCAAATTTAAACAAGTCAGCAGTAGCATTTCATTTTTGAAAATACAAATCCAACATTAATAAAAGTGACAAACCAAAATAAATACAAGACAACATAGTCATATAGAAAAATAAGGACTGAGTAATGAACTTTAAAAGTAGTAGATAAGTTGACAAAGAAGTTCATAGTTCTACTGCCGAGAGAAGAAAGCAGATAATGCAAATAATCTAGACTGATAAACTGAAAAAGCTTTAAATAAGAAATTTAACTAGTGATGGCAAAATGAAACGCTTCACTCAGCTTAAGGGGAGGCATCTGTGACAACTGCTAAAATCCAGAGTTTACATCAAGACTGCTTGAAATCTCGTGATTAGGTGGTGCACAGGGAATCTAGTTAAGCTTCCATAATTTATCTTTCTATCTTAATCAGTTAAAAACAAAAGTGCTTTTCATGGTGTGATTTTATGTTATATAAAATCTAAAAATATCCCCATAGTTTTTCCTTTTAGAAACTTTAAATTTTAGACTCAGGTTTCTATGTAAATCGGTTATAAAAAGGCTGCTGTAGTTTTAAAGTGTGACAAATATTTTTGGAGAAAGATTTTTTATGTGTGAATATTAGAATTTCCTCTTTCTCTCCCCCCCCCCCCCCCCCCCCCGAGATTTAAGGTTCAATAACGAATAAACTAATTTAAATCAATGCTAAGCAAGAAAATGAAAACAAAACCGAAAAACTAAAGTACAAATTGACCAATTTGATGAACATTTCTTCACATCGAAACCATACCGAAAAAAAGTTTAAGAATAAGAGACACATCGGAAATAGAAACTTGAGTCCTGCAGCAATTAGTCCACACGCTAAATGCAAAACAGCAACAAGTAGCGTAAACGAAAAAACAAACACGCAAAACTTTGAAAACGTTGGAAATCTATCAAATCAAAATTTCTCCACAAAAGAATTAGGTCTTCTAAACAAAGGATTAAAAACTTGCGTAAGTTTTTCAAACGAAATTGAGGACTACATTGCAGATATAAACATTTCGGCAGTGTCTACCAGTATCAAAACAAAATCCACTTAAAAGCCAATGTGAAAATATTTTGGAAGAAATAAAAACCAGATCCGTTCAGAAGAGCAAACAAAATATTATCCATTCATTGAAACAAAAAAACGTCATACACCAAGGCAGACAAAGGTAACAAAATAGTCATAATGGATAAATCTGATTACCTTGAAAAAATGGAAGAAATGCTAACTAACAGTGAATATGAAACCATTAACAAAAATCCATTAACAGCTTGCATAAAATCATTTGAAAAAACAATAGCAAAATCAAGTATAATATCAAACAAATATGCAGTTAAACCAGATAACCCAACCTTACCTAGACTTTATGGCTTACCCAAAATACACAAACCATCCATAACAATGAGACCTATAGTTAGCAGTATAAATTCACCAACATACAAACTTGCAAAATGGCTAACAAACAAATTCAACTCATTTCCAAAATTCGATAGCCTAAGCATCAAAAACACCTATGAACTTATAGAACACATTAAGGATACTGAACTAAATGAAGAAGACACACTAGTCTCATTTGACGTTAAATCACTGTTTCCCAGCATACCAGTTAAACAACTCCCAACATTGATAGAAAAATGGCTCAAATCACTTGGAATGTCATCACTTGAAATTTCAGATTACATCGAACTTACCAAATTATGCATAGAACAGAATTTCTTCCAGTTTCAAACAAAATATTTCCATCAAACTTCTGGTTTAGCAAAGGGCAACCCCTTATCACCCTTCCTGGCCGATCTGTACATGAGTGCACTAGAAATAAGGATCACTAAAGGTTTCCCATGGATGTTCAAACTCTGGCAAAGATATGTAGATGACATATTTGCCATAGTGCCAAAAAAACACATCAGTGATGCACTAAAACTTTTAAATATTCAAGAAAAAAGCATCAAGTTCACTGTAGAAGTTGAAAAAGACGAGTATTTACCATTTTTAGATCTAAAAATAATCAGAAATAAAAATAGAATAAACTTTGGCATTTACAGAAAACCAACACAGACAGACAACTACATAAAAGCTAATGGCTACAATCCAAGATCCCACAAACAGGCAATCTTTAATAGTTTAGCACACAGACTGGTCAACATCCCTCACAGCAGAAGAATACAAAATAGAATACAACAAAATTATTGAAATAGCACAGAAAAATGACTTTCCCAAATCACTAGTAGACAAAAAAGTGAACTTAGCAAAAAAGAAGAAACTACTAAAGGAAACCACAACCCTCTCAGCTACAGAAACTAAAATGATCTTCAAAAAATTCACTTACCATCCATGGGCCTTTGATAAATTCAAAAAAGGCTTCAAAAAACAAAACATTCAACTAGCTCCAGTGAACCATTACTCCTTAAAAAACCTAATTTGCTCAAACATCAAAGATGCCATTCCATCTAACAAAAAATCTGGTATATATCAAATTGAATGCTGTGACTGTAGTCAAATTTATATTGCAAAAACCAAAAGAAATTTAGAAACAAGAGCAAAGGAACACTTTAGGAACATAAAATACAAACAATTAGAAAAATCAGCAGTTGCCACGCATTTTTGGGGAAAAAACCACAACATAAATCCAGAACCAAAATTACTAAAACATACAACAGGAAAAGAAGAACTGTCCATATGGGAACAAATCTTTATTTCAAAAAATAGGAACAAAGTATTCAATTCCGACATCCCCCAGAAAGATTTGTTCAGCAAGTTCCTCGAACCGCCACCAGAGGAGACCGAAAACAAAATATTGCCAGCTACACCAATGAGAACTAGTCGATGTCTGGCTGAAGATAGAGGGAAGGCCTCAGAAACCGGTTCCGGGAAAATTTAAAAGTGAGTGTTTTGTGTTATTAATCTACTCCCAATTAACTTAATATCCTACACTTTCAAAACTGCACTCATCTCTACAAATGGATGATCATTTTACAGGTGGCAAGACCTCACTTCGAAAAATAGTTGAAACTTTAGGATTTTGCTATAAAAAGCTAAATGGCCGTAAGATCTTGCTGGAAAAACCGGACGTACGTGCCTGGCGCTGTAGGTTCCTACGAGAAATTATTTCTTGTGATTTTGAGAATATTGTATGGATTGATGAAACCTGGGTGAATGCATTAACAAGGGCTGGACTGATGATACCTTGGGAGCAACAATGTGGGTGACATTAGGTAAAGGCGAAAGAATAATCCTCCTTCACGCGGGAAACTCTTAGATTTATTCCAAACTGTTGCCTCCTAATCAAATCTAAGAAAACAGGAGACAATCATGAAGAAATGAACCATTCCAAATTTCTCAACTGGTTCAAAGAGCAGTTATTAGTCAATTTGGAGAGGCGTTCCATAATTGCCATGGATAACGCAAAATATCACTCTGCTATTTTAGACAAAGCTCCAACAATGGCATCCAGGAAGAGTGTTATTTTGGAATGGCTTGTTCGCAACAATGTGCATGTTCAAGACCATTTAAAAAAAGTATGAATTGCTTGAACTGGTAAAAGCAAACAAACCGCAGTTCCTAAAATATATAGTTGATGAAATTGCTGCAGAAAAAAGCCACAAAATTATTAGACTTCCTCCCTACCATTGCCATTTTAATGCAATAGAATTGATTTGGGCCCAAGTAAAGGTGTATGTAGCACGCAACAATACAGATTTCAGTATAACATCTGTTATAAAAATAGAAGAAGCAATAGCAAAAATAAGTGGTAAAAATTGGGAAGATGCTGTTTGTCACACAAAAAGTTATAGTGGCAGCATGGGAAAACGAAGGCATTTTGGAAGAAAGTGTGTAAGAACTCAATTTCCGTGGTAGGTTGCAGTAGCTCTTGACGGTGGCAGCGGTGACAACGACGACGATCATCAGAAAAGCAGTAGCAATGACAGCAGCGACTCAGATAAGCGGCATATTCCCGTTGGATTAGAATACAATTCTGTGCAGGTATGGCACTTTTATTTATCTAAATCTTAACTGTAGCTAACCATTTGTTTTTTGTTCATTCCGAAGATTTCGTATGCTGCAATTAGGTAACTGCTCACTTAAACGTGTAGAGTCTTACGATTAATACTGCAGTATGCAAATTTCTAGGAATATGTGAGTGTGCATTACTGCAACTGACTGCAACCGAACTTCCACCTTCCCTCTACCCGTCATATTCATTGCCTAGCACGTGGAGAGGGAAAGTGGCAACGGTGCTATCCCCACTCCCTCAACTGTCAATCACCAACTTATAATGCACCTATATTAAAATATATGTCCAACATTCCATTAACATATTTGTAAATTCACAGAAGAAAAGGAGAACCTATGGAACAATAAATGCACTTCACTCCTAAGAATAAATCCATAAAAAACAGTATATATTTACCAACATCCTGAAATTCAAACCAGCCAACTTTCCTGGTAAAGCAAAGTGAACAATTTTCCATTAAATTAAATTTATAATCTGTCAAATTATGTGAAATCCTGGATCTTAACAGTCTGAAATACTTCCTCATAAATAATACCTGTGTATAAACGCCAAGAATACTACCTATGCTACACGATTTCCAGCCCATATTTGCAATCTGCAAGATATACAAATAGAAACTGCCACAACAATTTTGTATTTACATCCTCCAACCATACAATGCAAATGAGGTGCTCAGAACCGTAAGTGCATAAAGCACATTGTTGATTTTAAGATTTATGAATGTATGCATGCTCCTGACATCTGCCAACCTTTTAGTCAACCAGCTGTCTCGCCAGTTTTTCCTATTCAGTTACATAAGGGCCCAAAGCATAATACATCACCTTGTTTGCTCTGCACCGTTCAATTTTTATCTAGTGTTGCAACATAATTTACTCTTTACATCATGTTCGCAATTAGTACCTTGTAATGGAAATTTTGATTTTAACATCTATTTTTCTCAAAACTACGTTTCTGTACTTATGGTTATCAGGGTCCTTAAATGTGTACACTAGACATCACAACAGATATAATCAAGGTTATAACTAAGCATTCTGTTGCAGTCTAATGAAGGGAAAACAAAATACTTAAATCGGGAACATGGTAAACAAATAGCACACTTCGTTTCGTTTCACCCGCTTTGGGGTACGTTCAATCAATCATTTCCCTATGTGTTCCTAGTATTTCTTCATTCTATATGATCTTTTTTCCCTTTCTTTTGCCGAGATAATGGGTTTGGATTTTAATGTAGATTTATCTTAGATTTTTTATTTTTTACAGAAACGGAAGAAATCCAAGATTTGTTTAGTTAATCTGCTAGAGTTCATTCTGAGAAGATGGCCATAAAAATTTATCCTTTTTTGCACAGTATCTGCATTTTTAAATTTCCTTAGAATTTCATTTCTGATGTATATTATCTTGAAATTTTGGTCCTATGATCTTTCTTGATATTTGCTCTTCTTTTAATTCGAGCTCCTCTATCTGACCCTTGAAATTCATGTCGAGTGTTTCTAATGCATACAGTTTTTCTAGTTTAATCACTGTATCATAATGTTTAATTTTGGATCCACGTGATAGTGATTTGTTATAAGAATCTTTTGTTAGTTCAAGTTTATTTTTTCTGGATTCCATTTCTTCATTTTCCCTTAGTATTCCAGCTAATCCAATCTCCAAGACATTTGAACTATTTCAATTGTTTGTTTGCAGACTAATGTATATACGTGGATGCTTGCAGTTTGCCATGGTTTTTTCGAAAGAGATGTGAAGACCTATTTAACCTGCTTGTTTCTCTAGTTCAAGGATTTGCTCCTTCGCTTCCTCCATTGTTTCAGCAAACAAAGCTGTATCATCCGCAAAAGCAATACATTTGATTTTAAAATTTCCTTTCGCACCCCAGTCTTATTCCACTATATTTTTGCTCCACTCTGACAATACCCCAGATGTTCCTTACATTTACAATGAAAATAAATAAAACTTAATGACATAAAATCTAATTCAAGAATGCAATTCCCCTGATTAAGAAAGCATGAATCATTTACCTGCCAAATACCTAATCTTGGTGCCAGAGAAGACATCTAAGGTTTTGCTGCCTCAATTTATCTCCAATACAGCATCTCTGGCCTGAAATTATATTCAACATTAAGTTTAGGCAAATGTTTCAGTGAAGACACAAATACAACTTTACAAAGTTCTACTTCTTAGTATGCACAAAATTAAAGAACAAAGTTTTAAATATAAAGATTCAATTCTGCGTCATTCCAACAGCGCAATTAAATACTAGAAACAAATGTGAATGAACGCTGCCGTACGCTGTTAGTAATAAACTCGCTACAATTTGTTAAAAATTCAATAATCCTTTTTAAATTTTAATTTCGCAATTAAGAATTTCACTTTAAGAGTTATCGCCAATTTAAACGTTATCTTAAGATAGTTATCGTATACAAATGCATTCCTCAATTTTGAAAGAATTTGCGCATCATAGAGAAAGTTTTTACCTGCCGTTTCCTTCCTTTCTCGCAATATCACTCACACTCTTCTCGCTTACGATATCCATCCTTGATCGTTGACCTGTAACGCAGAGGGCAGAGTACTATTTTTCGCACCCTCTACACCTTGCCCCTAATGGGTATGGGCGCTGACATCACGGTGATGGTGGTGACAGATTTGTCACTTCACATCCAAGTATCTTCTATCGCTGAAGTGGTTCCGAGGATTTAATATTCCATTCTTGTACCTATCTTTAGGAAAGATCATGACTAACACTTGTAGATAACATTCGAGCGAAGAATACTGCATGTTCATGTACAGTTCAAGCTCGTTAAAATGGAAATTGTGGTACAGATATGCACATTAGGGACTCATTTAGGACATATGGAAGTGAAACTTTGGATTCAGGAAGGTACAGAGGACATAGCTACAGTATACTTACGCTTCTCTTTATAGCCATCCAACTTGGAGTATGAGGGGATTTGATTCATTAACACTTCTGGAATTTAAGATCCCATCGCATTAACACATTGATCTCAACTAACGGCACTTTCTTTAAATACTGTACGAATTAGGTATTCACATGGACTTTGCTTATTATCTAACCCCCAAAAAACTATTACAGAACACACACTTGAGAACTGAAATTAATATTAAATGAAGGAGAATGAAAAGGAGGAAAAAAAGAAGGGAAAAAGGGAGAGAAAACGAAAGGAAGAGAAAAAAGGGGAAGGAAGAAAACCAATTTCTTGCACCCAAGACACACTAACATTGTGATTTTTGAAGCATGTGACACACTCAAAAGCAAAATTATACCAATTTATGCGTGTTCCCTTTTCACACAGTGCATAACACCAAAATTACACAAATATGCAATAAAATTACCAAAACCTGAAACTGAGGTGTAAGTAATACTTAATAGCTTTTAAATGTTATGAACCATCTATGGCTCATTCCAAAATTCAAAGTTATTACTGTACTAACTCAACATGATAGTATAACCTTTTACTTTGGTTTGGGGAACACAAATCTCGCCATGACATTACGAGTCAATGCTGCTAAGTTCTCTCCTTACTAGCCTTTGACCTTCGAAGAAAGGATATTCCAATGCTATTAGTTAATAGAAGCTTATTGGGGGATTACCAAGGTTTATACTTAAACATCAACGAACTTCTTAGATATCTTATTTATTTTGTTCTTGTATTTCATCCAACATGTACACTATTTCTGAATTTATGTGAGCACTATATTATGAAATAATCTTACTTGATTGGGAAACATTACATTTTATAAATACACACAAAGAAATACAAAGGCAATGTTGCACAGTTCTCTTTGCAGCTCAATCACTGCACAATATACTCTTCAAAAAAAGAGAATGTTGGTAGATAACCTTTACCTAACTTCAGAATTTCATTCGACTTTTAATAGATGGCAGCATCATAGATCAGAATGTAGGGTTGTAACATTGTTTTAAAGTAAGACTAACTGCTAGGTACATTGAGCTGATTATTCATTTATGAACATAATGCATGCTTTACACAAACGTCAGGTTACATCTTTGACCTTACTTAAATTTTAACAGTACAAAAGGTTAAACTGATAGATGCTTAGCACAAGTAAAATTAACAGGCAGTTGCAGTAAATCACTATTTTACATTCCATGAACTGCAGTAAATGAAGCTGTAAAGGTTAGCTGATTACTGAGAGCAACTTAAAAGTTTAAACCATGTTCTTCACTATATCTAACAAATGTGCTCAAGTTTTAAATTAGACTACCTACCATCAGTATAAAACATTCTAGATAAATATCTTTTCATATGTACCCTCAACTCTTGCTAAAGCAAAGGGAATGTTACCTTTATTAAAATGACATACTTCAATGATTGCATTTCAAATTTTAGTTAATGGTACATTGTAAAATTCATTGGCAAATATTTTCATAGTACAGAAAGTACTATGCAGTACTAAACTATTTACTGTTGCCAATGAACTATGAATTCATTAAATATTGGAAGACTAAAAAAATCAACAAAATACTTAATTCAAAAGAATTGTGGAACGAAAAATAGAAAAGTCACATTTAAAACCTGGCACTATTACGATTTTTGTTAAACTAAAAGTGAAACTTACCAACCTTTACCTTTTTAAAGGGAAATGTCTTAGTATCTTATTGCGCAATTAACACAAGTGTGAACAAGTGATACGGGTCTACACACATCTTGTCATAAACTACGTATAGTAATTGTTCACGGACCACTTAATTCTGGATTTTCATCCTAAATACGCCAGTCAGCTTGTCTTTACCATAAGAAGCCAAGTTCTATCCTAAATTAATATCTAATCGAAATTAAAATGGTGAGGAGTAAAAGTTAAGACATCTTTGTCAGTGAATCCGTGTTTTTGTACAGCTGACACTCCAATCAAGCGCTGTCCGCACTTCTTATCATCGCAACTCCGACGTGATGTGTGACGTACACAATCGCATCATCTAGAATCGACGAGGCGGCGGCAAGTCACGATCAAGTGGTGATGGCGCGGGATAGCTACGGCACAACAAGACAACACGCAGAGCTGTTATTTCCATCTGTGCAGCTCTGTCACTGAAGTAACGTATCTGCACTATTTTAATGCAGATTATTACGAGCTTCGAATACTAAACCTAAATGCATGGCTATGACATAACACAGAAATGTAGCCTTGCATTTTCACTCAACACATGAATGACATTCAACTCTCTGTAGTTACATTGGACTTCTGAACTGCAGTTCAAATTAAGTTCGACACATTTCAGATTAAATTTTAAAGTCTAAATTAGTGAAACAGATTCTTGAATTAAACTACAGAAAGTTGAATGTGTTGCACCATAAAATATAAATACTGGAGCATAATTATAGCCCTAAAATTGCAATATACCATTGCTATAGGAATCCGTATGGCATGAAATAAAAATAACTCAAGGCAAGCACTCCGCCTCAGATATTTAACTGAATTAAGATACAATTTGCAAATATAGATGCTGCCAGAGACAGCAGTAACAAAAGCTGTGTCAAACTTCAGCCCATTGCCCAAATCTATTGCAAACGTATGGAAGTTCCAAACAGAATTATTTTCAGATACATAAACATTAATAGGGTGGTTTAAGATATGTTTGCACCAAACATGCTCTGCCTGTATATCCTTATAAATTAAAAATGAAAGCTTGACTTGTATAACACAATAACCAAGTTATAAAGTAAATAAAATGCCTTTAGTGAACAAGTTTGGAAAATTTTACAGAGCTAGATATAATTATCAGCAAAAGAGCACTTCTACAAATGAACTAGACTGGAGTAAAACAAATTCAGAAACATGATTAATCTGCATTATGGCAAAAGGATTTTTAAAAATGTTTAATGAAGCATAAAAATGGGGACTTCAATGGAATACAGTGACATTAGATCAGCACAAAAAGTATTTTAGACATCTTAGAAATAACAAACAAAATTTTAAACAATCAAAATTAGCTATACAACCTGAACTAACATTATGCTCCAGTTTCTCTAACTTAACACATTTATATTAACATGCTCATGCCTGGGCTCTTGTCCAATTTTCACTAAATTACTGAATTTATGCAGAAAGTAATAAACCAAGATTATCTTTAAATAGTTAATTTAAAAATATTTTTATCAAACTAATAGTCCTAAAAAATTGTGGAATCTACTCCGAGTTGTGAAGGTCCATTCTACATCTATTCCTGAAAATATTTTGAAATTAAAACTAACTAGTATCAAATGGTTTTTACTACATTTAAAATAGATGTTTCAGTAATGCAAGAGCACGTAAGATGCAAAGAGGGAAAGAAAAAGCTACTCAGATTGCAAAGGTTTATCGTGCACAATATACATATGCTGTTAGAATGGGAGAATTTCCAAACATAATGATTTATACTGTACATGAAAATATTAATAGGATACAAAACTACTTCAGTCCATTTCAAAATATTCAACCCATCAATATTAAGAGAATGACTACAGAGATGTTACTATAATGACTTATGGGTAATACTTCCTGGACACTCTAATTTACATGCCACAGAAAAGCTTTTAAAGTCAAACATTTGACAGGATGAAAGTACCACTGACAGAACCTGAAGTTACCCAGAAATAGAAATGCCAGTCAACTCAATAGTTGCAGAGCCATTCACTGTAAATATCTGCAACAATGCTACAGAAATATTACATCTTGCAGAAGTTATTAAAACCACGTGCCTCCACAAGTGCTATTGTTTAAAGCAATGTATCTTCACCATTTATTGTGAAAATAAATATCATGTTTGGTCTCTGCCCTTCAGTAAGTTGTTTTACTGCTATGGTTAGATTAGTAAATATTGCTGATTTTGCACCATTGCATGATAATATATGCAGTTCGTATATGACAGAAGTAATTAAGGACATGCATATGACAGTCCGTGACGTAGCGGGCTAAGGCAGCATGCCTTGGTCCCTAGCCACAGAAAGCGGCCCAGGTTCGATCCCACCCATATGGTGGGGATTTTAGGTCCTGGGTATAGGACCAGTGCCCACTCAGCATCGTGAGGAACTTACGCTAGGTAAATGGTCCTGGTCATGGAAACCAACATTTCGGCTGGGGAATGCCGAGATGCTGACCACATCTCCCTGTATCGGTTGGATGATCGCCCACATCTGCCGTGCGTAAGTGGACGCGAGGAAGGCAGTCGGGTTGGTAGGCCTTGGCCCACTAAGGGCTGGATGCCGAGATACTGACCACATCTCCTCCCTGTATCGGAAGGATGATCGCCCACTTCTGCAAGTGGGAGCGAGGACGGCAGTCGGGTTGGTAGGTCTTGGCCCTCAAGGGCTGTCACACCAGTGGTTAACTTTAACTTTTAATATTGACAGAACTACGAAGGTGCCTTTTACACCTTTAGGAAATGGGTTTGCAGATAAAAGCTTTCTTTCAGGTAAGCAAAGGCATAAAGGTTCTTGGATTTCATGTCAAAAGGTACATGGTTTGAAAACTTAATACCACCTGTCCTTGTACTCCTAGTAGCCCCACATGATTTTGTACAAAACATTATCCACTTAACATAAAACAGGCCAGAAAATGGCCGATCGGTTCAGCTACTGTTGGAAGGTGCACATCCTCAATGTGACATGAAATGCAACTTCAGGGGCCAAATAATATCATTCAGATCAATGAATACAAAATCGAAGTACCACAGCAACTGCATTGTGGAAGGTCTCTGGATCTTTGGAATGACTGATGCATTAACTGATTCAAGTATGCACAGTATTATGACCCAATAGAGATGGTGCCCCTATACATGGAGTGCACTAGCACAATCTACACCAACTGATGTGGAAAGCTTGGTTTAAAGGCTGCAATTTTGCATTCCAAGTGTAAACCATAGCTTGCATTTTCTGGATACAAGTCTGAATAAGTAAATATTAAGTCATGCTGGCATTGCCTATCAAAGGGCATCAGACAGATTCAAATGAATTTACATTTGAGAAGTGCCTGTAGTGCCAAGATGGCAAAAGCAGGAAAGCATAACCTTTTAGGACAAGAGGATTTCTGAAAGATTTACTTGATAGTAAATAAAACAATCACTAAGTTTGTACAAAAAGTTAGCTACGCTACAGATCAGTAATACCTTGATTAATTTTATTGGAAGGCTTTCTTAATATTGGAAACAAAGATTAAGGTGACTGTGGGAGCAATATTGGCAACAAGCCACTTAGGTAACATTGCCAGTGCAGGTACAGTATTTGGACTTAACTTTTACTCGTTTTATTTCCAATGAAGTGAGGTACTTGCAACAGTGTAGAGAATATAAAATTTGTGCCATCGTTCTGACCTAAGATGCAATATAGAACCTGATTATTGATTTTTTTAGTCTGCCATATATCCCATATAGCGGGAATTTACTAGCTAATGTAATTCAGAAGAAAATTAGTATTTGGAAGTGCTCCCGCAGACAGATTTTTATAGGACTTAAATCCATGAAAATGGTAGAACAATTTATCATGGAACAAAAGTGCTAAAATATTCCTTGCAGAAGCCCAAATACTTGAGTCCAGTTATTTAGCAGTAATGCAGTTAGGTGTCGAAGCTACTAGAAAAGCAACAGCCATACCACCCTTGTAACAATGGTTAAAACATGCAGACATGCTAGACTAGAGACTATGAAAGAAAATGTACAACTGGTGGAGACATAATACAGAAAAACTTGAAAAATTATGTGCAGGCTTCTTTTCACATAACAGATTTTGGTTGCAACCTGCACCAAAATGTAAAAACATTCTCTATCAAGAAGTTTGAAGTACCACCAGGGAACTTGTGTATGCAGAAATCCCACATTTTTCTGCAAATTGCATTTTTAATGTGTGAGCTATTCTTTATCACCTACAATGATCACAACTTAAACTTCAAACCAACATCTTGTTCTGGACCAAGGACATAAGTAACAGAGGAGTGCACATGCAGTTATTAAACTAATGGTCATTACTACAAAAGCTCCACTTCGACTGACATCACATAACGAATTACCATCACAGAATTTCTGGAATATCAAATCCCATATTTATGAAAACTTTCAGAATATAAAAAGTGCAAACCTATTTTGCAACAGTCTTAACCTAAATAACCTGCTTAATAACACTTGCACAATGCCAGTAACCAGGATGTGAAACCTCACAAATCAAGACATGCTGAAAATAATCTACATTTGGTGTTCCATAAAGGGGGGAGGGGTGCAAATGTCCAAAAAAATGCCAACAATTATTACTCCAGCAGTAGCAATAACAATGGTGAAGAGATTCCAATAGCATAGTATTTTTCAAACAGAATAAACACAAACTTCAAATATCACCTTAAATTGATATTTGCTATGAAATAATCCCCATTTTGCTATCTTCCATATGCAATTGATGACCACGCCCAATAAAAACAGCAGTACTTTGCAACCCAGTTATAGGCCAGACATTACTAGTGTGATGGCAGTAGGAACTTATTAAATGGGCAAGACATTGAGAAAACATCTGCAGTTGTTATCTACATTTACTAGTAAGGCTGAGTCACAAGTTAACTGTTTTATTGCGCACCTTTACCTTCCCATATTGCCTTGAATCTGGATTACAAGCCTTGACATGCATTGTCAACAAAACAGTGGAGCAATGATAGCTGACTAGTATTTTATTTATAAGCATTAACATTTTCACTTTTGAATATATATTTAGTGCACCCCTTAGATGCTTTCAAATACAGGAACATTGCCTGTCTCTGAAGCATCAAGTAACTTCCTAATCCACACAGTGTATTATCTTTAGTATCGTGTCTGCATGGTGCTACCCCTCACTTTCCATGCAATGTTTTGGGATCTGAAAAATCATTTAGAGGGAAAAAATAAGCAAAAGCAATTTCACAAATTTGTTTTGCAGTTTTTAGAACATCTATGGTTATAAGAGTATCAATTGCGGTGTTACTAACTGAAGTGTGTTTGTTTTATTTATGCTAATGTGCACACAAACCTTAACCCATATTAACCTGGATGAAGGAAAATCTCTTGTACCAGACAAGAAGTGAACCAATACTTATATGTGAAGCCAGAATGCTGGCCATACAAGAGGAAAATTATTCTCAGTGGAGTAAAATTAACAAAATAAGCTTTATGCCAGAGCTATTCATGGTAATTTTTTGCCTCTTGACCCATTCAGTTACACAGGTAAATGATAAATGCTTTTATACCCCATTTAACTGGTCAGTAGTCCTTAGAAACAAGCTCCTTCTGAAACCTAATAACCAGTTCACAACTTGGTTTGTGTACAAACATTTGGGGAAATCATTACATAAAATCACCTCAGAGCAAAAGGACCAGCTTATCAATTTTAAAAAGAACCAGCAAGAAAGGATATACAAGTCTACACTAATCTGTATGCAGCAAGCAATATATGAACTACATGGCAAGGATAACTGAACAAAGATTAAAGGAGTTCTAAATAATTCAAAACAGACATTAAAATAAACTTAATGTCTTGTTACCTATAGTGCGGCCGCTCTATCTCCGGCTCTGACATTTAGTGGCTGCAGGAGGTGGAGGGGGAAGGTTAATAGCACCAACATATGAGTAATTGAAAACATATCGTCAGAATTATCTTTATAATGAGAGTATAGGACTGTATTAGCTTCAAAACATTGAAATCCACCTTGTAATTTTATCATCATGCAAGATATTCTTTACAACATCACTCTATTCAAATATTTCGTTCACACCTTTCACGCACACCAACTGCTTCTGTTGGTAGTACTGGGAGTCGGTACATCCAGTGTCGTGGCCAGGAAGTTAAAACAGTCTGCTAGCGCCAATCAGTGTTGTCGCTGCTAGGCGTGGCTTGCAAATCCAGCACCGTGTTGCTGCAAATCGGGTGGACCACGTGGCTTTTAGTTGCTTTTGGATTTCGCGCTGGTGGTTTGTTTAATTTGTTGTGTGTGCGTGAATTCCGATTTGTAGCGTCTGTAAGACTTATTATTATCATCGCTATTATAGTAATATGGCTACTGGTTCGTCAGAATTCAAGAAAAAAATCGGTTCTTATAAGAGCCAAAGCCATGAATTTAGATTCAGGCTACGTGAGTACTTCGAGGAGCGGGGAAAACGGTGTACCTCTACTACCTGTTAACAAGGTGCTGGACAGAGTTTGTGACTCCTTGAAGGTGGGAAGAATGTGACCAAGGAAAAGTGCCAGCTGATTTAAGTTCGCCACCTGCAGTTCTGCGTACACCGGGAGAGCAAAGGCAACGAGGCAGCCTTAAAGCTTCACTTGATGCTTTTCAAAAGGATGCTATAAGGCGACATGTATATCAATATTATATGAGAAAGGAATTTCCCACTGGTGCGAAGTAGCCTTTTATTTCTTTTCCAGTAAATGGTATATTGTCCCCATATGCAACTATTATGGGATCATGTATATACACGTTGTCCACGTACATTTACGAAGTTACGATCTGCAAATGCGTGAAATATTTACACATGTTCATCTGCTTGAAATTCCCGCTAAAGAACTGGCAACAACGCGCTTCCCCCTCTCGAGAACTGTCAGAGCCGGAGATAGAACGGCCGGACAGTAGCTGCTTTATTCAACTCTTAGACTTTATTGCTAAAGGCAAATGCACGAGTTCACTTCTGTTCTGCAGCCATTTAAACCAACAAATTATAGTGACACGAAGGATCAACATCCCACACACCTATACATCAAAAGCACCAAGGACATTCTCCAGATGCCTCATTCTGCCTACTAGGCTTAAGCTATATTACCTTTCTTCATGAACAAATGAAAAATTCCTGATTCATGTTTATCATAATTCTGTTAGTACCATTTGGCAATACTTATCACTACAGTACCATACAACTGCCAATATATGTACATAGAAATGAGCATTTCAATACCTACATATCCGTAAAATATATGGGCATGTTTGAAACATATTCATTAATTTGGGAAAATAATCACCTCATGCAGAGCATCACAATGACTATCTACAATTAAAACATGTGTAGTTATATTTTTATTTCATGTTTGATCTAAAAGAATCAAAGGGAATAGGTATTATGCAGAGTATACATAAAATGTGAAGCATGTGCCACATGTTCAAAATTACTACGAAAAACATTAGCACATTTTTCACAAGTTTTTCCCTTACTTAGATTGTGCATAAAATAGCAGTCTTAAACAACTGAAGTTTAAGCTAGGCTAAAGTTGCTGCTTATATGTCCTTTTTAACGGTATTAATCTGGGTCCAGTTACTACTATTTAAATAAAAAGGTCCTAGAGCTTCAGTTGGAAAGTACTTACATAATTCAATTGTAAAAAGTATGTACTGATTAGTATCACGAACCTGTCACTTAAACCAAGGCATTTTTAAAAACATCACTTTTGGGCTCTACATGTGAAATACAAATGGAACTTGCTCTTAGTGATATATAGCAATGACAGCAAATGAATAGGAGCATCTATTTGCACAAACAGCAGTAATGCAAATGCAAGTAGAAGGTTAACATAATTGCATCATGTGCTGTGCTGCTTTCAAGATGATACATAGCAATGCAGCTAATAAAGATGAGGCACGCTTCTGCACAAAGAGCATGAATCACGCTAATTAGCAAATAATTGTTAAGAGAAGAGAATTACATGTGCTCTGTCCCTCTCACAAATATGTAGCTGCAAGAATGTGCCGACAACTTCATAAGAAAAAGGTTACAACTAGGGGCTATATTCATAGTCAGACTTGGTCTGGATCAACTTGCTACTTTCGGTGGACCATCAATTTTTTTATTCATAAACCGGGATTAGCGATTGTCCGGGGACCAAACACAGTGGTCCAGTTCAAATTTTTAAGGTAATGTATGCCCTCCAATGTTAAGTCATATCGGACGATGAATGAAATTGCGAAATGATGCTCAAATGAATCTGGGGTCCATGGAGCTTAGAGCTACCCGACATTCATCTTCAAGGATAAGGAAAATCCCGGAAGAAACCTTATCCAGGTTACTCACCCTTACCGAGATCCAAACACGGGACCTCTTGAACGTGAGGCAAAACAGGCAAATTTAGTCTGCCTCCAAAGGGTAGATTAAAGGCAACAGGTTTAGTAAAGCGAATGCCAGAAAGCTGATAGAAAGGATTCGTCCTAACCTATACGTCAGACGACAACCAAGGCCTGAATATCTCAAATGACACTCAAATCCTAACAGCACTTCGGTATTATGCAAGAGGATATCAAGACTAACACTGCTCACCAGCACGATATTAGTCAGGCACCTGTAAGCCACACTATCAGCAAAACTCGTTATAAATTTCCCTCTGTGCCTAACTTTCTCATATTTGTATTCGTCGACACAGATTTATTTTCTATAATGTTCTTTTCTTTCTTTTTGACTAGAGAAAACATTGGGGTTTCTCTGATCAATTGATACCTCACTTCTTCGTATTATCCATATTCACAGTACACCAAACTTTGTTAACAAACTTCAAACAGCAGCAGCAACCATAAGAATGATTAAGAAAAACCTGTGAAACTACCAGAAATTTATAGACTTGTAGGCACACTGGTTTGTTTAGCACTCAATGGAACTTGCGCATGTGCAGAAGAACCTTTCTACATCGTGTAACATTTGCTGTGTTGGCCTATGGCTTTTTATCATCTATGAATACCAAAAAGTTAGACCGCCTTTGGTCCGGACCAAGTTAGTCGGATGATAGTCTAATCTGTTTCATATAGCCTTGCCCTGCTGACATGTATCACTCCGCATGCAACAACCTACCCCCTCACCCTAATTGGCTAATGCTTTCGTGCCATAGGTGGTGCCATCCCATCACATTTATAACCTGCAGTAAACGTCATAATTGCCAGGAAGATAATAAAAATCATACAAATAAGAATATAAAGGCATGCAAAATTAAAGTTCATAATTAAAGGCACTTGGCCTTTTCCACTGGGATTTTTTTAAAACAGCACACATACCTTGCGAAAATGCTCGTCTTTCAGTCTTAAAAGTTGTGTCACGCCATACTTTACTATTCGTGTGTCCTTCTTTCACATAAGTCTCATCAAGGTAGTATATTTTGCAATTTGTATCTCGGTACAGTTTGATTGTCCTTAAATAACATCTTTGCCACACAGCAATATCGCCCCTGGAGTGGTAAGTTTTCCTGTTGTCTCAACTTCATGTCACGATGTCCATATGGATCTAATACACCTGTAACTTCAGAGCCAGCTGTTCGACTTCTCTCATTGACAGACGGATTCTTCTGAGTGCATTAAACACATGAATCACAATTCTTTTCTCGCCGCTTTGTAAAGGTTTTCCCTTGCGATGCTTCAGCGAAAAACTGGCGTTAGACATTGCCATTATACATATAAGTACACGCGCAATAAACGATCAATAAAATAATTTAGCTCTCGCATTCGGCACAGCACAGCTTCGAATGGCCATATATGACTAATCCAGTTCAAAACAAGGTCGTGATATGTCATCCCTACCGCTGAAGCACGTGCTATCGTGCCATGTGAAAGGCGGGCTTAGAGCAAAGGAACCCCCTCTTTACTTCGTTTTAAGAATTAACATGCATTTCAGATAAGTCAGCTCTGTTGCGTAATATATTTAATTCTAACAGTCACGAAAATATAAATTTGACAATTCTCTTCCAACATAAAGATGTATCACAATGTTAAATAACGAACTAATTTTTAATGAACAACAGTCTATACACAACAGCAGCCAATGAGAGGTGATAAGGTCACGTGACCGTTAAGAGATACAGGGCAAGCTTATGTGAAACAAGGATTAGACCAAAGTGATAACTATGAATGTGGCCCTAGAAGTTTAATATTAACTAGGTTTAGCTCCTTGTACTAGGAATGTTGGCATACACACCAGATGATTTACCCATCAGAGGCCTAAAGTAAATTGACACAGAAAATAATGACAGCATCCACTTTATGACCAGAGCGCCCATGAATCAATTTTAAGCTGGACCGGTTAAATAGAAAGATTACCTTTATTCAGAGTGATCCAATTTACCAGACTTGCCGCAATACCAGTGCACAAACCTAAAACATTCTGGCTTAATCCTTAGAATGGCTTCCTTTGAACGGAAGTAAAGCAGGTGGTTATATACTTAAGCAGCCCTATGCGCAATATAGAATGGGATGCCAGCAACCACAACAGTTAAAGAGTGCATACATGCTCACAAAAAATACTAGGACTAGAATACTGAGGCTTTCATGGCCGGCATCGTTAACTCCACTATGTTGTCCAGGCTTGTAGGCCATGGTCCATTTGTATTTCTTTCCGAGGTTTCGCCGAAAACTGCATTCAGCATCTTCAGGGTTCTAAGTCAAGAGACCAGGAGTCCAACAAGACTGGAGCACCGAGTCCCCAGTCATTTCCAAGAGACGAACGTATCCTGATGCTTCAGGACTCCGTGCTCCAGTCTTGTGTTGGACTCCGGGTATCTTGACTTAGAACCCTGAAGATGCCGAACAGTTTTCAGCGAAACGTCGGAAAGAAATACAAATGGACCACGGCCTACAAGCCCGGACAACATAGTGGAGTTAGGACTAGAATGCTGGAAAACCTGCATTATGAATGAGAACAAAAAAACAAAGACTTACAATATTCATATATTACTTGCTGCACATATTCTGAGACTCGGTACTGTCTTAAAGGGAAATTTACCTATCTAATTTCCACTCATTTTTCTGAATTTGCAGTTTAAGTGAATGCTAAAAACCATATTGAAAAACAAACTACAGTTTAACATTGTGGTCCTAACAATTTCTGCACATAAGAAAGAATTAATGACCATTGCATAAATTTCACAGTAGCTTATCAGAACTTATTTAATACTTTTAACATGCATTATTCCATTTACATTGATATCTACACTCAAAATAGCAATTTCTTCTGAGAAAATATTTCTGCTTCAAGTTCACAAGGTGCTTAACGAAATTAAAAAGCAAAACATGTACATTTTCCGTTAGGACTACGTTGGGAGTTACATGTTCTAGCAAACACAAATCTTCAACTACTCAAAGTTAACTGGCAATGAAGATGGTTGATTAAACTTCAAAGTTATGTTGCATAATGTAAGCATTAAAAAATAAGACAAAACTGCCTGTCTCTGATGAAATGTGAAAAGTTTATTAACGTCAAAATTATAGTTAAACGTTAGGAAGACAGAAGTTCCATCAAATTATGTCACCTGATGAAGTCGATATGGATGCAGGTGAATAATGCAATATAATAAGCATTCATTACAAAAGGAGCATTGCAAAGCTGAATGTCAACACTTTAATTTCACTTAAATTGACATCTTTAAACGAAGCTATTGCAGTTGAGGTGTTCACATTGACATTCTTGACTTTATTTTCCCAAATATTGCCAGTTTAAGTATCTATGTATTTAAGAAAGGTTTGTGCAGATAGCAATATCCAGTGAAACAGGAAAGGGTAAAAATATTTTAATGCATTATGATTTTCATTAGGACTACATGGAACACTGGTAGAGGTAATCAAGCTCATGCAAAAGCATCACATGCAGGGACTTGGAAAGCATACTTGCATTTCAAATTAAATAAGTATGAAACAGTTTTCATTGCACAATGTCGCCATGAAGTATTACATTGTTCTGTTAAAAAAAAAAAAATCCTGGACAATGGTGCCCTGTAGCAGCATAACCCAACTAATGGCATGGAATACAGGAAAGTCAAAGTTCACATTCAACCTATGTCCACTACTGATTCTAATTCGTAAGGTGTTCATTTCACACGTTTTCAAGGCTAAATATGTTAGTATGCAATTTATACTTGGCCACAAATTGTCAAAAAGTCCTCCCCAAACCTAATAGACCTTTGTGTTAATATATTTAAGTTCTGGCAGCAGCAAAATTAATCACCCTCAATCACATTAACACCTAAGTGGAATTTTACAGACTGTACTTCCTCACCCTTTTGAATACAGTTGAAAGTCTTCAGTGATTTGAGTGGACAGGAGTTGGCAGATTAACTTCATAATTTAACAAGACAAGTGTTGTATCATTTGTGATGAAATTAAGCATATCACTAAAGCCCAGCTTCAAATTCCCACTAAGTCATGAAAGCTCTGTGCAGCTTTGCAAGGGTAAAGACTTCCTTTTTCACTGATTGGTTGTAAACCCATAGATATTGTGATGCAGTAGCTGTGAGAGAAAATCTGACTTTTGCACTTTACTTAGGAAGGGGGTCCCCCAAAACCAGGAAGCATTCAAAGGGAATATATCGACAAATACTGAATGTCAGGTATGATCTTTTCTTAGCATAGGAGGGGGAGGGGGAGAAGTATGTTTAAGATTATACAAACATTCATTGGAAATAAGCTTAAAATTTGTCTTTCCTGGAAATGAATATTTCATTTATTTGCCAACTCCTTAGTATATTAGCAATTTATAATTGCCACATTTAGGGCAACTTCCATCCAAATGGGATCTCTAAACTCAGAAATGTGTAAAGATCATCCAAACCTTCAAATTACATTAGTTAACCAACACCAAGCCTATACACCCAGGCTGCTATAATTGCTACAAGGAAAGGAAGAGCTTACAGCTTTTCAAAAAGGTGAACTGAGAAAACCTCCATTACTTTTAATTGTCCAATAGTTAATGGGATTTTCAAGTTTTGAGAATTAGAATTTCGTAATACACAGAATAAATCTTGTGCATATCAAACTGCAACACACACAGAATGCATTTGTGTCTAGTTAAACCTCGATTATCCGTCACCAGGTTAACCATATGACTAAACCATTTTACATCAAATTTGTGTATATTGTTATGGGTCCCAGCAGTCTTTGTATTTTATATACCTCAACAGATGGCTTCATTACTGTAAAAATTCTCAATTTTGAATGTTCACGGAGCAGAAGTTTACTTACATCACTTCCCATGTGAACATGGTAACAATGTTACAAATTGAATACAAAACATACACGATAGCTCTGATGCTTTCAGCTGTGACACTGATGCAGTAGTTTCAAAACTAAATCAGAATATTGTAGTGATCATAATGTACCACTGCCTAGCAATTTATGTACAAAATGCATAAAAAGCGCATGTGATCATAACCATTTTATTGATTTTATGGAACAAATGCACCTCCGACCTCTTAGATATCACCAATTTTATTGCAATTGTTCTACAATTATAACAGGCCTGCAGAGCAGGGGGGGGGGGGGGGAAATAAAAAATAAACATCTTAAAAAATCTGCTGTGTATCCGCCAGATGAATCTTCATTTACGGTTAACCATCTACCCCATTCCTCTCCATAACGGTTAATCGGGGTTAAACGAAATTGTGCACACACCTTGTGTGTCGAGTAGCACAATTTAAAGCCGATACCAAGGATGCACAAAATAAGTGAAACCACAAAATAGCCCAGTGCATTGCAAAAACAAAAACATAGCTGTGACTTACCGTCTTGCAGGCGGTCCATAAGGGTCCAATCCATCACGGTCATACCTATTAACATCAAGAGCACTGTTTTGACAAAAAGAAATTAGTTAATTCGGCAGTCATAAGTTTGCGTGAACAAGCAAAGTAGAGTAACAAAAAAATGTGATTTGCATTCAGACATCAGAATATTTGCACTACAAGGCATATGGCAGTAGAAGGCACATGAGGGGGACCTCGAGGGGGCTTGCCTAGAGCAACTGTCCTATCAGTCGTGCAGCATTACCTAGTTTGCAATGCACAGTACAAGCATGAGCAACAGATTTCTTTCATGCACCCAAAATTCTTACTGTAAATATGTCATTCTAAAATGCCATGGTGCATGCAGCAAGAATTTGAGGCAGCCTGTACAAAGGACATTATTCTACGATGTATGGTTCTTGAGTTATCACTTCGAGAATAAAAACTGGTTCCCATGTTTATGTTTATGCTTATGTATGCAGCTTCCAATCTTGCCTGTGTTTTATTCCTTTTCATATGCAGTTACAGAGTAAGACATTAAGAAGTGTTAGGAACTGCAGTCTCGCACAAATTCTTTAATTTGGTCCAAGACCAGTTCGTAACGCAAATTGAGTGTTAGGTGCCTTGTGTAACAGACAATAAGCTGAAAATTCACATGTTTACATTGTGTTTAGCGAGGTATCAATGCCACTTCCAAAGCCTGGTACCAGTGGCGCAGGTACTAAGAGTAAAGTACTCTGCTCAGAGGCCAGAAATATTTTTAAAGTATACAGTTTTTTTATAAAGGAATTGTCATCTAAGGAAATGCATGAACAGATATATTTTTCAGAAACCCGAGATCTCATAGCCACAGCGTGCAATATGACTGCATACGATTTCACGTACTGTGAAACAGGCGAACCTTATTTAAATCTCCAGGAAAGCATGCCAGAAAATAAAAAACCTTTCTAATTGAGATGATTTTGAAAACGAACTACTTCACACAATATGTAAAATGTATGACAATGGTGAAATTCCACAATTAAAATGCTGGTTCCTGCTCAGAAGGCAAAGAGGTTCCTCTACTTCAATGGGATTAATACTTCATGCTTAGATTATCTGGAAATTTGCACCCCATTTTTTATACTGAGACATGGGTAATTCAGAACCATTGCACACAAAACATATGGTAATATTCGACAGGAAGAGCTGGTCTCAACATACATGTAAGGCAAGGGAACAGATTTGCAATTTGCCATGCAGGTTCTGCACAAAAAGGATTCATTTCCAAAAGCAAGTGGGTTTTCAGTTCCGGATCAGCAAATACAAAATATTCACAACTGGCTGGCACATAAAATATTCCATTCTTCTGCAACTAGACCACAATTATTACAAAAATCAACATAAAACCTAAGGAAAGAGGTACCAGCTAGATCAAATTGCATTAGAAAATGGGCACCAAATTCTTTACCTCATTACAGCCAGTACAACCCGATAGAATTAATTTGTGCTAAGGTAAATGGGGAAGTAGATGAAAAAACAACCTTTCGGCTCTTGGGTGTTGAAAGCAATATGCATGCTGCACTTGACAAAAGTTGACTGGGCTAGTCATGTTGCACATTGAGAAATTTCAAGAATATTTCCATAAGAAAGTGGCTCAAGATAACAGAGTTTAGTTATAAATTAACTGATTCCAAATTAAGTGAGAATGAGGAATAAGACTAGATATCCTTTGTTGTGTAAGTTTACGTTCTGACAATGTGACAGCAAACGTTACTTTCCTCACTACCTCCTCATAACTTCCACTGTCTGGTGCAACACTTGGCAGCAATGCAGCCACCATGTGCACGCATTGATTCAGCTCATGTGTCTTCTAGAACCATATGCTGAATAAGTATTAAGATTGCCTGATGGAGGCAATGCTCTATAATACTACAGTTGACCCACACACCAAAAATTTACACTAACAATTCTATATAGTCAAACTGAAAGTCAATGCCAGGTTTTGAACCACGAACTTCCTGGTTTCCATGCAGTTCTTATCCATTAAGCTACCAAGGACAATGCGCCGTCATGACTGACTCCTATATTTTCCCGGTAAACCACTAGGGACCCTTGTATTCTAGATACACTGTGGCAACTTACTATTGTAAGTACTTGAGTCCCTTGATGTCATGATGTAATGCTGACCATAATAGCTCAATGGGTAAGAGCAATTGGACGAAAATCAGGAGATCTGTGGCTCAAATTCTGGCCATGGCATTGAATTTTTCAAAATAACTAACCAAAACCTTAGCCTATACACGACTAGTGTGAAGGTTCGATTAATTTCCATTGAATAACAATTCCATATATTCTAGTGTTGCCTAACAATATTATTTCCAACATGGTGGCTCAATAAACTTGTTTTTGAGACAGAGGGAAGGTGTGTTAGGGTTATATAAAATTACTATTGACATTGATCCACGTAATAAGCAATTTTAGTCTTTACATACTAAGCTTTCAATCTATGTCATTTCATCTCTTATGTGCACACTAATCATCCCTTATTAGCTACCATTGCGATATAGGTTGTACCATATGAAATCTTTTTCTTGTTCAACATATCTTTGAATACATTATTTTTGCCTGAACATGCACTGCACAGGATGTCATACATCAACATTTAAAGGGTTACTGTAACAGTGTGTTTCACTGTGTTTCAATTCGTGGATCTACTGCAACAGCAGCCAAAACATTAATCCTCTTACATCTCCAGTCACCTGTTTGTTAATTTTTCTTGGTGTCAAACTACAACTTTTACATTGTTTACTGGTTGAAGAGGTTGATGAATAAATGCCAAGATGGTTGACATCTAATGGGATATATTTCCTATACACAATACAAGAAAGTACTGCCTTCTTCCTACACTCTCTGCACACCATGAGCATGTTGGCTTTTTCTACACTGGTAAATCGCATCTTCATTCACAACCTACTATTTGAACTATCACTGACTACAACATTGCAATGTACAAATAAACTGCAAACACATGTAAACAAACCATTGAATTTAAAGGGAGTCGATTAATGATACTGAACACTTACTTTAGTGTCATTAATCGACTCCCTTTAAATTTAATTTATTATAACACTGTTTTCAACACTTATTGCAAACAAACCATATTGTATCTGGCAACTAAGCTGGTTGAATGGAACACATAATTGTTAGTGTAAAAGCTTCAAAGACAACTAACATTCTAATTTACCATACTTTTTTACTCTTTTTAATGTAATTAGGCCATTGTTCCACTTAAAGTGTATGTTACTCCAAAAATATACTTAAGTGTTAAATACGTAAAATATGAAGCCACTAATAGTGAAGCAAACATATACAAATATAACAATTTGTAACTTAAAACTTCACTTATAAGAAATGACACTCTTATAAATTGTTCGGGATTGTGATTTCATGGGAATTCTTCCACATACTCAGCCGGAAACAAAAAACTGTCATGGTTACAAATGCTAGATATTAATATGTTCTTGTTAGTACTACCAAAATCTGAAAATAAAACAAATGTAAAAACTGGCAGTCAATTCTGTTTTTAAATTTGTTTCACTTTCAGATTTTGGTAACAATTTATAAGAAAAGTGTCGTCATTTCCTATAAGTTTTAAGCTACAAATTGTTGTATTTGTATACACATAAGTGTTATTAAAATATATTTATATGCCAATACTAAGAGCCCTTAACTGCCAAATAATGCTATGGAAACAGCACATCAATGGCACTTTCAAGTTTAGAAATACTGGCAGTGCATGTTTTAGGTGATTCACCATATGCACACACACACACACACACACAAAAGATCTGTTTAAAAAATAATGCAAATTTTGCCTTAACAAAAAGTACTTATTTATTCCACGAGAATCTATTTAGTTCCCTTCAAAGTAATCCCACCTGATAATATAAATTTCTGCCAACATTTTTTTCTAATCTTCAAAGCACTTTGGCATAGCATCATCCTTTAATGGGCATCTTCAGTTTTGGAAACAAAGTCACAGGGGGACAAGTCTGGGGAGTATGTGGCTGTGGCATCATAAGTAGTTTTTGGTACAAAAATTCTCACCCAAGCAGCGATGTGTGAGCAAGGTGTTATGGTGCAAAAGCTAATTTTTGTTCTTCCACAAGCCCAGGCATTTCTGGCAGATTGCTTCATGTAAAATGTGCATAACTTGCAGGTAATATTTCTTATTGACCGTTCTACCCTGTGGCAAAAACTCATGATGCATCACACCCCATTAATCGAAGAAAACTTAGCAAAACCTTTATATTTGACTGAACTTGGCATGCTTTTTCCAGTCTTGGCTCGTGTGTGAACCATTATCCATTGGGATGATTGAGCTTTAGTTTCCACGCCGTAACGATAAACTAATGATTTGTCACCAGTTATAATGAATGCTCTGGAGCAAATTTGGGTCGTTGCAGACAGAGCTCAACAGTTCCTTAGTTATGTTAATGCAATGGTGCTTTTGGTCGAAACTGAGCAACTTTGGTAAGTATTTTGTGCAACTCGTCTCGTGCCCAAATCATTGGTCAAAATCAAATGGGATGAACCAGTTATGTTTAGGTCCTCAGCAACTTTTCTAACAGTGATTTGACGATTGGCCAATACTACTTTCTTCACTACTTTAATGTTTTCGTCTGTTGACAAACTCAGGCATCTGGGACACCCTTCGACACTCCGAGAACCTTTTGTACTAACGATAAACATTACTTTGGTCCAAGGTAGATTCACCATATGCCACAGTCAACATCTGGAATGCACTTAATTGTTTTTCACACAAAATTTGATACAGATTCTTTGTTCCATATATTGGAATAGGCAAAAATTGAAGTTGAGCCAAAATACATCCATGCAAAATAGCTGTCAACAAGTAACACAACATCCGCAACTTACTAAACCACCCTCTAAAAAATAGCACACCGAAAACTCAATTATCAGGCATTTACCAAATGAGTTGCCAGGATTGTGACAAGATATACATTGGTAAGACCAAAAGGAATCTAGGAACAAGAATGAAAGAACACTTCAGAAATATTAAATTCAAACAAATGGACAAGTCGGCCGTATCACATCACTTTTGGTCTGAGAATCACAACATAAAGCAAGAAATAGAACTGATCAAACAGGCAAAGAAACCTCTGGAACTACAGATTTGGGAAAACATTTACTACGAAAAAAACAGGACCTCTTGATGAATTTTGAAATTCCCGCGGTAGATGACGTCATCAAACTTACCAGGACGTTAGATGGCAGCACAACACCAAGCCAGATGCAGACACCGGATGCATCATCAGTCTACCACAGAGCTGACGATAGGGGAGAAGTCCCCAGAAACTAGTCTTCATAAAAAACTTGTAAGTGGAGAAAAGTATATACAAGGTTGACTCACTTGCCTAATTTTAGTAACAATGGCACTCCACTTTCTGAAATACTTCTTTTTATTCTATATTATGGCAATTCGAAATTTAAAGTATACTGTTTGTTTTATATAATTAGCAACTTTTCCCAAACATCGAGTTCGGTTGTAGTTACTGGCTGGTTTTAATAGTTTTATATTTGGTACAATTTCATGATTGGTAGACCAGAAATGGTGGGCTACTGCTGATTTTTCTATTTGTATTTCACACGTCTCATATGTTCCTGTACTTTGAATTTTACTATCCCTCTCACGAATTTTGGTGTGACTATGGGATAAACAGATCTAAAAACTATGTCGGCACATGTGTTTCTTCTTTTTAGTTCCAATTTCAGGTAAAGTTTTATATCACTCCTAGCCCCTTTAAAATTTGAATTAAAAGCAGTTTGGTTTGCATTGTCAATGTAACAAGAAACCAACAGAAGACATCTGTACTATGCATCAATTTGCTTAAAGTACTTCAAGAATGGACCAAGAATGCTAAGGTTGAAGTAGGATACTACATGGATTTTCTAACACTACCAACATTTTGAAAATATTACTGGGACCACTGACAATGACCATCTAAAAATAGATGGACAGATAAGGAGAAAAGGAACGAGGTAAACAATGCAATTGATCAATTTGATTTGAACTTACCCGCCTCCATAACTTGAAGATGGGGGTGGAGTCCTCCTGCGGTAAATATCTGTGGAGAGACGTGCTCCTCCGTAGTCACTTCGCCTTTCAAAAGCTGGCACTGGTGGCATTGAAGGGCGATCATATGGGCTGCGGCCAACATCAGAAAATGAACGGCGTTCATAAGGAGACCTCATCATTTCTGGGTAGGAACGGCGCTCAGGTTCCCTAGAAAGGAACATCCTAAAATATTTGTGAAAACAATTACAACACCAGTATGTTAATCTCAATCATGCAATTACATCACAATGTCAATTATTGCTGTCTGATCCTTACCTTTCACGAGAAAGAACTGGAGGTGGAGGTCCACGTGAAGGATAGTAGTCATTGTAGCCACGATCATAACTGTCGTAATAACCATTTCTCATGGAAGGTGGAGGAGGCATTCCAGGTCGTCTATCATAATCACCACGGCCATCACGCATATAAGGAGGTGCACGCCCCATTCCTCTCATTCCACCACGACCCCGCATTGGACCAAAACCACCTCTGCCACCACCACGGCCACTCTTCTTCCCTGTAGATTGCTATATAAAGCAATAATTGTCAATATAAAGTATTCTCAAGAATAAAATAAACAGGAAGACTGTGCAGAAACTCACCTCTACACTGATTTGGACTCCCATGAATTCTGCATTGTTTAGCTCTTTAATTGCCCTCATGGCCATTTCCTCTGTTTTCATGTGTACAAATCCATAACGATTGAGAATGTCACACTCCGTTACAATACCATACTGCTCAAACAGTCGTCTCAAATCAGCTGCTTGTGCATCGTCAGGAAGCCGACCGACGAAGATCTTTGTTTTCTGAAATGAGTAACGATTTATATTACACATAGGCCCAACGTAACCTCCTTGAAGATAAAGCTTAAAGAAAATGCAAAATAAGACATCTATACTTACAGGAGGGGTGCTGGAAGTCCTGATATCTGCAACAGAAGAAACAAATCTAATACTTAACTAGAAAAATACAAATCTTAAAACAAATTATTGCTACCATTAGATATTTGAAAGATGGTAACTCTGCACTGCTTTAGGCATCAAACTAAAGTAATTAAATAGATAAACTTCATGTGGTATTAAGACTCCAGTAGGTATACTAAACAAAAATGAAATTGTAATTCAAATCTGAGGTTTGCTTAAATAAACGAATGTCTTGATATTTCATTAATGCGCATATTCACCTTTATTTCCATTGCTCATCTGTGAATTGTCGTTACCACTCTGTCGAAGTGCCCCCGGTGATACCGTGTAATATGACCTTGCTTTGAGACAAAAATACAACATGAGTCCAACACATTCTGCCTCTTTTCCACCACCCTCTTTGCATGTGAATATTCCCCTCTAAATCATTATGTTTAACCCCCCTCCCAGCTTTGCAATCGCTGCTCATTGTATGCACTTATACCAGCACTACCAAAGCAATGAAGCTTCGGCAATTGCTGGAGGAAGGAAAGATACTGAAAAGGAGGCAGGAAGATTGCAGAAATTTCTGCATCCAGTTAATTATCCGAGAGTGCTGCCTAACTTCCTTTTCGACAGTTTTAATCATAAGTATGGATCTTCAATTTTAAAATATGCCAGTTTAAACTTAGGAAAATAGTTAAATTAAGTATGAAACTAGGCAATTAAGACAGGGTCAGCTAAACTTCAACTTGGAATTGAAAACTAAGCAATAAATTCTAACCATGTTAATGAAAAGGACTCCCAAGCTGTTTAACAATATTCATTCTGTCATACCTACACAAAATTTGAAAACGCACAACAATCCTTACAATATGATGCAGATAAAGAAAATCCTGTTTGAAATATCCGAAAACTATTTCATGTTAGCTCAGTTATGCAGCTGGAAAACCTAATAGCTGTCAGTCTCATTCAAAATCCACAATAAACCACATTTCAAGATTTCCAATACCAAGGTTTTCAGCAGACAAAACAAGGTTTCACTGCATTTAAATACAAAATATCTAACGCTTCTTGATCTGGAAAGCCATTTGGAAATAGGTTTCATTGAAAAGAAGTTTTTGATGCAGATTACATCTTTGCATTCCCATGTATATCCCAGTTACTAATGCTGAGAATAGACGAGCATATCTCATACCAATTTCAGCAATCCCACACAGTTCAGCTCACATCTATTCAAGACATACCTAATGAGAAGAGTGCAGAGTTGAGACCACCAAGATGGGAACTGCTAACACTTTTTTCAACATACATGCAGAACTACAGAATTTAATCCTCTAATAACTCACTACCCTGTTTCATTCTATGTTTTGCACCCTATACACGAGATGTTACACACATGTACCCTTACTATTTCTCAAATTATCCTTAGAAGAGATACAGCTTAAGATGTTACTGTGTATAACAAATCTCAAGTTCAATCCATGCTAATTCACCTAAAATAGGTTTATAATGCACCCTAAGAAACCTAAGAACAACCTTTAACACAGGTGGTGTACAATAGTCTGCTAAACAAAGCACCTAAACAACATGATTTAGCTGTAATTGATATTCTTAAAACTACAAATGGTACTTACAATGACACTAGCATTTGATGTGAAACATGCTACACACAAATGTTCCATTTACAGTTGCTAGTACACCCAAACCACCCATTCCTATCCTTAGATATTAAAGTCTGTTTACTTAACTCATGTGCAGTCGGCTGCTGCCTTTGACGAACCCTTATAATTGTTTTATAACCCTGGACCACCTCCTTGCAGACCTTTCTGCAAGGTTGCCACCTTTCTCGATACGTCATGGGTACCGTATGAAGTTTCGTCTAAATAAATTATGTCCATTACTGCAAAACTTTCTTAGTTTTGACGATATATATAGTCAAGCTACAATTCTACTGGATTCCATAATAACCCTTAAATTATTCAATGTGCAGTATTTGAAACCCAGCTCCTTTAGGAGACCGCGCAAAGTGCAGTACCCATAAGGAAAATCACAAATTTCTTGCAAATGTGCAACCAATTCGTCTAAGCTGGGTGCTCTCCCTTTTGCATAGAATCTATAAATTTCTCGACGAATTAAATCGCATATGAAATTTTCTACTTTAGAGAAACGTTTCCTTTTGTTTTCACACTTGATCGGCATCTTTGGTATTCCTTTCTTCACAATATTTCTTACTGTATTTCTGTGAAAAACCCAGAATTTATCATCATTGCATGACCCCTTACCAAGATTATTTCTCAGCACATTGTCTTCACTTTGATTTTTTTTCACGTGACTGAAATTTATCTACTACTTCATTTGCATTTAACACTGCATTTCCTTCCCACGGTCTCCACATCGTGACACACCACAAATTTCTGCACATAATGAAACAGTTCAACTGGAAGTTGGAACTTTGGCAACTGGAACTCCATGTGGAGTAGACATGCTGCTGTCACTTCGAGAAAATCAGGGTTGTTATTGGTCCTCAATGACAGCGTTCCATTTCTAAAGTGTGGAGATAGATTTATGACGGTCGTTAGTGGGCGGGAGGCTCAGGTTCCTTTGACTCTGAACTGCACACGCGTTAACTAAACAGACTTTACAATATAGAACTTCAAAGCAAACTGCAAAAGCTCTCCTCGATTGGAAACATTTGCATTCATGCCTTCATTGCTTACTGCAACAGGATTTTCAATTGTTATTAGGGTAATATTTCGTAATTGCACAAAAGTGTACGTCACCTACAACCACACTGCATACACAATGTCACTATGACAAAAAAGTATATTTCAGAGGTCAGATATATTGGCAATTCTTTTATGGATGCAACATTCCCTTTTTAAAACTATAACTTTATTATGTTCCATGAATTAAATACAATAATTTGAACCTAAATCTTAGGCTACAATTTCCTAAAAAACAGCTTTCTTTGAAATACCCTTTCTGTGAAATAATCAACACTGAATTTGTAATTATCTTAGCCTTAATTTTTAATAAAGAACATTGCCCTCCTTTACCTAACCAATGAAAATGAAATGTGTAGTGTTTAACGCCCGCTTTTACTACATACGGCACCGCAGGTGGTGGCACTGATGATGCATGAGATGAAGATGGAGCACTGGTGGAATGAGATGGCAGGGGAAACCGGAGGTCCCGGAGAAAACCCGCCCCAACGCCCTGTTGTCCACCACAAATCTCACTTTGCAGTCGCCTGGGATCGAACCCGGGCCGCCTTGGTGAGAGCCAAGCAGTCTAACCACTGAGCCACAGCGTGGCCGCCTAACCAATGCCATGCATTTTCCTGTGGTTTCTAGCTGAGGGCTTTCTGGCTGAATATGCTTTGTGATGGGTTCTTTCAATAGGAGACTTTACAATAAAATGGATTTACATAAATGTATAAATATTTCATCTTAAACTTATGAGGATTTACAGATGGAATACAACAAAATTAATGTTTAATACAAAAAGCCAAAGTCAGCACACTATATTCTACGCTTAGCAAGACATTTCTACAATTGTAAACTGGTGTTGTTTTTTGGCAGAACTTTCACCAACCAATGTAAACAGTTGCAAAGGGTTGTAAACCTGGCTTAAGTTTTACTGGTCATTTCCCTTTCACTGATCAAATAACAGGAACAAAAGGTGTCACAATATGCAAGTGATTATGGAGAATGAGTATGAGGATAGTGATATCAGTAGTCCAAGAGAAATAGGCAGCCACAATAAATCACAAAGCAAAGCAATTGCTTATACATACCTACATTATAATTAGATATTGGATTAATAGGCAAACCCATAATTAGTTTTGTAATAGGTTTCATAGTCTATGCATATATAAAAAGCTCAAGAGTACATAGCTGCACATTTTCAACAGTGTGCATAAGTAAATTTATATTTAAAAATTTATATTTAAATACTCTTAGCGCAAAAAAAAAAAAAAAAAAAAATTCAATTTCTTACTAAGGGAAGAGCATTTGCAAGGTCACTGCAAGGTTATAGCTGAAAATTTGGTTTATCAAAGAATGAATCTTGATGCTTCGGAAGTTCAGAGGAACACCAATAGCTTTGTAGATAAATATGTTCAAGACGAAAATGCAGTACTTCCTAATACAATTTCTCGAGTCAGTATAAAACACTTTCAAATGTTGCCATGTAACATCTGTACATGAAAATCCTCAACATGCAAATATGCTATACAATAACCATCTAACTTGCACTGTCATTTTAGGAGGAAATCTGAGTATATTGCAAATCAAATTACAAATAGAATGACAATGTACAAGGTGAACACAAACTATATATTTACGTATTTTTGAAGATTTTGACTGCATAAATGCATTCATTCTTTAGGGGTTTTAGTGCCTACAAATTTGATGTGTAATATGTAGATTTCATTATTTGTCTTGCAAAATAACCAGCAGGCAGTTTGTGATCAAGTGAACAGCATACATGCTTAATTCTAAGGTCATAATTGAGTTCAATTGGGGAGGGGGAATTTTTATAAGGGGGGCTACACAAACAATTTATTTTGGAATAAAGAGTCCCTATCCTACATGCAAATTTCATTAACAAATTGCAGATTTATAATGTATCCAGAACAGCAGGAACTAGTATCAAATGGGATTTGTTTATATATATATATATATTGCATTATTGAGCAGGCTGTTTGAATTAAACAGCTTTTACATGAACTATCAAAGGGCTAACAGGTAACTCCAACAATTTAGGCAACCTTAGGCAGCTGGAAAAAGGGGACCAGCATTATTTTTTACTCTGGCACCATTCATGTGTGGTTGCAGTATTACGAGGCACATTAAAATATAAGCTATGTTACAACACAGTTATATCATATCCATTTAGAAATCTCTTAAAATGATGTAATTACAGGTATAAATTCTCTTTCATGTGATAAGTAGAGCCCGGAAGTTATGCAAAAAAGGGAAAAAGATACAAACGACAGGGTTATACGGTAACTGCACCTTGTAAACATAGGGAAGGGGGTTGCAGTAAGGCACATATAGTATAGCAACGCAAAGAAAATCCCTGTAAGGAATGTACTGTGGGACAAGGACAGCGAATGTGTGTGGCAGAGCCCACCTGCTATACAAGGAGCAGACCGTTAAAAAAACATCTGCCCTAATCACTCTGTACATTAAAACCGAGAAGATTCATTCACAAAAGTAGAGGCCGTCAATGTTTTTGAATGGTCTGTAACTGAACTGACATGGGGTGTCATAAACCTGTCCAGGGAGGGTGTGGGAACCTTCGCCAATACCCCTGCGTCTCGTCCCTCGGAGACTTTCTGTTCTGTGGAGGAGTATACATAAACCACCAAGGTCGCAAGCAATGGTAATTATCACACGACACACTGCCATACAATATATGGCACATTCATTTTTTTTCTTTGCAATTTATGTCCTCCAACCTTAAGTCATATTGGATGAATGGAATGGGTAAATTGGTGCTCAAATGAGCTCAGGGTCCATAGAGCTTAAGAGTTACCAGACATTCATCTTTCAGGACAAGGGAAAACCCCAGAAAAAACGTATCCAGGTAACTCAACCCGACAGATTCGAACTCAGGACCTCTTGAACGTGAGGCACACGCTACCACAATGCTACTGAGGTGCGCACATTTATTCATAAATTATACAAAGGTAATGTATATTTTGCAGTTAATATGAACAAAAGAATCACTAATATTTGTGTACAGTAAGTTTGTTGTGACAATACCTCAGTGTACCAACAATTACATGCACTATAATCCTCCAACAATCTATGGGCACCCATACTCTGTTGGACAGTTTCTCATATCCAGAAGTACGTTTTCATATCACAGCTTGAGATATTCCCTGTGTATTTTGGACTCAGATGGCAATATTTTTTTAAAAACTGCTTCTTGAAATAACCATTTTCTTTCTGGGGATGTTTGCTGAGGGCACACTTTCCTCTCTTCTCACCAACAGCACGAGTTGATTAACTCATTTGACATCTATACTGCATGCACTTCACAAATTTTTGGCTGAACTTCTGGGCACAGTGATTAGGCAACTGTAGAGCTTCAAAAGTAGAATAGTTTTGCAAGTACTTCAAATTCAGTTCTGATTCATCACCAACAGGAAAAGGGGCCAACAATTAGCACAGTGCCTCATATCGTAGCTTGCAATGAAGAGGCAAACAAAGCCGATGCAGACAAAATGAACTGAAGATTCTACCAAGCTTAGCTCTCCTATTAACTTAGACTAAATTTTTAGTATTCACTGCGCAAAAACTATGTTTAGAATAATGGACATTAAATTCAGCATATCTCAGATTTGGTAGATGTTCTGCATAACCACGATTAGTTTATTCAGATGGTTTTTAAGTTTAATTTATTGAAAACTGCAGGACTGTTAGGAAACTAAATCAACACCAGCAGATTATGCTTTGTGAGAAAGTGAAAACAAATGATATAACAGTAAAACTTAGAACAGCATTAAAAACTTATTACATATCCAATTAAAAGCTAACGTTTGCTAACCGAAGGTTACTGGTCAACTACTACATAGAGTGCCCTACATACAAATGCAAGGTAGACATGTCAACTGAGTTCAACAATTCGGTATGTTTGGCAGTTTCTTACAAGATTTCATGTCATTCATACAGAAACACAGTATTGCACCTGTCATGTTATTTGCGAGTAAAATTAGGTTTATAATTTTGGATGGCATGAAACAGGATAGATGCACTTGAGAAAATAAAGCATACTTGCAGTTAATAGACAGTATAGGTTAGGCGGTGGTACATTTTTAAAAGCTATATGCAAGGTATGCAATTTAGTTTTCATAAGCAAGTTTAAAATGAAGTGTATTTCAGTAAAATTTAAAAGAAATGGGGAGGTCGAGGTGTTTAATGGTATAGAGTTAAGCAGTATGTTTTAATTTGAGCAGATTGCATTTTGTGCTGACTTACAAAAAAAGACTAATTTGGCTGAAGAGGCTGTGATGTGCTAGATATTAGTCTGAGAAAAAGCCATTAAGAAAATTTTAACCTCAATTTTGCTATTATTTCACCACATACACAATGTGTTTAATTCTTGGCAATATTAAAGGAATAATGAATAGCTTTTGCTGGAATAAGACTTTTCAAAATTACATTGTAAACTGCTAAAGTGTTATGTAGGCAATACATTCATATGAAAACCTCCATTAACAAAAAAAAGGAAAAGCTATTCCACAGAGAAATTCCCATTTAAGCAAAGCATGTTGGATAATTTTGGAATATTACATATTTGGATTTTGCAACCGTCAATAGGTTAAGAAAATATTTTGGCACATAAGATGGAAATGCAAAACAAATGGAGGAAAAACCTTAGAACAATTTTGTGCTGAACTATACAATTTGTCAATATGCTTTATAACAACTATTTTCAAAATATTCAATGTTGCAAGTTCCTGCCGTTTCCAAGGTACCTAATGAGCATGCTGGAAGATTTGTAACTCCGTTACCTAACCCTTTTATAAATCAGCATGAGGAATATATATTCAGTTTCATGTAGAAATCTCAATGTGACGAATCTTTATGCAAATATGTTGTAACCCAGCAAGAGAACCCTTTCTGAATGAGTGCATAATGGCATGGATACAGTGATTTTATTTTAAGAAAACATCCTTGCAAAACCGTACTTTTCAATCCACTTTAGTTAAACCAGATAATCACTTGCAGAAATTTAATTATAAGCTTAAAATGTAGGCCCAGTAGCCTATACAGGGTTTGAAAGCAATAATCCATATTTTAACGTTGCTAGCTATAGGCTGATTTTGAAATTTCACTCTGCAGGAATTTAACGTTGCCTTACACCTTAAAATTCGTTGATTCAGCAAGATTATCATATTTACTGAAAATTCAAAATAGGAATGATCTAAGTCACAGATATACATTAAGCACGTCATTTTTAATCCGCACCATTGGATAAGTTTTGAGAAAATAAAAGTTCCATGCAAAGTAGAGTAGACTCAAATGCCACAATCTTGGGAGACCTGTATATTAATAAGCCTGCTGTTTATCCAAATGCTTATGCTGTCACATGCACATGCACACTGGACCACCAACTCAACTCCCCAAAATCCTAGGTGTGCTATATACTATTTTCTCTATCCATTTTCTGTGAAACTATTCACAAGAACTATTTTTCCCATATACTATATGCTATTATAGCAATCAAGGTAAATATTTCACCATACTTTAGCAGAAGCTGAAGTAATAGTCAAACCTTTAGTAAAGCCCAGGAGAGCAGATATTAGAATTATAAATTCTGTTTTAAAACAATGTATGCACAACACAATCAGAATGAATATGTACAGGCTATTTGCAGACAATTCAATATGCAGCTTATTAATCATTTTAACATATGGTTATGAACATTACGAATGTTTCCAAAAATGTATCCATGTTAAAGTACTTAAAACATGACCAAAAATTACATTTCAGTTTGTTTTTACTCCTGACACATGCACTCTTAATTGCTGTTGTATCCTGCAGTACTTAAATGGAACTACTGAGAACTTCAGCATCAACTCCTATATTGGAAACTTTCTGTGACAGATTTTTCCCTGCATTAATTTCCCCAAATTAGTTATCTGGTATACACACGGTAAGAATTAAAATAAATTTTGTTCAGATACTTGCAGCAATATTTGGAGCATGTGACCACAGGAAGTTTTCCCTGCATTCCCCCCCCCCCCCCAATTTATCTGGTATACACATGGTAAGAACTAAATTTTGTTCAGATACTTGCTGCAATATTTAGAGCATTAGAGCAATCTCCAGTACTTTTGACAAAGAAAATTGAGGGCCAGATGAGTAGCATGCACTTGTTATATTTCTTTGCAGTATCAAGTGCTGTCAAACGCTGCCCTGTGTATAAATTTCAAGTGCATCACATTGGAAGAGCACCCTTTCAGTGACAATTGCTTTCAAACCTTACTTTACCTTGTGCTTTGTTTCTCTAGTATAAACTGCCCAGTTATTAACAGATTCACAATTGACGACCACCTTAACTCACATTTGAAACATGTAGCTCAACTCAATGATATTTTTCTTCAAAATAACTGCATAAAGCTTATGTTTTTTCAAATGGGAAGAGGTCTGGCCTGCTGCAGATGAAATGGGTTTACATGCTCAGTTATACATCACGATCTCCACTCTTTATATTTCCCCCTCTCACTAACCTAAAGTATGCAAGTCTCCTTAGCACTAGACTTAAGGGTACACAAAAATATTTTCCAAACTGTTATAATAATGCAGTTAACAATGTCAAAATGGAACTACCATATTCACTTATTAAAAATGTTTTCAACTCTAATTATAGTTTATGAATTATCTATTCTAATCCAATGGAGCTGCCAGAGGCTCATCCATATAGCTGAGGTCACTTACACCAAGAGACAATTCGTTGTCCAAGTCTTGTAAATTATGATAGGCTCCAAAATCTTGTCACATGCTATTTACATTCCAAGTTGTCTTGTTTTCCTGCTTTTCTCATGCAGTTTTCTCCAGTCTTGTGTTTAACAGTCAATTTCTGTTGGAATGAGTTCAACATCACCCACTTTAAAAACATTCTTCTTCTTGCAATCCTTTTATTTGAGCCCACATAACTAGCATATTGGCAGTGTTAAAAAGGCAGAGGGATTAATTACCTTACGTTCCATTTCAACTGACACATTTGTGATACTTTCTTCATAGTTTTTAAATAGAATCAAACAATACTGATCTGAACTCTGTAGGCTAAATAAACACCATCCCAAATATGAAGCCATAAAAAATCTATAGATCATGTCTGCAGATATAGCATTCAACAGGCTATCAGGAAGTGAACTGTTTGTTCTATCTGGAATATAAGAAAATCTGTCTTGTTCAAAGTATACTGCTCACAAAAATTAGAGGATATTTGTAAGATCTAAAAATGGTGCAATAGTTTACGAGATCATTTATTTTTGTCAACCATATTACTTGCATAATGCTATACTGATAGGTAAAGCAGGCCATGATTCTAGAGCCCCTGATTAGTGTCTGAATAAAATGACATGGAGAATATGGCAAACAAAGCAACATTAACACAATCGTGGGCTATGAGTGAAAATTGTTCTTCAGTGTGGAGATGGTCTTGAAAGCACTGCTTCACACTTTTGACGCTGATGCAACGAGATCAATGAGTTCTTGGGGGATGTGACCACTCTTTCATAAGAGCAATCTGCAGCTGTGGAGCAGTTTTGAAAAGTGCTGGTCTACCTGCGCTATGCCTGCCTAATGCAGCCCACACTTGCTCAGTCGGATTTAGATCTGGCAAGGAAGCTGGCAATTGTACACCAACCCAGCTTTGTGGGGATGCTTATTATCGTCCATAAAACAAAGGAAGCACCTATGGCACCAGCACATCAGAAAGTAAAAAAATCATCCCACTCGAAGTCATAGAACTTTCTTCTCATTTTTACAGATTGAAAATGAAGTGCTGATGTGATATTTCAAATTCCTCTCATATGACCTCACCAACTGCATTTTAACCAAGGTTTTCCAAGGGTTACACTATTCTTAGTATTATTTCACTTGTACAATGTATGTAACAATGGCTTCAAAAGAATCTGCAGATGACAAGGGTTCACTATTAATGGCAGCAACACAAGTATTAAACACAGCATAAACATAACTGATAATTCAGGGACAAGCTACATTTCAGACTCCAACATTACCATTAACATATGCCAACTTTCTATATTGTCAGGTTCATTTTAATATGCACTGAAGTAAACATACTGGCCTGAAAAAAATTCTTAACATTTCAGCATATTTTTCTTAATAGACAAACGACAATGCTATTAACTGGCCATAAATATCAAATATTTATCTTAGCAAGTTAGATTGCCAGTCATTTATGTATTTTAAAATAAAACACGAAAAAATGGCATTTGTTTCCTTCTTATTTAAATACTGACAAAAACGTGTAGCAGTGGTAGTAACTATTTGTAATCAGCTTCATGCAGCTTTATTACCCAGATTTAAATGATTGGTGACAAATGAAGTCTGATTTAATTTATAATTTAGTACTTTTCCTTTCAAGTTAATGAAATGTTTGTAAACTGGCTTATTGAGAAAACTTTCATTATGGGATTTAAAAGCGAGATTTCTAAATACACAGGTCTGCAAAGATGGCCACACAATCGTGGTCAGTTTTCATTTACCTGCTAACATTCTCTCCATGAAAAATTTCAAGTGCCTTTGGTTACATCTTGGGAAAAACCATGGTACAAACTGAGGCTGGTTTATGGTTTTGAAACCTGCACTAAATCTCTGGTGGTGTACAAGCAAGAGGGAATTGAACATAATATTCATGCAGTTTACAATGTTAAATACAGGTTGGTTTACAAAGTGATAGAAGTTTGATTTGTCAATTAAATTCAGGAGCAGCAAAAGCGTGAAAACAAGGGGGGTTGGGAATAACATCAATACGAAACAAGAGGAGAGGCAACATGCAAAATAAGGGGTGGTGGAAGCAATATAACACATTTAAACTGAAACTAACAAACCACTAAACTGTAGATATTAAAATAATCTACAAATTAAAATATTTAAATTAAACAGAAAAAAAAGCTCCCATACAACTACGGTGTGCAACAAACCATTTTGCAAGTATACTTGCAAAGTAAAGGGGTTATATTTCTATTTATAATTCCTTACCAGAAGTGTACCTAAAATTTATACCTAAAGCTAAAACAAAAAGGTACTCATTTTATCAATATACCAACTTCCCATTAATTCTGCATTTCAACCATGCAATGAATCATGGTGGAAAGCAAATATTCATCTAATGTATTAATAGTACCAAATTTTGCAAATGGGTTCATCTCACTTTGAATAAAGTACATATCTTCTTTTACAGGTATATAGCAGTAGCAATGGAACTGATGAGCTAAATTAGCACATCAGCACTATTAAGAAAACCTGTTTATCAATGTAAAGAGTTTAGTACTATTTAAGAATAATCAAATTCCTTTATTTTGTTTTACTTTTTAAGAACAAAAAACTACATACGGTAAGGTATCTAACATGCTGATCATAAACATTTGAGACAGGAAATTATTTCTGGTGGTAAAAAAAATTTAAGGTTACCATAGTTTGGTACTGCTGCTTAAAACCATTTCATTTTAAAGCACACCTAGAAGTTATTCCTTTTGACAAAGTTTACTACCCTTCTTTTCCAACTACATGTATTAAGATCAACATATTGAAAAGCACATGCATTAAATATTATGGCTCACCATATTACTTTAGCACAGGCTTATTATATGCATATAATGGAAGGGGAAAATGGTTGAGAACACATGCTTAAGTCAAGGGACGTTTGATGGAAGATATACTGTAACCAGGGGTGTGCTATTATTTTCTATTTCATATAAAATTTTATGATACAGGGAAACAAAACCAGATTAAATATATATCTATGAAACATTAAAATATCATTAATTTACAAAATTACAACACGCTTACTTTCAACAGGACATATTTTACCTTGAGGGATATTGTCTTCCTTTAATCTTTTTACATAGAAAATGAAGATAGCTACAGCGAAGCAATGAATATTACACAAATATTTGTAACAAAAAATGCTAGAGAAATGCTACAGAAGACATACTGAAATTCTGACCTCTGAAAGTAGTAGCATTTTGTTACATTAAACAAATAATTATTCTAGCATTTATCACACACGCTTCAATTTTCAGGTCAGTCATGCATTTTACACATTGGAGCAGGTTATTCTGAAGCCTACTGTGTGAAGCTGATTCAGTTTTGTTTACGGATATTTGCTCTAAAACAACTGATTTCATCTAGTTTTTTGTTAATACTCACTAGAATGTTTGCCTAACAATCTGAATATTCAAATTTAATGCCTGTAAATTGGAATGCGCAATAAATGCAGAAAGTAATAGGACCCCATACTGTTTAATGAAAACATGGGCTGCCTGTTTGAGAGGTAAATGATTTAATATGGCTCTGCCAGACCATTTCCCAGCAACACTTGGTTCTCACACCATGTAGAGAGCCTGTGAATGCACCATGAACCTGTTTATTTGAAAGAAACTATTTTTTTAAATTTAATTAAAGGAGGGCAATATCTCTCAAACTTTGTAAAATACTTTACTGTTGAAATCAACAGTTTGTGTAGTAATTTATGTCATTCTGCACTGGATTAAAGTAGCACATTTTCATGGAGCAAGTGCAGGTACTACCACCAGACAGAAGTTCACATTACCTAGAAACTGCAGCCAACCTCAGCATAATAGCAATTTTGGTTTAGGGTCCCCACCAAAAATTAAGAGCATATTCTTCTAAAGCCTATTTTTCTTCTTTCGAAGTACCAACCATGTAAGACTGATACTTGAAAAACATTTCACAATTCCTCCTTTCAAAAACACTTTGCAATCAATTCAAGAGTACATTATTCTGTAAATGTACCAGGTTCTGTTTCAAGGCAACTCACTGCCCTAACTAGTAGCACACTAGTTTTAGTGAAAAAACTCAAATTATACTTACTAGCACTATCTACCATTTAAAATAGCTGATTATGTATTAATGTCCCTTTCCTTCCTATGGGAAAATGTATTTCAGATAATTTCTACCCAAGTATATCTGTTATGTCTGCCTCACATTCAATAGGTTCCAAATTCAAGTCTCAGGTGAACTTACTGTGTACCCACCACAAGATGCTAAGCAGGGTCTGAAGAGGAAGAGGGACTTGAACTGTTTATCTGCTTTGGTAGTGCATCTGCTTGCTACAAAAAGTATGAATGCATATAGCCGTCCACGCTGCCAGACCTATTGCTCATTTCAATTAACTGCAGTGACAGGTATTATATATAGGCGAGTTGTGACATTTGTGTATTTCAGATGAACCTAGTATCCTTATATATGGTTCCAAGCAAACATCAGATCTAATGCTTATTGCAATAACTGCAGTGATAGGTATACATACATAGGTGAATTATGTGAGTACACTTAGATGAACCTAGTTCCTTCTATATGGATTTGATTAGATTTATTGTGCATATTCCAAAATTTTACAATTTACAAGTTTTGGCTACATTTGTCTATCTTGTTGCTACCTTGGCTTACATGATACCCTGGTCTGCTCTGCCAGGTAGCTCTTAACCTCAATATCTCCTTGTTACTTAATTAGTCCCATTCCTCCCCCTCATCTTTCTTATATTCTTTACATTTCTGGCCCATTTTTCTTTTACCTTCTGCAAGAACTCACCAATACTTCTTCCCTTCTTTTCCTCCCTGCCCGTTAATATTTTTATAGCTAATATCCTCTACTCTTTCTCCCATTTTTCCTCCCAAACCTTTTTTCTCCACATTGCGACCTCCTCGCATTCTGTTACATAGTGTTCTATGCTTTCTTTTGCCTCACACAATTCACAAATTCCCTTTTCCCTACCTCTTATCCCTCTTAGAAATATCGTTCCTGTTCTCATCCAAGCTATCCCATAAAATATTCTTTAGAACATGTCCCGTAAGAAATTTCGTCCAAATCTAACAATGGATGCATGCACGAGGGCTGGAGGAACCTGCTGAAGTGGCCACACAGTTGTAGTGCTCCTAAAACGGTTATTGGCGTAAGCTTCTATTGCCAACCTTTGCACCATCACCCAAGCATGTTTTGCAGATGCAGATGTTCGAAACTTCAATGTTAGCAAGGGAGCAGCTTAACTGTAAAATATGAAAATGAATTTTCCACCAGGGCCATGGCATTCAGTAAAGAAAGTCATTCAGTGGAAGTTCTATCTGAAACCAATGGCTCAATTTATAAGATTTATCAATCTTGCGCCTTTATGCAAAAATGAGGAAAAGTGCATGCAGTCTTTGTATGATGAAAGTTTGTTTATTCTTTTTTAAATGTAGATGTAGATTTTTCTTTTTGTAATTTACGTCCTCCAAAGTCATATGGAAAGTTGTCATATCGGACGATTCCTTTTTAAATATAGATAAAAAAGTAATTTAAGTAATACTGAAAGTTAACTTTTTAAAAGTAGTGTAGTTCGATCAATGTTGGCAGTGTTGAAAATTTTCTGAAGTCAGCGCATGTCACTTTGGCAGGTTCCGTCAGCACTCGTGCATGCCTCCGATGTTGGACTTGGACAAAATATTGTTGGGGGACTTGTTCTAAACAACCAACCCTTCTCTCTTCTGCCTATTGCAGTAATCTACATATGCTTCTTGTCCCCAATTTCTTTTTATATGCTTGCAAAATTGTAATAATTTCATATTTTCTAGACTTCCCATATTTCCTGTCATTCTAGATCTTCTATTCTGCATTTTACCAACTTACCCACATAGCTTGTATTCCTTTCCTCTAATCTGCATATATCTCACATTCCTATTTTTTCCATAATTCCTCCTATCTCTGCCCACCAACTACTTGAGTTCGCAAATCTTTTTTGCTGTCTCATGCATAATTTCATAATTTCCCCTTCTTTGGCCAGACATCTATACCAAAATTATTATTCTTTCCATTATACTATTTCTTGTCTTTTCGAATTCAACTAAAGCTACTTCCCTAGGTGCTGATCTTGGTAAGCCTAGTTCTATATGGATGGCGAGCATACAGACGTAATCAAGTGATTACATTACACATTTATCTGCTTTGCCTTGTGTTGGGTGGACAGTACCCGGATAGTTTTCGCTCAGCAGTGGGGTAAGGGGCAATTTCCTTTATCCTGAGGGAAATGTCCAGTAACTTAAGCTGTATACGATTCAAGTTCATTTTTGGCTTCATTCAATTGATTTATAATTCCTCCCCAAAGGATGATTAGGAAAATATACATCACTAAGTTACATTTAATGTTTACTTCATTCCACTTAAATATGGCAATGAGTGTAAATTAAATAAAAAAAATGAAATGCATTCCTTTTTGAGAAGTACTTCCTATTAAGTCCCCTGCAAAATCCACACATTCTCATTTGCCTCATACAATCTAACATAAGTTTTAACCCCATAACTAGTTTTATTTTCTGGAGAAAACCCCTTTAGGCAAAAACCAACAGTATACGAGTATCCTTAGCTTCCAGTGAAGACAGCATCATCTTTGTCATACTTGCCGCTGTTTTGATCAAAATGCTGAGCTTCCTCTGTGCTCTTGTCCCTCATGACATGAGTGAAACATCAGCAAGCATGACCAAGATGATGCTGCCTTCATCGGAAGCTAAGGATACTCAAGACACAGGCGGTCTAAGTCTACGCATCCACCAACAGTATGTATTTCATGAAATTAGTATTATAATGAAGGAACTACAAACATCTTATAAGCCAAAGAGAATAGAACAATTCTTATGAAATATGAACTTTGTTGCCCTTCGACCCCATGAAATATTCCCTAGATAATAGCAGTTGGAAAAGCATACCCCATGCACATTTCATGCAACAAAAGCAGCATTCTAGGGTGAATGAACTAAAATGACATGTTGGCGAAGTTAGTTATGTTATTTAAATATGATTAAGAATTAATGCAGTATTCAACATTTTAATGGCCCATAGCCTAATGTATCAAGAATTCACGTTCTCCACAGCTGAATTGAATGTATTTAAGAAATGTTTAAATTGTCAAAACCTACGTTAAATATTTTTCATCCACTATATTAACTTCAAACAATTTACACCACACTGTTGGCTACTAATCCTGACAGTGATGCATCTCCAGATTGAGAGTGGGGTACAAATGAAAAATTCAGAAAGTTATTTTCCATTTACCTTTATTTTACAACTTGGATTAACTATTAATGAAAAAGTATATTACTTTTAACTGGTACAGCTCAAAGCTGGTATACACATTTTTTTTTAATTCATTAGAATTTTAATTTAAATAGTTAAATGTCAAGTACAATTTTGTATGGCCAGTCTAAACAGTACATGATTTCACACAAAATCCTTCAGTTTCTTTTAGCAGCAGTGCACTCATACATAAGCCTTAAGGGAGAGCAGCTCAACTTCATGGGCAAGTTTCAATGAGGTATAGTATACCACCAGCTACTTTAGTCACTGTCACCCATTTAGACTAAGTGTGACCAATCTGAGATAAAGGAACACTTAACAGGGAAACGCTCTATGCAGCAAGCACAGAACCCAGAAACTATCATGCTGATGACAACACAAACATAACTTAGAGTAAAACTCTCATTAAATCCTATTTGGCACCGCAGCACACAATATTCAGAAGTTGCATGATTATTCCTGAACTTAATGCTGTATGGTAAAGCTATGTAAACGTCACAAGCTCACTTTCCAACATGAGTGAAGACAAATTATATATTTTAGTCTAATGTAACGACCTGCTGGAGACATACAGTATAGCCATTAGATCTCCAGCTCTGACGTTTTGCAGTTGCAGGAGGCAGAGGCAGGAGGTTAATAGTACCAACATACAGTAATGAGCAATTGAAAACATATCCTTAAAACTACACCACCACTCTATTTGAATATTTCGTTCACACGTTTCATGCACACTAACTGCTTCTGTTGGTAGTACTGGGAGTCTCTACATCTGGTGCCGTGGTCAGGAAGTTAAAACTGCCAGCGCCAATCAGCATTGTCGCTGCTAGGCATTGCTTCCAAATCCAAGACCGTATTGCCAGGTTAATTTATTTGGACCATGTGACTTCAGTTGCTTGCGTTGGTGATCTTTCTTTGCTATTTTGTGCATGCATGAATTCCGAATTTTAGCGTTCGTAAGTCCTATTATAGCTATAATATGATTACTGGTTCATGAAATATTTAAAATACCATATTCATCTGCTTGAAATTCCAACTTAAGATATGGCAACAGCCTGCTTCCGCCTTGAGAAATGTCAGAGCTGGAGAACGGGCGGCCAAGCTGTCGTTTGGTACATTGTGCGCAAATGAAACCTATCTAGCTTACTTCTATCAAATTAAGAGTAACCATGCCCCAAAGAAATAGGCAAAAGGCAATATTTCCTTGCCTTGGTGAATGTTGCACCTTTCATATTTGTTAGGTGCAAAATGTGTTGTTTCTGCATCTTCTAACAAAGGACAAAATTGCCAACAGGGAATCAACCTGGATTAGGGAGAAATGTACCATACGCTGATCAGAGTGCATTTGTTTCTCAAACTGAAGCACATTGTTTTCTAGATCACTGTTGTATATAAATGGACACCTTATGTACGCATTAGCCAAGGAGGAACTGCTAGCCCGTTTCCTCTCAACTCATTGGCACAGGAAAATACCAACAATGGTGGAATTAAAATTACTTTAGGATTCTGACAATTGCTGTGAAGCACGTATTTCATGAAAAATGGTACTTAGAGAAGGGAGTGAAGAGAGAAGTCTCACCTAATTGGTCGGAAGTTATGCACCCGAGCCTTCAAGAGGTGTGGTCACAGCCTTTGCCATAGCAACTCTCCCTCCCATACTTCCCCTGTCAGAATACTAAAGTAATTTTAATTCCACCGTAGAGTGTAATTTATTTTAAATACAAGATGACATCTTTTGTAATGTCATCCAAATCCATAGCTATTTCACCCTATATGCCACATATCTAAATATTGTGCTATAGTTTTAATTTCCTCCGAATACAGGGGGTCCTAATGGAAAAATTAACATGTCGCCAACTACAGCAAATATTCCCAATACACCTTAGGGTAAGACCATTAATCTGACTGACATTGATATTTGCCAACCTCCCCCATTCAAGAATATATAATTCTTGCATTATGCAATTTGGAGGTCTTCAGTGACAGTAAATGTACAAAAATTAAAAACAAATGGTATACTACATAATTAAATGGTCTTGGCTTTGGTGAGAGGGAGCAGCCTATCCTGCAAAAGTACCTTGCTGGTGTGTGCAAGAAACTCCACTATATACAAGCATTACATTTTAACTGTTCCAAGTCTCTGGCACATACTTCAGCAGATGTCCCTTCTGCTCCAGTCAAGGCCATCTAAATTTGCCAAGTATAATTCCATTTTAGACTGAAGTACAGCACTTGCATTCCAAAGCAAAAACCTAATAAAACTGAAAAGTGAGCAAAATACCTTGGGAGTGAAGTTATCACCTGTAAAATCTGGAACTCACAATCCTTATGTTTCCTTCAGTAAGAAAATGTTAGCTTTAAAGACAAACATGACCATATCCCTATTACTGAATATGCAAAATAGGAACCACCAACTTAAGCAAATTTGCTGGATTGGTAGGTTTGATTTCCTTTAATCACCGAGGTTAGCCAAACATGTGACAGCTTGTCGCTCTGCAGATAACTTGCTTATCCAAAATTAAAATAAAAACATCCAGATATACATTCCAGCTTGGGACCCTTAACGCTTTGGCTAAACTTTGTAGTTCAGGACCCAAAGGCAATATTTTCCAGTCATATGCACAGAAGTTCAAGCAATCAGCATCTGTAGAGATATCTTGGAAGGCAGAACCGAAGATCTGAGCAATTCCTCAGAAAGGTCATGACAAGAGGTAAAATACTATAGTATCTTACTCAATAGTAAGAAGTTCAGAAATGCAAAGAATATGGAAATTCAATATTAAAGATCTTGGTGAAAAAAACAATAAGGACAAAAGTTAGTAATCGAGATATCATTTGTAGACGGCAAATGCTAGAATTCACATTTATTTTTTGGTACATTAGCTCAGCCTTGATTCACAATGATAAACACTACCAAATATAGGTATCTCTAAACAGGTTTTATAGCTTTTATCATACATAATGCATATCAGTGTTGGTCTGTAATGCAGAACATGATAAAACGAGACAGTAAATTACATTGGCAATTAAAATGTCCTTCCAGATCATGTGTTAGCATTACATAATCAACAAATACTCTAGAATTTTTCCCCTAAAGTGGGTGGATTTTCAGAAATCTTAAGAACTAGCCTTCCATGCTCCTGCTGCTTTCAGCTGATAGACCCTCGAGAATGCACATGCAGGCATCTCGAAAACATGGCTAAAACAATAGGAGAAAAAACTTTAGGGGAACTAGGTCACTGAACACAAAATGTGAAAGCCACTAAGGCAGAAAAAAGCTCAGATCTTGGAACTCAGAAATGAAGGATATTAACTGATTAAGGCAAGAACAGAATTCAAAAAAGATGCAACATAATGCATAGAAAGCAGGAGGAAAAAGATGCTCCCACTATGACACCTGCAACAGCATTTAGGAAGGTGCAGAAAGCGTGTTGCAAAGGTACTTCCCAAGTCTTCAAAGAACAGGTTACAATTGATCACTAATCAACTGTTGGCAAGGACACCATCAAAGCACACATTTTCAAAACACATTAAAGATGCACTCAAACTTATACAAGGATAACCCAATATACTGAGGCTCCAGGTAAAAGATTCATTCAAAAGAGTCCACATTAAAAGAGAAAAAGAACTACAAGGATATTTGGGGAATACCGTAAGAGGCATATGCACTATATATAACGAAGATGTGCTTTAGTTTTTCAAAGTTTACAGATTTATGTCCAATTAATGTATATATCCAAGGTCAGATTCCACGTAATGTAAGAACATGCACTGTGCATTAAATATTAAGTTTCTTTAGGTTGCATCGCACAGGAAACCCATACCTGTTAAAAGGTTTTCTGCATGCATTAAGGCTGTGAAAAATTTCTACTTCTGAGTTAAGAGCTTACAGATGACCAGGCCAATTCACTATACCATTGTAATCCATCTAAACCATAAAATGAAACAGCTCAGACTGAAGGATGAGAAGCTTTGTTAATGACTGAATGGAATTGCACAAGAAGTTTGCATACTTTCTAAACCATGCTTACAATAAAAGACAGCAAACCAACAAATGTTGAGAATTTAGTGAACCTGCAGTACAAAACAGTGACAATACACAACTCAGTGATGCAATGACTTTACGGGTTACCAGAAGCATTTGATTTGGAGAACTACAACTACTATGCTCACTTGTTTGTAGTAAGATAAAATGGATATTCTTTAGAACATGTCCCGTAAGAAATTTTGCCTTAGTCCAACATCAGAAGCATGCACGAGGGCTGATGGAACCTGCCAAAGTAACCTCAGTTGTAGTACTGACATGGTTTCTGGCGTAAGCTTCTGTTGCCAACCTTTAGACAAACACCCCAAGATCCTATTTTCCAGATGTTCGAAACTTCACAGGTGTACAGTACATGTGCCATTGTTAGGAAGGTAGCAGCTTAACTGTAAAATCTGAAAATGAATATTTCACCGGAACCCTGGCATTCAGTAAATAGTTATTAGGTAAAAGTTGCATCTGAATCCAATGGCTCGTTTCATGTTTTATTGATCTAGCACCTTTATGCAAAGACGAGGAAAAGTATGCAGTTTCTGTACGACTAAAGTTTAAGAACAAGAATGTTGTGCCGGCAGTGCGATGATGTCCTACATCAATAAAAAATATCCGATATTCTTTAAATGTTCATTGACTACAGCTTTATTTTTTAATTTTTTTTATTTTTAATCTTTTTATTCATTTTTTGTGATTTACGTCCTCTAACGTTAAGTCATATCAGACGATTCTTTTTTTAAACGTAGATGAGAAGACCCGGCAGTGCAACAAAAAGTAGTGTAGTTGTTGGATCAATGTTGGCAGCATTGAAAGTTGTCTGCTATTGACGCCAGCGCATGCCATTTCAGCTCATGGGTGCCTCCCATGGTGGACTTAGACAAAATTTCCAAAGGGACATGTTCTCAAGAGCCAATAAAATTACATATTTTCAGAGAAAACTTTCAGAGAAATTTATAACTGCCTTACCTGCTCTGCAAAGAGTTGACAAATTTCAGTTAAATGTTTATAAATATATTTTATCAAAAACCCATACTATAACGGAACAGTAACAAGAAAAAGAATGTTGGCAACATTTCACTGTCTTGGCATATTTCACAACTTTATAGTTGGCTACAGCTTTCTAAGTTATAGCTTACAACAGCAGAAACCAATGATGTGCAGGATAACTTGTATTGAGGTGCATTGAATATGCAAGCTTGAAAATAAATGGTTATCAACATGTAAAAGATGTATTGGTCTGTTCAGCATATAGGTGTTGAGGTTAATGTTTCTGATAACACAGCTACAAAAACAAGTGGCTTTGTAGTATTTTAGTACCCCACTTCAACCACAAAAACAGGCTCAACATGCAGCATGACATAACGGTAGAAGACAGACCTAAGGCATATTCAGATCTGTTTGAATACAGCAGAAATGCTGCATAACAAATGAGAAATTTTGATGTTAAAGTCTAACTGTGCGGAACAGAAACCAAAAATTCTTATACCACTTTGAATTGAATGGAAAGTTTAATAATGAATACAATATGAACGAGCACTGATTAAATCCTCCACGGAAACATTGCGATCAGGATGAAAATTTGTTATTTCAAAGTGTAACCCATGTAGATTCAGATTTAAGCCAAAGTCTCGTCTTAAAACAAATAAAAACAGATAATGCAAATCAAAACACTACTAGATGCACTTGAAGGAACGGATAAAAGGCATCAAATTAATGAAAGAAAAAAGATCAAACCGCGAATGGGCATAAAAGAAATGCATTTACTGCATTAATGCTGACGTTGCTGAATAAGCCTATAAAAAGAACACACAGAAAGGATGAGAAACTCGACACCTAGGGTGGTTACGAACTATGGACGCGAAATCTCATTCGGTACCACTATGGCTGGAAGTTTTTGCCCGGGAACAGATATTCATCCGTAATATCCAATAACGCTACAATAAATACCGCATATAAAGAAATCAATTGCTTAGATATCAAAATGTATCACATTAAAGCTGAGAAAATTGCTATTTATCCCTATTTACGATGACCTCGAAATGGCACTTAAAAGCGCGATACCGGTCATTGTTCTTGGCGTGCTCGGTCGCCATGTCGTAGTAGAAAACGCCATGGTATATTACTTCATTAAAAAGGCGAACGCAAATAGAACACAATTACTGATCATCCCCAACTGCTTCTTTCGTTCAGAAGTCTACACAACTTCCAAATTACAAAAAAAATAAGAGATAAAAACAAAAAATATATATAATTATCTGACCAGCAAATATGCCGGTGAATAATGTGAGCGTGCTATAATTCTATGCGAATCATCAGGTATAGCGTATCTTTTCTAAGCTTTTTTTAACCCTTATTATATTATTGCTTACACATGCTAATATTACACTGCCTGTTATCTTACCTGACATTTTTTCTGGCACTTTACAGTAGAAGAAACTTTACTTCTTACTACTCTGTACGCAACCCTAAACGAAATGGCGTTCTTAGCGTCACTTCAGATGGCGCGAAACACCAAGAGAAAGACTACCCATGATTCATGAGGAGGTTATGGTAAGTACATTCAGAAATCAAATAGGAGCGCAGGAAAAAAGGATAACAAACGTCATCGCTCGGAGCGCTCAGCCGTTTACAATGAGAAACAATTAGTACAGCCAGAAATTTAGTTACAGTGGCTACAGCACTCGAAAAAAATCAATAATTTAGAAACGCATCTAACCCTAAAAATAATCGACTTAAAATAGTACGTTTATTTAATGCTACCAGGATGGTATTTACCACCACTGATATTCAATAAATCTTCCTCTTCATTTGGTAGTGTCTAGAACCCATGAAAGAAAAAGTATAAAAACGCTGAAAATTAATCTATCCGCAAAATATCAACCAGTGAATAATAATTTTAAAAAGCCCGCAGAAAACGACATGTCTATATACTCTTAATAAATATAATATTTTCTATATTTATCATTGGTAAAGAGAATATAATTTATTTGTCACAGGCAAGTTGGGCATATGCCCAGTATGTCTGTGATTAAACATTTGCGCTATTTGTATAAATTATTTTCTGTATAAGTGTTTGTATCATATATAGTCCTAGAGACTGTCTTCCATTTACGCTTTCACTGAATAATATTCTTCATCTGTAAGCATTTTTTTTTTAGTGTTAACAAATATTTCTTAATTTACCTCCTCCAAAGATAAATAATATCGCACGAGGCTGGCCCCGTAGCTCAGTCGGTAGAGCACCTGCCTGCCGTGCTAGGGGTCCCGGGTTCGATTCCCGACCAAGATAATTCCACATTTTCCCCAGAGTCTGGAAGTATGAATGAGAGTGTGAATGTGTGCGTGAATACGAGTTAACACAATACGAGTTACAACCTTCGGTTGTAGTTAAAGGCAAACAAGTTAAAAAAAATCGCACGATGAATGAAATGGGTGATATGATGCTCAAATGAGCTCAGAGCAGATAGACTTAGATTTAACAGACATTCATCTTTCAGGATAACGGAAAACGCCTTATCCAGATAACTCAGCCTAACCACGATTCGTACTCGGGACCTCTTGAACTACCATCTGCACTAACGAGGTTGACGTATTAAGAAACACATTTTCTATTTTAAACTTTCTAATCCTTTTGCCAATTTGTTAAAATGTTCTATTGTGGCATAAAATTGACTTTGTTAAAATAGGGCAGGTCTATGGGGTTGAGTCATAACCTTATCATTACCCGTACTCCACTTTACAACGTATTTATCGGGATATTCATAGATATATTGAGCTAATTCATAGCTCAATAGTAATTCCTAGATATATTAGGAATACAGGATATGCTACGATTTCTAAATAAATTTGTGCATGAATGTTTGGGACCAACGTGTGTCATAATGCGTATGATATTCTTTTGTATCTTTAACATACTCTCCCAACATGACACCGCTCCCAAGTATAGGCCACAATAGAGAGAAAGTCGCTGTGGTATTCAATCTTTCTGGTTTCTAAGTTTGAAATTTTTGTCAAACAGTATATATTGAGCAAATACTACTTAATCTTTTACCAATACACTAAAAATGTACCTCCCATTTCAGCTGCTCATTTATGTATAATCTTGCAATTTTTTCTGGACTTGTGGAACTTAGTGACGCAATGCTTGCATTATTTATGATACTATTTGCTCTCGCGGGTGTTTTGAATACATTTAAAACCGTTTTGGTCACATTTAGTTTCAGGCCATTTTTATCAAACCAATTTTTAATACTGTTTGTATCGTTTGTGGTTTTAGTTAAATCCTGAATGTTTACGCCTGTTAACAAAGTGGAGGCATCATCTGCATATATATTTGTTTTATCTTTAATACTATTTGGGAGATCATTTGTTTACAGTATGTACAGGAGGGCTCCTAAGGCACTCCGCTGTGAACTCCTGATTTTATGGTGTTCCAATAACATTCCACTGTTTTGATGGCGTCATTTAGCATTACTCTCTGTTTATGATATGCTAAATAAGAATTCACCAGATTAATGTTACATACCGTATACCATAAAAATTTAATTTTTTAAACATTAACCAAGCTTAATACAGTCAAATGCACTTGAGTTATTGTATATTAGTACTGAGGTTTGTTTACTTTTATTGGGCATTTTAGATATTTCGTTTGAGACTTAAAGTGGATGCTGTTGGATGATTTTTTTAAATCATGCTGAGAAAATAGCAACAAACCGATTATTCATTTAAAGGCTGCATATTGGACAAATTATTCAAATAAAAATTGCAAATAGCAAAACGTTTAAATAGTTGTACAGAGCAATCAGAACGGAATAATCAACAATGAAACAACGGGAGGTTTGGTGTTCAGTGACGAGAGTTGTTACTACCAAAAGAAAGCAAGATTACACCTACATTTTACAAACTGGATTTTAACTTTTTCTGGGCAATTGATCTTCGTTCGTTCATACCTAATGGCTCCTTTCAAATACATATCGAGGATGACTGGACTGCATTTTCATGTACTGGCAAGGCTTCTTAAATTACACAGGCACGCATTGCCTTGCAAATTTGAAATAGCGGTAGCAGAATTTACCATAAATATCCAGTCTCCACTTGGAAATTTCGACTCGAGCTACAGCCTCTGCTTGGAGTTCTGTGGCTTCAGTTGCAATATCATTATGTTGACATTGTTGCTGTTTGCTGCTCTATGATATTTTAGGAATAAATCGACTCGTTCGGCTTTCGTAGACTCTCCGCTGACACCAAGCGCTATTGAGTTCTAGAATTTTGTCTGTCATAACGGAAAGTTTATCGATACATTCATCACTTATAACTAAGATGTTATCTATTGAGTCAGGAAGTTTCTCTAGCCAAAGAGTTAGAAAAACTTCGTCATACTCAAGAATGATATAGGTGTCAGAGAGAGATGTTCAATTCTACGATACTTTCAACACATTAAAGGAGGTGCAAACCTTTTTTCTCGAAAATTGATTTACTTAAGGTTTTCCTTCAAATTCCAACTGCTTAACTACCATAAGAACTACATTAAGGTTGTTTAAATTCAATGCGATAAGTTTCAGTTTCAGTCAACTCTTCCACATTTTATTAATAAAGTGCTCCAAGCTGTGGAGTTTGCGTTTTCCATATTGTGGGAATATCCTAGTTGCATCAACGTCCTATGAGGAATATTATAAGCATCTGAAACTTAAGGTTGACACGCTAGTTAAATTTGGTTTAAGAATAAAATGATTATAATTAAATAAATGTTGAATATACTAATAAAACCTCTATTTACTAACAATATCACTTTACACTGGTATCACTTTTATTACAACTTTTTTTATTCATTGCCTCCCTACACCTCACGAATGAATTAGTTATAAAGGTTCCTATATTTTCTTTCACAGGGCAATGGTGCTACAACTTCTATTACAATCCATGTATGCTGCCCGCCTCGGTTGCGTAGATGGTAGCGTGTCTACCTCACGTTCAAGAGGTCCCGAGTTCGAATCTCGGTCATGGTGAGTTACCTGGATAAAGTTTTTTCCCTTTTCCTTCAAGACGAATGTCGGGTAACTGTAAGCTCCATGTACCCTGGACTTATTTGAGCATCATTTCACCCAATTCATTCACCGTTCGATATGACTTAACGTTGGAGGACGTAAATTGAAAAAAAAAATCCATGTATGCTACATATATGGTGGTAATTAATCACACTTCTGTTGTAGTCGTGAAAACCTACGTATAAAACAGTTCACAGCTTTCCAAATTCATTGTTCTTCCACTTTCTAAATTAAGATCCAAAACATTACACAGTGTCCAGGAATTGATTCAATGTATGAACGTACGGGAATAAAGAACTTAAAACCAAAGAGCTGGTTACATAAGAAGAATTTTTTTTTTTTTCAAAACGTTCGAAGGTGCGTTTTAGATTCCACATTAGTTTCAGCAAGAATGGTGAAAAGAACTCAAAATGAAAATTGAAAGACATCTTTTAGAACTCCAGGTAAAAAGCACGACGTTTCAAAACGAGTAACATATAGATGACTGCGACAATCATTATAAGAACAAATCAAAATTGTTATTATTAGAAAAAAGTGCTTCTATAACAGCTAAACTGCTTACGATTTTAAGAGAAAGCATTGACTTTCAGGGCTGCAAATCATCCTTACAGAGAATAATGAGAAAACTAGATTTCAAGTAGAAAAAAACTAAACCAAACAGAAAAATATGTATAGAAAAACTGACATTCGTTCTAAAGCCATACGAAGGTATATGTCAGAGGGAAGACTCATAATTTACACAGATAAAACGTATATACACAGTAAACATCCAAACCAAAAGGATGGACTGATGACTATGCAACTTCATAGTTGCGTTTTTCAAAGCGAGATTCCAATCTTTGTTCATGCTAAGGGTGAACAAGGTTTTGCTTCCAACGATTTGTCCTATATAAATCAATCAGAAATAGGGAGATAACTATAATGACACGGACACAAATAACTATGGTAAATGGTTAAAAACCAAACTTATTCCATATCTGCTCCCAAACTCCTGAGTTGTGTTTGATAACGCTCCATTTCTTAATAATCAAGAGGCAAAGCCTCCAATTTAACATTACTTGAAGAAAATAACGAGAACATGACTCTCAGATAAAAGTATTGCATACGATGAAAGCATAACTAAACTATTACTTTAAAGAAGCGCACAAATCTAAATACGCTAGGCATTCAGTGTAAAAACATAGTTATATATTAAGAGAATCTGCAAAAATTCACAAGCTCCCTCGTACAACCAAATCCCTTATTATAAATTAATACTATGGATCTTCAAAAAGTTGCGTAGGTCACTTATATCGCTAAACCAGGCGTGACTTTACTCGTGCAGCTTGGGACATGTTTAGACATCTCGCAGACTGTTACAAATCTGTCTGCGGTAAGAGCTGGTACTGTCCAGCAACGCAAAGAAGATCTCTGAAAGGAATGTGCCAACCTAACACAGTGGGACAATGACAGCAAATGCACCAAGGCGGCCCAGGTTCGATCCCAGGCGACCTCAAAGTGAGATTTGTGATGGACAACACGGCGCTGGGGCGGGTTTTCTTGGGGACCTCCGGTTTCCCCCGCCATCTAATTCCACCGGTGCTCCATCTTCATCTCATGTACCATCAGTGTCGCCGCCTGCGGGCGTTAAACACTACACATTTCATTTTGACAGCAAATGTGTGTGACAGAGAACGTATGATACACAAGGAGCAGAACCGTTAAAAAACTTGCGCTCTATTCACTCTGTACACTAAAACCGAGAAGGTTCACTCACAAAAGTAGAAGCCGTCAAAATGTTTTTGAATGGTCTGTAACTGTACTGATATGGGGTGTCATAAACCTGTGCAGGGAGGGTGTGGGAGCCTTCTCTAACCCCCCTGCGTCACAGGGCCCGGAGGTTTTCTGTCCTGTGGGGGACAGTAGTGAGAGGATGATTGGAACGTGGCATGTGCAATCTACATTGAGAACGGAGGATTTGGAACTTCATCTGATACATTTCTTCACAAAGGAAGGGAAGAAGACAAAAGAAATATATGAAAGGATGAAGGCTGTATATTGTTACACTATCCTGCAAAATATTTCATCAACGGTTTGCGTCTGAAAGGCGTTTTAAATTAATTTTGGTGTGCTAAATTGAATATTACTCTCCATTTTTCTCTATCGCGTAAGGTTTTCTCACAAATCACAAAATAATAATTTGAAAATAATATTTTGATTTAAAAGTCGTGTGTTGCGAAATCAATACAAAAAGCAAAATTTTTAACACATAAAAATATATGTATCTGCAAAGCAAGGTGTGATGTTACTTTTATCTTGGCCAGAAAGTACCTTACGCTGATTTACATTTATGTCGTGATTAAGAAACTTCCATTTTAAAGTTCCACCGGCCCTGGTATCTCCTCTCCATCTCCTTGACTTTCTTATGACATTCACATTATTCATCTCTTAGGGATCCCAAATTATCAGGAATATAGTTTAGATGAGAGTACAAGAAGTGAAGTTCTTAACTTATATTTCTCACGAAAACTCATAGCTTTTGTGGCATATCTTTCATAATTTTTACGTTCGCACATCTTTCACATTTCCAAAAAAAAAAAAACATATTGACTACCTCTTTAAAAGTGCACCACGGTTAGAGCTTCTATCATTAATGATATCCACTATGTTCATTAGCTATCTTATCGAGGTCCATTAAATATACCATTATTTATGTTAGACTCAGAGAACACTTATTGCTCAGGTATTTGAAACATGAACCAGTCTTACCAGTACTTTGACGAACTGTCTCATAATAAGATAGATAGAATCGACTGTTTCACAATAATTAATTTTATATTAAAAATGACAGTAACATTTCATCTGAGAATCAATTAGTCAGACGCGAATGACGTATTTCTCTCCTGACGTTAAACCTTTTCTCTTAAAGATGCTATTCTCAAGCAGCGTGGCTTTCAAGCGTCTGGACTAGGCAATAATCATGAACATACGCCTGCCGACTACATACTAATTCCCTAGGAAGCGTGGCGACCTGACCTCGGTGTGGCAATGCTTCCCTAAAAATTATTAGGAAAGGTGCAGTTCTCACAAAATGCCACAGCGGAGATCGTATTTTGTTGTAGCTAAGCCATAAAAATGTTGAAATGAGAAAAGGTTGATAATTCATATTGTCGCAAACGCATTGTTGAGGAGAGGCGGCGCGAGGTACGAGTTCAAAGAGCCGGACAGTGTAGTGCGGAGATAAAAGCTCGCCGAAACATTGGGGGGAAGGAGACGGATTTCTGGACAGTTCGTCTTTCTTCTAGCGCCGTCTTGATTGTTTAAGAACATTCCGGATAGTGAAAAATCTATAAAAAGAAGCCGCAGCCCGCCACTGTCGGTCAATCGGTAATTGGACGTGTGCGCGTGAACAGCTGTATTCATATTCATCTTTATTCATCCTTGATATCTTGTACAAGATAATGGACACGTCAAGCACAATATAAAGAATAACATTAATACAGTAACAGGTAAAAAATATACAAAAGAATATGTGATTACAAGAAATAGATAATATAATAATTTAAAATAACAAAAATGTAGAAGAACATAATATAATTCTTTTGTGGTCGATGACCTTACAAGTTGTATGTGTATGTGACATAATTCTGCTATTGTAGGTGTTGACCAAAGTGTGTTTCTACGGAAATAACGAGAAATTTTTTGTGTTTGTAACCTGGACTTTTAATTTCACGAACCCACAAAGTCACAATATTTACAAGAGGACCTTCTTTTTTAGTTTTACGTCTTCCAATGTTAAGTAATATCGGACGATGAATGAAATGATGCTCAGATGAGACCAGGGTTCATGGAGCTTAGTTACTCGACATTCATCTTTCAGGTTAAGGGAAAACACCGGAGAAAACCTTATCCAGGTAACTCGCCTTGACCGAGATTCGAAGTCGGGACTTCTGGAACGCAAGTCAGACATGCTATCATCTACGCTACTGAGGTGGGCGAGAGGACTCTTAAAGTCTTCAACACCTATTGATAAATTATCTCATATCGTAAGCAATAGCCCAGTGTTCAAGGTCAGCAAACATTTGCTCTCCAGGAGGTTGGGAAAACTGTATTTATACGAAACCAGCAATTACTTGGAATTTATTATGACTTATTTACACTAGATATTTGGTGGTTTAATTGCTGTCTTAAAATAAGTCGCTATTTGATGGATTGAAATTCCGCTTTCTTTGGATAATTGCGAGAAAAAAAAAGGGGAGACACTGATGTTACATTCACGACTTTCTCTACTCATTTTTCTACAAGCTATTCTTACAGGTTTTCCAACTAGTTCTTAACACAGAGAAATATTCAACTTACATTCATATTTTGACATTTCCTTGTAGAAACAGCTACGCTGCTAGGGAATCAAACATTAAAGTAGGATTCCCTAGTAGTATGGCATTGAAGCAAGATGTCTGAAGCATGATCAGTAGTTTTCATACTTGTGCAGCTGTCATGACATTTTGACTGCTCTAGATACCTGTATAGATGCCAGGCGCTGGTGTGTGTACGAGACAAAATGTAATATATTACTGCAAAAGTGTCTAGTAATAGAGCTAGTGGGGCAATATATTTGTCTTTATGGCTTAAAATGTGAAAATTACAAAATACACAACAGGAAGAAAATTTGGGATGTAATATCGGAAGTAATGACGAAACTACGTTATAAATTGAGCATATTTAATGATTGCCACCCCTTTTTTGTTTACAAAATTGCTCGTAATGCAAGTTATTTGTGTTAATACAAAGCGGGTATGGCTTGTCAGCATGAGTTGATATAATTGCATTGCCTAATTATATATTAATAACTGTAAAGTGCACACATTACAAATACAAACTCTCCTTGTAAGTTCATTTTGCTTGCTTTCATTAAATAAACAGCGTGTGGTTTGGTACAATGAAAACAATTCCCTCTTCGGTGAACTATTGCTATCAGCGCTAAGATTCTTTTAGGTAACCTTCACCAAGCAATATCAGCTTAGTGTAAACAAACATGCCTATTTCTCTCTCAAGAGGCAAGTTAAATATTCACCTATTCCTGCTATGTATACTCTTATGTTTTAAGAAAACAACAAAGGTATATTATTAATATTTAAATGAGTCGTATTTATTACACATCTGCTTCACTTTCGTACCTATTTTGAGAACATGTTTCGCAAATCATCGTTTGCATCTACGGCTCTTATGCAACTAAAGCTTGATCCAAAGACTGTGAAAAAATTTACATAGGGAGGACAAAAAGAAACATAGGCACTAGAAAGAAAGAACACTTCAGGCATTTAAGATACAAAAATATTGATAAGTCCGCAATAGCAGCTCATTTCTGGTCTGAAAATCATGAAATTGAAGATAGCACAGAATTACTAAAATACGTACAAAAACATAGTGAACTCGTCATATGGGAGAGGATATACATAGAAAAACATAAAAACCAACTAAAGAACTTTGAAACCCCGCCAGAAGAGAATCCCACAGTTCTCTAAATTCAATCCCAGATTCACTTAATTTGATGGTATTATAAGCCTGTTACTTATCAGTTGATATATTGGAAGTAAAATACTTATATTTATGTTATACATCTTTAAATCAAAAATCTCTTAATTTAGGCATATAAATTAACTCACAGAGAATTTTCAAGATTTTTTCAAGATGTTGTCAGGACTAAATCTGGATCAAAGTGTTGTTTAAATTTAGGAACTTTTTATAGAAAGTATTTATAATCTGGATTTCATCTATCCAAACATTTAACCTCACGCATGTGTACATATTTCCACATAGCTTTGCTTGAGTTATCAGTCTTCCTTAATGAGCGCAGGTCACTATGATGTCACATTCTGTTTGGAGTACAAGAATCATACCAGGCAATATGAGAACTCCTCAGAATATTATCGGCATTATTAATACATTCTGGAGGAGATCTTTTAGATGCTCAATACATCTAGAAGGTACTGAAGCGTTGCTTTAGTCAGTGCATGAGAACTCTGTTTTCAGGTGTGGTCATGAGCAAAAGAATTAACTTTTTACATAAACTTTGACATAAATCAATTTTGTTTAATTTAAAAATATCCAAACTTTCAATTTAATTTAAGTGCACTCTGCCATTTTTTCGTACAAAAACTTTACACAAGAATGGTGTTTCTTTGTTACAATTTTCCATGTATCAATTTTAAGTTTTTATAATATTTCATCCCGTCACTGAATTGTGCGTCTGTTCCATTCGACCTTACACAATCAAAAAACATCCATTCCCTTTGACGTTCCAAGATCAAATGACACTATCTTTGTTTGCTGCTTGACCAAGATTATTGATTTTTCTCCTTTCGTTGCTATAACCACCAAACTTCTTTTTCATTGGTCCACTTCAACACATTACGTCATATCATTTTTGTGACCACCAATGCTAACACATTATATCATATCATATACATATTGCATCATACCATGACCCACTGAATTTCACTCTTTCATTATGCATATTAAACTTTCCATATCGATCCTTAAACCACCATTAAACATGTCTAAACCAAAACAAGTGACAGCATAAGGATACTATGATCATTTGTGTACTAGTTGGTTTTATATTCATATTCATATTTATTCATCAGGAGATTCTTACAGAATTTTGGGCTTCGTCAAAATAATATAAATAATTTAAATATATACAGTTGCAAAAATATTTAACTACACAGGATACATGATAATTCTATAAACATTAGTCCTTTTAACAATTAGTGTGATATTAATAAAGGTTTGAAAGCTAATACACATCATCTTAAGTCTTAAAATCCACAGGGTGAGGCAGGTCCAGGCGTCCACATAATCTTCCTTGTTGTTTCGGCATGTAGTCTCAAACGTATGTAACAAGCAATTTACAAATTCGGATTAGTGGTATGTCATATAGCCTATGTCACATATACATTACAGGTTTTTTATTTAGCATATATAGAAATATTCATCTATATCATAGAAAGCACTATTGATTAAATAATTTTTTAACTGTTTAGTAAACTCTGGACCTGATGTTTGTTTAATATTGAATGGTAATTTATTGTATAATACTTTTCCAATCACAAAGGGATTCTTGTCAAAAAACTTCTTTCCTTTCCCTTCCGTATACATATTGCTTTTGGTTCTAGTATCGTATGTGTGTACATTGCTATTAATCTTTATATCTGATTTTTGTCTGACTAAAAGAATAACCCTATAAATGTATAATGACACCACAGTTAATATTCTTTCATTTTTAAAAAATTCCTTACAGGAGTCCCTGGAATTTAGTGAGCATATGGTTCTTACACACCTTTTCTGCAATACAAGTAGCCGCTTTAAATTATCTTTATACGTTGTACCCCATAATTCAATACCATAATTTAGATGAGAGTGTATAATTCCAAAATAAATCCATTTTAAATGAATTTTATCCAGGTAATGTGCCATATAATTTAACAAATAAATACCCTTACTAATTTTATTACATACAGAGTTTACATGATTTGTCCAAGATAAATTTTTGTCCATACGTAGTCCAAGGAATAAGTGATTGTCTGATGTTTCTATTTCTTCATTTTCAATTTTAATTCTTATATTACTAGACAGGAGTTTACTGATTTTAAAATATATTATACTTGTCTTATCTAGATTATTAACCAGGTTGTTGCTAACCAGAAATTTGAATATTAATTTTTTTAATTTATTAATTTTGAATATTAATTTTTAAGTGTGTAGTTTTGTTCTGCTCATTGTTTTATCAAAAGCTATACTGTTTTTTCAGTAAAGTAGCTCTCATCTCTTTTTCAAAACATTTGAGGTAGGTTGATAGAGTCGAAGTGAGGAATTTGGTGCCACGGCCGGGATTTGAACCACGATCTACTGAATCTATGGCCATGGCATTGAATTTTTCCTGTTGACTATCAATCCAATACCTTAGCCTATATATGGCTAGTGTGAAGAAATGATTAATTTCCATCAATTAACTTAAATAATGAAGAAAGTGTATTCAAATTTTACATAATTTTTTGTTCAAAGAATAATGGAAAATCCAAGCGATTTCACTTTCAGATTTCACTGCATTAATTTGTGACCGACCCACCGGGACCAGTCGGTGATAGATCCCCGAAACCATTCGTCTAGCATCCTCCAGTTCTAAACAGCTCATTATTTTGCCAGCAGCGCTCACCGGCAAACTCAGAGTTTACAGACTTTTGTGGGATGTCAGTGACCTTGCAAGGCATTGCTGCACCATAGCACAATTGTTGCCAGTTTTATAACATTAATATGGTGAATGATTTAAAGTTAAAAGTACAAAAACAAGAATGTATCACAATTTGCAGGTATAAATGACTGTGATTGTGTGATCAAAAACCTTTTAAATCAATCCTTGAGTTCGTGTTCATTTGGTGTTCATAATTAACACATCATGTTCATAATTTCTTTGGAAGGTCAACTCCAGCTTTAAAACAAACTTTAACTCCCACTTTAAAAATTAAATCACACGGGGGTTTTGCAAGGCATTTTATATCACAAGTTTCTTTGGCTGTGTGGTTGTGACAAATTACTGGAACTATTTTGTTGGCCATATCTGCTTTTTCCTAATGAAAAGAATGCCTGACAACAGATGACATCAGTAGCATGAATAGTTTTCGTACTTTGAGGGTTCGTCATGAAAATTAAAAAGCTCATATTGCTTCCATTGTAAAGTTAGTAAAGTTTGGTAAAAGCAGGACTTGACACTTCTTTGAGTGATTCGTTTAAGAATTCAGTTGAAAAGCATGATGAATGTGTGAAAAGAAATAGGTATATAATGAGATGATTGACAAATGCTGTTTGCTATTTAGCTCAGCAAGTATTCCCATTCAGAGGTAGTCAGAGTCCAAAAATTTGGATAACAGAGGTAACTACTGCATGGGACCAAGCTTTGTATGTTTGCGGGATGTGGGGAAATTTGTTAGGGGTGTATGCTGGTGACATGTGGCAGGGCTTGCATAAACAGAAATTATCACCTTAGATTGTTATTGTTGCTCATAAGAGCATGGGTGGCCGTTATCTTGCTTCTAAGCATTTGTTTGTTACAAGTGCCAAGCTACTGTAAGTTATTATGGCTGAGGTACATCAGAGGCCATTTGCAAATGGAATCTTGTAGTTCATGGTGAGGCTCATCAGTTCATTTGGAACTTAACAGAAAAATAGCACAAGGTGTCAAAATTCCATAAATTTCCCACTCAAGCAGGCAACAAAGGGGACAGCAATATATATATATAAACTTTGAAATTCAAGTCCATCAACATTAAGTCATATAGGAAAATGATTGAAATGGGTGAAGTGATAATCAAATGAGCCCAGTGTCAACCAAGCTTAGAGATACCCGACATTCAATTTTCAGGATAAGGAAAAACTCCGGAAGAAACCTTATCCAGATATCTCACCCCGACCAATTTCAAACTCAGACCTTTCGAACAAACAATTTGAGCAACAAAAATATTTTGTCTTCATGAGGTGGTCACATAACCAAGAAGAGGTTCTGGCTGTAGATGAGGTTTTTGAACTAGCAGAAAGTTACAATGCAGGCAGTCAGTTCACTTTTTTATGATACATGCTAGAGGCAAGAAGGTGTTTGTGAATGCAGCAAAATTGTTCTCTAGGGCAGGAAGCATTAGCAGGATTGCTATAGCCAAATGAGCCATAAAATGGTTGAAATAAATGTTCATTCTACACATCTCACCTTCTTTAGTTAAATTTTGGGCATTCAGTCTTACCTGAAAAGTGCAAAACCAAATGTTCTACGAAGAAAGAGATAGTGAATTTCTTGCAGAAAAGTGGTGTTAATTGTAACAAAGAAATGAAGAAAGAAGATTTATTCTCCTTCTGGAAGTCTATCACCCAAAGAAAAAAAGAAAGATAGTAACGAAGTGGAGGAAACAGAAGCTGAATATTGGAAGGGAAAAACAATACACAAAATCATGTCAGGTGTTGTACATTACATCATTGTGAATATGGCAACAAATGATGACAGGTCCACCAGTGATAGTGATAAGGACAACAATAAACATTTTCAGTGACAATGATGAGAAAGAACTAGCACATCCACTGTGATGTGAAGGTGAATAACAATGACTATCAAAGCCATGTTATTTTTTTGCAGATAGTAGGCATTTTGAATTATGTTCAATTAAAGGTACACTATGGTAAAAATGTCATATTTAAATGGTGTCATATTACATGATTAAACAGTTGTGCCAGTTAATGTGGTTTTGATATTTATTTGAACTGTTCTGTTTTATACATTCATTGAAAACACTGAAATGCCACTGTCTATCCGGCCATTAGCACTCCCCTCCACTCTCTCATGCCATTGTTACTGAACGTAAACTTGATCTCATTCCTTCCAACCACACAGAGCTTGGTCCTATACAGTACGTAGAGCTCTTACACCAAATTGCTCAAACAGATGATATGTTAGAGGAACATCTTCGGACTGCTAGTGTGTTTAGGACTATCAAAAGACTTTATTGAGTGTATTTCTGGTGTTTTGATTAATGAAATAAAGAATGAAGTGAGTGAGACAAGTTTTATATCAGTTATCATGGACAAAACCACTGATGTATCAAATAAATCTCAACTATCAACTGAACTGTTCGTTGTTATGTCACACTACAGGGACAAGTTAAAGAAGCATTTGTCTAAGCATTTGTTTGAATTCACGGAGGAAGTCAAATCTGGTGTGAAATTTATAATACAAACATATGATAGTGCGGCCGTGATGTCTGGAGAGCCTAACTGTTTACAGTCAATTGTTAAATGGATATATGAACTATATTTGTGCATTGCTATGCCTACAAGCTTAATTTTAGTTTTGCAGCAATCAACCAGTCACATAAAGAAGTGTAGAGTATTTGTTCAAACAGTGTCAGGACTTAACATTAAGCAACACACTTCTTATCTGTTTTGAGGGTCGCACTGTAGTTGAGTGGCTAGACTGCTCGGCTCTCACCAAGGCAGCCCACATTCATTCCCAGGTGACCACAAAGTTAGATTTGTGGCAGACATGTTATGCTGGGGCGGGTTTTCTCCAGGATCTTCATTCCACTGTGCTCCATCTTCCTCTCATGTATCATCAGTGTCACCCTCTGTAGTAAAGGCAGGCGTTGAAAACTACACACACTTATCTGTTTTTTAAAATCCTCCAGAACCGGATTTGTAACATATCTGTGGCATCCTCAGCCTTCTGGTTAGTTCCGAAAGTTAAGGATTAGCTTGCTAACTTACTGCCGTTTACTGGGGCCAACACAAACTTATTGACAACATCTATATGATGCAGGATTTCGAAATCCATTATGCAATCTTTATTTTTCAAAATAAATATGTTCTCCTAAACTATTAAATCTATCGGTCCATTCAACTGTTTTAATAATTTAACTTCAGGATTTATTTCATGATTAGATGACCAAAAATAATTGTCGCTGCTGATTTACACATCTGTTTATAATTAACATATCTGAAATGTTCCTTTGCTCTGGTTTCTAAATTACGTTTGGTCCCACCAATGTAAATCAGATCACACTCTAACAGTTAACTTGATAAATGCCAGATTTTTTGTTATCTGAAACGTTGTCTTTTTCAGAAAATTGTAGTAGATTTTTTATGCTGTATTTATTTTGAGGTACCAATATTATACCAACATACTTAAAAACTTTTTGAAATTTATTTGCCGAGGGATGAGTGAATTTTTTAAAATTATAATCATCTTTACTTTTTTAAGGGTGGAAATATCATTTACATTTTTTTGGTATTTAAATCTTTCTATCCTTTTGTATATAAAATCTTCATTAAAAATATTAAAGCAAGCAGTGTTAATAATGTGTTATATTCTGTATTAAATTCCTCCTTATTTAGAGGTATGTTTATTAAGCTGTAAATCAAATTATTAAAAACAGCAAATTTGTGTGAAAAAGGGTTGAAACTTTTATTTTTATGCAATTATCAGTGTGTGTTGATTTCCTATAAATGCCAAAGTTTAATTTATTGTTATTTTTTATTATCTTTAGATCCAGAAAGGGGAGGCAAACATTTTCAATTTCTAATATGAACTTTATAGCTTTATCCTGCAAGTTTTAAAGCATCATTTATCAGGAACAATGGCAAAAATGTCATCCACATATCTATACCATGTTTTAAAAATTAAAGGAAATGCTTTAGTAACTTATATTTCAAAAAAGCTCATAAAAAGATCAACTAGAAAAGGTGAAAGAGGACTACCCATAGCTACTCCCAAAATTTGTTGAAAAACGTTTCACTGAAATTGAAAAAAATTTGGTACAAACACAGATTAGTGATCTCAAAAACTATTTGTAGTTGGTTTATTGATACTCGTCACTTACTTTTTTATATTAATGAGAAACTAGTTTCAAAGAAATTTGCCTCCATTTTCAATCTCTTTCCAACCTGCATCTGTTGTCTGCTCTCTCTCTCTCTCTCTCTCTGGTGGTGGAACTATGAACTATTTTGTCAAACTATCCACTGGTGGGACTTCAAAGTTCATTATACAATCCTTATTTTTCCACATGAATATTTTCTTCCATGTTGTCAATTTATTTTGGTTTATCACTGCTTTTAATAATTTTGGATTCAGATCAAATTGATCCAATCAATTGATCCAATGAATATTACATCTTATGGGTCGCCGCCAAGTTGCTTTGTCAGAATTCCTCAGTTTGCGAACATTTACCTTTTTCGGGGGATTCTATTATTCTCATGAAACAAATTCTCTGCTTACGTGACCTTCCAAAAAAGTCGATAAGTCAAAGTTGTAAAAACACTGCTATATAATATGCTAGTCCTGTGCATATCATCTCATTGTTTGAGAAGGCATTGGTAGTTTGCATTCACGCGCTGGTGAAAACCTTTAACTTTTCGACTGTTTAGACTGCAGCATAGAAATGCTCATTATTCAATGTCTTTAATGGCACCAGCTGTTTTTGAAACATAGCTTTAAAAGATTGAGAAAGTATCAATTGTTGATAAAAAAATGAATGAATACTGTTAAAAATATGCATTAAGGAATCACAAATTTCAATGACTTTAAACAGTCTTAAAGGCATTAAAGAGTAAGGATGAGAATAGTAAATTTAATGTAAGGTATTTATGCAACATTGAAATGGACAAGAAGTTCCCATAGGTTGCAAAGGGCCTCAGTGAGGTCTTTTACTTTGTGTAGAATTCATTCAAGAATTGGAGGCGCAAAAGATTTGCTTTTGTTACTTGGGCATTCAATGTAACCAGTCAGCCATGAGCGCAAGTTGTAGCCCTAAATTTTTTTAGAAGCAAGTGATCATTATTTCTTCTATCCGTCCTGTAAGGCACAACTTTTTTAATTGCTAGGTAGCAGGTTTGGTTTCCCAGGCATTCTTCACTCTGATTCACTGCGATTTGAGGTGTACATAAATGACAGAACTTAATTTGTTTCAGTCTAGGCGCAATCCTATCCTAATAAGCTCTCCACATGATATAATAAATAGCAATGTTGCCTCTCTATGCAAAATGTTAATTCTCTTCTTGACTGGCGTCAGAGGTTTGTAAAGCTTTAAAAAATGAAACTGGAGAAATGTCCTCACGTAATGATGTAAGTACACAAAGTTACAATGAAGTAACAGAGCTATAAACAACATAGAAGGTTTGATAAAGTGTTAGTTTCCTAAGTTTTATATATATATATATATATATAGTCACCCGAGCGTCGGAACACCCTATAGAGTGGGCAAGCAGGAGACGGTCGGTGTTCGCCCCGGCCCCTCGTTTGTCTTATAGCGCTAAGGAGGGATGGCTGGGACAAAAAAACATCACTGCGCCGTCTCTTTCTGTTCCACCTGTGTTCTCGAACTTACGGGATATTTCATCTAATCGAGAACCTTCCAGATCGGCAAGCGGACCCTATATAAGCAACACGTCGTGCAAGAGGAGTTAGTCAGTGCTTGACGTGCTAGCGAAATAGCGCCGAGTTAGTGAACGAGAAGACTGTGCAACGGAAGAATTTACGTAATTGTGTACGTGCATCGGAACAGTAACGGACGAACTGGTGAATCGTAATTGTGTGCATTACGTAATTTTGTGTAATTGGCAAGTGTCCAACTGTAAGTTGGTGCAAATAAAGAACACTGTTGAGTTTGTGTAATTGGACTTTTCATTTCACGAACCCTCAAAGTCACACTGGTGTCAGGAAGCGGGACGACAACTTCACCGAACATTACAAACATGGACGCGGCATTGGAAATGCTTTTGCAGAAGATGAACGAATTAACAGCGAAGTCGGAGGCGGCAAATAACTTGGCTGCAGAGTTGAAGGAAATGAAGACGGCAAATAACTTGGCCGCGAAGATGAACGAGTTAACAACAAAAACAGAAGCGCCAAATAACAGCCTGGCCGCAGAGTTGAAACAAATGAAGACGGCCAACGACAACATCACCGAGAAGATGGAAGAAATAAAGACCGAATTGATCACAGAAATGAAGGCAGAGAACGACAGTCTGGCCACGGAAATGAAGGAGGCGAACGAGGTCCTCGCCGCCAAATTTGAGGAACAGTTGGCCGGCGTGAGGGATGACGTGACGGAGCTGGGCAAGCGGATGGGCCAAGTGGACGAGCGCGTCGAGGACCTGGCGAACCGCTTCAATGACCTAGAGGAAAAGGCCGACAATAACGCCAAGTCCCTGAACGCCATGGTTGAAGACGTCGAAGACCTCGCGAACCGCGTAAACAACCTGGAGGGAAAGGCCGACAGCAGTGTCAAGTCCCTGAACGCCATGGTGGAGGACGTCGTCGGCAGGAGACTGAAGATTTGAAGGCCGACGCACCGGGACACGAGACAACATCGGCGTGCGTCAAACCTCCGAAATATGACGGCGCGTCAACATTCGAGGTCTTCCACCGCCAGTTCGACACAGTGGCCAAGCACAACAGATGGTCACCGGAGGAGGAGGCCACACAGTTAATAGCCAACCTCCAGGGACGGGCCGCGGAAATCCTAAACGCGGTGCAGACGACGGCGGCGCCCAAGGACATCTGGGAGGCCCTGGAGAATCGCTTCGGGAACCACCGCTTAGCCGCAGCATACCGCAGCCAGCTAAAGGCAAGGTCGCAGCAGCCGGGGGAGACGCTGCAGGAGTTCGCCATAGCGATTGAGCAGCTGGCTAGCAAGGCCTTGGTTGACCTGCCACTGGAGTTCGTATCCCGGGAAGCCGCCTACAATTTTGTCGACGGGGTACGGGACACGGAGATTCGTCAGCGCCTAATGCTCGGTGAATATAAAACCATCCACGAGGCGCTGACAGCGGCATTAAGGATGGAGGCGGCCAAAGTAAGAGCTATCCCGACGTCGAGAACGAGGAGTGTCCGCTACGCCGGAGACAGAAGACCAGCTGAGGGACGCCGGCGAACACCTAGTGGCCTGTGTTGGGGGTGTGGACAGCCCGGACACCTGCAGAGAGACTGCCCACACCAGGAAGAGCAGCCGGAAAACGAGTAAGGGCCGTCGTGGAAAGGGGCACGTCGGCGCCATCACCACCATCCTCTCGAGTGACTCTGCGCGCCGTCAGCCGGCGTATGGATGACAGCCTCACCGCGGACGGTTGGGTAAGAGGAAAGCCGTGCCGCGTGCTGGTGGACACCGGTGCGGCCGTGACCATCATCAGACCTGACGTGGCGAAGGGTTTGCCGACAAGGAAGCCGAGCCGACCATACCAGCTTGTCACGGCATCGGGCGACACCTTGCCTGTGGAGGAGGCCCTGCTGGAGCTGAACTTGGGACGGAGTGCTGTGCGTCTGTGGGTGTTCGTCGCGAAGGTGGCTGAGGTGATTCTGGGACTGGATGCCCTCAGGAGCCATGAGGCGACGGTCGACGTCGGCAGGAAGGTCCTGCGGCTTAATGGAGAAGAGGTTATACTCCGTCAACCCGAAGAGCGCCTTGGAATTTGCAGGGTCGTCTTGGACGAAGACGTGGTTGTCCCCGCGAGGAGCGAGGTGGTGGTGACGGCGCGACTGTAGGGCCAGAGAACCAGGAACATGATGCTGGACCAGAAGACGCCTGTACACGGACTATGTGTAGCCAGGGCATTGCTGCCGTGCCGAGAAGAGGTGCCCGTGAGACTGCTAAATCCTACGGACGCCGATCACGACGTCCAGGCCGGGACGGAGTTGGGAACGTGCGAGCCCGTGGTGAGCGTAACGGCTATCGACGAGACACAGGAGCCGGCGCCGAAGCAACATCTGGGGCCCCGGCTAGAAGGCTTAGTGGAGAGGGCGGCCGACCACCTGACCGCAGAACAGCTGGGGAAGGTTCGACAACTGCTAAGACGGTATCAGCGCGTCTTCAGCCAAGGTGATAGTGACTACGGCCGCACGGAGAAAGTGCTTCACCGCATCGACACCGGGGACGCCCGGCCTATTCGGCAACCACATAGACGCGTTCTGCTGGCGAAGCAAGGGGCGGTACGAGACATGCTGGGGGACATGAGATCCAGGGGAGTGATTGAAGAGTCTGACAGCCCTTGGTGTTCCCCTGTAGTCTTGGTGACGAAGAACGGCGAGCTGCGCTTCTGCGTAGACTACAGAAAGCTGAACGCTGTCACCCGGAAGGACTGTTTTCCCTTACCCCGGATTGACGACACCCTGGACACGCTAGCTGGTGCACAGTGGTTCTCAACCCTGGACCTGAAGTCGGGCTACTGGCAGGTAGCTCTAGACCCGAGACACAAGGAGAAGACCGCATTCTCGACGGGCCAAGGGCTCTGGCAGTTCACGGTTATGCCCTTTGGCCTCTGCAACGCACCAGCTACCTTCCAACGCCTCATGGAGTCAGTGATGAGAGGGCTGACTTACGATGCCTGCCTGCTATACCTGGACGACATCATCATCGTCGGGAAGAATTTTGAAGATCACCTCGAGAATCTGAGTAAGGTGCTACAGAGACTGCAGGCGACCAACTTGAAGCTGAACGCGAAGAAGTGCCAGCTCTTCCGCAAGGAAGTTAACTACTCGGGCCACATAGTCTCAGCAACCGGAGTGGCCACAGACCCAGAGAAGACAAAGGCCGTGAGAGATTGGCCTCGTCCAAGGGATAAGAAAGAGCTGCGCAGTTTCCTGGGGCTGTGCAGTTATTACCGCCGCTTCATAAAGGGGTTCTCCAACATCGCCAAACCCCTCACCCGGCTGACAGAGGAACACCGGCCTTATGTGTGGACGGAGGACGCCGAAGACGCTTTCCAGCACTTGAAGGAAACCCTGTGCAGTGCTCCAATTTTGGGTTTCCCACAACTGGGTGGCGCCTTCATTGTGGACACCGATGCCAGCGACCATTGCATTGGAGGTGTCCTATCGCAGATCCAGGACGGCCATGAGCGGGTGATAGCCTACTACAGCAAGACGCTATCCAAGGCAGAGAAGAACTACTGCGTCACCCGACGGGAGTTATTGACGGTAGTAAAGACATTGGAGCACTTCCATAAGTACCTGTACGGTCAGCCATTCCACCTGAGGACTGAACGTTCCGCCCTAACCTGGCTATTCAGCTTTAAGAACCTGGAAGGCCAGACAGCACGTTGGGTCCAGAGGCTGCAGGAGTACGAGTTCACCTCGGAACATCGTAGAGGGAAGAGCCACGGTAACGCTGACGCCAATTCCCGAAGACCCTGTCCAGAAGAGTGCGGCCAGTGTACAAGAGTGGAGGAGAAGGAGCGTGCCGCAGCAGTCCGAGTAGTCACGGCAATGCCTGCGGATGGCTGGGATAGCGCAGGCCTGAGGAGGGAGCAGCTGGCGGACGCAGACTTGGGGCCACACTTAAGGGAAGTGGAGGCAGGGACGAGACCAACCTGGGAGGACATCGCACCGAGGAGCGCCACCTACAAGTCGTACAGGGCCCAATGGGACTCGTTGAAGACCAGAGAGGGCGTGCTGTTCCGGGTATGGGAATCACCCGATGGGAAGACGCAGAGAGAATAGTTGGTACTTCCCCGGAGTAAGGTACCGGAAGTCTTGGAAGAAGTGCACGCCGGTACTTCAGGAGGACATCTGGGAGCGAACCGAACGATTGACAAACTACGGCAGCGCTACTACTGGCTGAGGCTCCGAGCAGATGCTGAGAGATGGTGCCGTCAGTGTCACGTGTGCGCGGCGAGTCGCGGCCCCCAGACTAGGAGCCGGGGTCGCATGCAGCAGTACAACGTCGGAGTGCCATTCGAACGGCTCGCCGTTGACATTGCTGGACCGTTCCCAGTTTCCGACCGTGGCAACAGGTACCTAATGGTGGTCGTGGACTACTTCACCAAGTGGCCGGAGGTGTATGCCATCCCAAACCAAGAGGCAAAGACAATCACAGACTGCCTCGTGGAGCAAGTGTTCTGTCGATTTGGGGTGTCGTTAGAGCTACACAGTGACCAGGGTACCAACTTTGAGTCCAACCTAATGAAGGAGGCACTACAAAGGCTTGGGGTGAACAAGACTCGCACTACGCCTCTACATCCCCAATCGGATGGCATGGTCGAAAGGTACATCAAGACCTTAGAGGAACACCTGAGGAAGGTCGTTGCCAGCCATCAGCGAGACTGGGACGTCAAGGTGCCACTGTTCTTGCTGGCCTACCGCTCGTCTATACACGACACAACTGGGATGACGCCAGCCAGCTTAATGTTCGGCCGAGAGTTACGCCTCCCTTGTGACCTGGCTTTTGGAAGCCCTCTGGAAGCGAAACAGCCAGCGACCGAGTATGTGGAGAACTTGGTGGACCATCTCCACGACATGCACGAGATGGCTCGCCAGAACATCCAGAAGGCGAGCGACCACATGAAGACCAGGTATGACAGGCAAGCCAACAGCCAAGGGTTCCAGCAAGGTGACCTGGTCTGGTTGTACCGTCCTACCCGGACCAAGGAACGCTGCCCGAAGCTCCAGCAGCCATGGCCAGGACCGTACCGGGTGGTGAAGAGGATTAACGACGTGGTCTACCGCATCCAGAAGGTTCCCCGAGGGAAGATGTTGGTGGTACACCTGGATCGCCTGGCACGCTATGATGGTCTGTTCGGGACGACCAGCTTTGAGGAGGGAGCAGTGTCACCCGAGCGTCGGAACACCCTATAGAGTGGGCAAGCGGGAGACGGTCGGTGTTCGCCCCGCCCCCTCGTTTGTCTTATAGCGTTAAGGAGGGATGGCTGGGACAAAAAAACATCACTGCGCCGTTTCTTTCTGTTCCACCTGTGTTCTCGAACTTACGGGATATTTCATCTAATCGAGAACCTTCCAGATCGGCAAGCGGACCCTATATAAGCAACACGTCGTGCAAGAGGAGTTAGTCAGTGCTTGACGTGCTAGCGAAGTAGCGCCGAGTTAGTGAACGAGAAGACTGTGCAACGGAAGAATTTACGTAATTGTGTACATGCATCGGAACGGTAACGGACGAACTGGTGAATCGTAATTGTGTGCATTACGTAATTTTGTGTAATTGGCAAGTGTCCAACTGTAAGTCGGTGGAAATAAAGAACATTGTTGAGTTTGTGTAATTGGACTTTTCATATATATACAGGTGAACCTAATTTATTCTATATCAAGGGGAAGAGAGAAGATTACTTATAACTTAGAATTACTTACAAATGAGATTTGGATAAAATACCATTTTTTTTTTAAAAAAAGGAATACAGTGAGCCTAAATGTAAAAATTTTACAAACAACAAAGGTATGTACGAAGAGATATTATTTTGAGCTTGGCTCTGCTTTAAAGAAATTGGTTAATTTAACTTGCCTCACCTTGCAATTCCTTTCTTGGAAGTATTGAAAATAGTGTTATGATAAATTAAATTTAAAGGGAGTCAATTAATGACACTAAACAATACTTACTTTTAATTTTTTCCGGAACATGTTTCAGAGACTTTGCCTCTAACCTCAATGTCGATTGATGGCTGGTTGAGGATAGAGGCAAAGTCTGAAACATGTTCTGGAAAAATTTAAAAGTGTTGTTTAGTGTCATTAATCGACTCCCTTTAAATTTAATTTGCCTCACCTTTCTTGCATCAAGTGCATAGCCCCATTTTGCAAACTTATTAATGAACTTAGAGCATTTTTACTAAAACCTTTTGCACTGATGTAATGCCTACACATATTAATTGCACTTAACACTTCACTCACTTTAGATATTTCAAGATTTGAATCCTCATCTCTACTACTGTCAGTACTGCTTGATGCTGGTCTGTTTTCTTGACCACCACGTTTTAGGCACACATCAGCATAATCTCCTCTTCCTCTATTTCCCCATTCACAGTTAAATTATCATCAAAATGCACAGAAGGTATCAAAATTTGCACCTTCCATTAGAGCTAGCTCATTTACAGGCACAACTTCATCACTCCATGATACTATATAGGTATCATCACCATTCAAAGTATAAACTTGAAAGAAGCGTAGGGACAGTGAAGCACAAATTAGTACAAAAGTGAATTCACTCACAGTGTGAGTGAAGCAATGTGTCAATATATTCTCGATTCACTTTTGTATCATCACCATTATCAGAGACAGCTTCTTCTTTTATGATACCAGATTTAAGGAAAAACTAATTGTGGAGGATAACATCTGCTTCCAGGCTGCCAAAATAAGTGTCATGGTTTGTAGTAAATTAAGGGACAGATTTTCATTTCCTGCATTACTCATTGTTATTAATTGTTGAACCAGTATTTTTCTATAATGAACTTGGAAGTTTGCAATTATGCCCAAATCAAATGGCTGTAGATGACTGTTACAGTTAGGAGGAAAAATTTCCACTTGAACATTTGCCAAAATTATCTGAGGCAGATGTGCTGCATATCAATCCATAAAAGGAAAGATCTGCTTCTTTTTCATTCCAATGACCAATTTCTTTTACCATTGCTCCATCAAAATCACAAGTCATCGAAGATTTCCTATTGGATTTATATTCCATAGGTTTTGTTTTTGCACCCTTAAAACACATTAGATTCTTGGATTTTCCTATCATACATGGGAGAAGGTTTTCTGATCCATCTGCATTGGTGGCAAGAAGAATTGTTGTGCAAATTTTACTTCTCTTCCCTCCATGGCATGGGTCACCCTTTTCAGCTAATGTCCTGCTGGGAAGGAGATTGTAGAATAGGCCAATTTCATCACAGTTGCATATATTTTGAGACTGATAATCCCTTATTATTCCTGGTAAAAACCTCTTCCTTACAAAGTTGTACCGTGATCTCATTCACAGTTCGACTTGCAGCAAATTGTTTTCCCTGTGATTCTGTGACAATCTTTATATCCTTGTAACCATCCTGATGAAGCCCTGAAATCAACTGTTATGTTCATAATTCTAGCTAAATCTATAACTTTTGCTTTCAGCATGTTGCCACTGATACGAACTGCAGCCCGCTTCTGCTGGAACTATGCGAAAAGTGTTATTTCCAAATCAACATAATCTCCCTTCCTCTGGATGGCAGTGTTTTGTTAATTTTGCACCCAATTTTAAAAACTCATCCAAAATAGTATATCTGTTACTGATGATCGTACACAGCATGATGTAATTCCTATTTTGGTTTTGGTTTTGTGTGGATTAAGTTCCACCTTTCATATGAATTTTAATTTCTGATCTAGCACATAACATTTCCTTTTCCTGTTCTCCATGGCTGATTAAAAGCAACTGAGAATTGAATGATAAACCACTGTTCAACAGTAAACAAATGTATCTCCACTTCTGATTTCTCTACAACACTGTCGAGTCTAAACTTGCCATCACAGTTTGTTTCTGTCAACAGTGTTAAGAAAAATACACCTCAAGTTTCTTTTAGGGTAGCAAATGCTGTATGCTCATTTAATTATTAAAACTCAGCTGTATTCCACTGAACTGTTATAATTATATTAGTAAATTATGTATAAATTAAGTTCAAAAAAAGTCCTATAGACCTCAAAAAATTTACATATAGATGCAAATTACAAATTATGCATAAAGCAGTTTTAAATGTATCATTGATATTTAATGGTAAGTATATATGATTTAAAATACAGAATGCCCATACTTTTAAACATGTTTAATTATTAAAAATTACATATATCTTCATTCACTGAATAAATATAATACACCAATGCTTGGCACTAACTCTTAGAAATGCTCTCCTATCAGGTTTAACTTTAGAAATAAAATGTTAAAATCATCACAAACAAAAATCACATGCCTTAAAACTCTGATAAAAACACTTTTTGAAGTAATAAAAGATATCTAAGATCCTGTATATTCAAATTTAACAGGCATCATAAGAAGGTCATCTTCCCACATTATTCTCATAAAAAGTATAAAGTGCCTCCCATTGTTTGGATCGCAAAAATATATGAGGTCGCCTGCTCTTCATATATGATACAGCCTCTTCTGGTTTCCAGCAGTTTTTCTGCAAACAAATTTAAAGTTTGTAATTTAGAATGAATAATATTAGAAGCTCATTTCTTAAATACAGAATATCAAAAGCTATTAGAATTGTTAACCAACTGCATTAATAATACTAATACTTCAATTCAGATAATTTAATGTCATTTGAATTGCATCCAAAGGAGTTTTAAGTTTTCAATAAAGTAAGAATTCTAATGTCTAAATAATGTATGTGAGCACTGAATAGCTAAGAAAAGACATGTGCAAAATACATTAATGGCAGAGCTGCAAACAAAGAATAAAATGACAGCAGCTACATCGGGGATCCAGCGACACTTTCACAGATCAATATGTTGGTGGCAAAACACACTATTATCTAAAATATCAAAGAAGTATTTGCAATATCAACAAGTGGGCAATCGTAGAGGCAAACATCCTATTGGAGAGAACTAATCATCTCAAACTGAGAGGATGTTACCTACCTTCATTAAGTAACAACCAACAAGTGTTGCACTTCTGGTACGACCTGCTTTGCAGTGCACATACACCCGACCACCACCACTGGAAAACTGATTGATAAAACAGACACCCTTGCTAAGCTTCTCTTGACAGGGTGTCTCAAAGATATCTGTTGTGCTAAGTTGTAGGAACTCCACACCGTGTTTATTCCACTCCTGAAATAGATTGATAAAAAGTTTTTTTTTTTTTTTCCTTTTTAACTCATTGTTTGAGTTTATGTCTTATGTACATTTTAAAGGTTTCACCTTGAGATAAATATAGTAAACATATGTTTATATTCCGTTGTTTAAGGACTACGATACAATGAAGCACAAAATTAATACAATTTTGAGTCTAACTAATACTCAATGCTCCATTTATTGCTAGTATTTACCTAGAACGCGTTTCGTTAGGATCTTCCTAACATCATCAGCTGTTGTCGACTAATGGATGCCAGTTCAGTGAACTCCTCGGAGGTGATAGGTGCATCTCTGTCGGTATCTTGATGAACTTGAAATTTGGATTTTCTTCAAAGGTAGTATCGAAATTAAACAATTCACTTTCATATTTCTTTATAAAGATTTTTTCCCACGTGGTTAATGCAGCTGGACCTTGGACACTTTTCAGTAAGTGAATTTCTCGTTCTATGTCATGATTTTCCTTCCAAAAATGGTACGCTACCGCCGATTTATCTATTTCTTTATTCCTGATGTTCCTAAAGTGCTCTTTAAGCCTAATGTTCACGTTCCTTTTTGTTTTTCCAATGTAGAATTTGTCACAGTCCTTGCAATTTATCCGGTACACTCCTGATTTTTTGCCTGATAAATTGGATAAATTTACTGGATAAATTGCAAGGACTGTGACAAATTCTACATTGGAAAAACAAAAAGGAATGTGAACATTAGGCTTAACGAGTACTTTAGGAACATCAGGAATAAAGAAATAGATAAATCGGCGGTAGCGTACCATTTTTGGAAGGAAAATCATGACACAGAACGAGAAATTCACTTACTAAAAAGTGTCCAAGGTCCAGCTGCATTAACCACGTGGGAAAAAATCTTTATAAAGAAATATGAAAGTAAATTGTTTAATTTCGATACTACCTTTGAAGAAAATCCAAATTTCAAGTTCATCAAGATACCGACAGAGACGCACCTATCACCTCCGAGGAGTTCACTGAACCGGCATCCATTAGTCGACAACAGCTGATGAAGATCCTAATGAAACGTGTTCTAGGTAAATACTAGCAATAAATTGAGCATTGAATATTAGTTTGACTCAAAATTGTATTAATATGTTTATATCTTTGTTTTGTTCATTACAATCCCAATTTGCTTTTTCAACTAAAAAGTTCTTCCGTTGTTTAAGGACTATGATACAGTTCTTTTTTACTTCTTTTTCATCTATGCAGTTTATCTGTTTTTCAAATGTGTGCATTCATATTTTCTCAAATGGAACATTACATCCCCCCAAAAATGCATTTTTAGAAAAGATTTGTGCAGAGAGAAAGGCATATTTTGGGTTGGACACTGTTATAGATGCCAAACAAATAGTATCAAAGATATCTCCTTAGATGGTACTTTTTTTCCCTCAGAATATCCTGTAAGAATTCAAATTAAAGCACTGTATAATGCAGAACTATGCACAAGGAATAAATAGAATATTTAAATATTCTATTAATATGTTTGGGAGGCAGTTTTCTACTGTTCTTATTAAAAATGAAATGTAAGCACATGCACATTGAATGAATTCCTATTGCTTTTTTATTAGCAACACTGTTTGTAAAATAAGCTTTTGAAAGGTTATCCAGCAATATATTGTTAAAATGGCCAAAATATCAAAGTCAAAACATAGTCCAAATTTTACATATGAAGAAGTCTGCATTCTCTTAGAAATTATGAAGTAGCATAAGCTTTGGAGAAAGAAAAACTAAATGTGGAAAAAATTGCAATACAAAAAGTACATTAGAATGGTGTGAAACAATTTTGATAGCACTACTTCCAGAAGACTTGAGATGCCAGAAACACGTTCAGTTATAATTAGCATGCTTTCACTATGTAGAACAATTTCAAGACAAATATTATTTATGAGAATTTGTAACTGAAATTTAGGGGAGATTGATTCGGTACCAGTTACTTAACCGTATATTTGTATTTAAGGCAAATCAGATAATGAATTTAAAGAAAACTTAAAGCTGAGGATAGTGGAAAACTTTAATAACAATTGGTATAAAAATTTGATTAAAAATAAAGCACTTTTAATTACACATAATTCATATGATAAATGTTGAGTTGGTGACTTTAAAGAAAAACTGTTCCCATTACAAGTCCCTTGGATCTGCATGGAAAAATATTGGTACACTTAATAGTTAACATAAAATGCATATGACAATAATAGAATTAAGTCTTTTGATTTGTTACTATCATTCTTAATCAATTTTGCAATGCTCAAAAAAAAAATATGCTATTTCATCGCTATCTGTGCAACCTAATGTGCCCAACTCAGTCAGAAGAGCATCTGCCTGCTGTGCTAGGGATCTCGGGTTCGATTCCTGGCTGGGGCTGGGAATTTTTCTCTAACCAAGATGATTCCCCCATCTTCCCCAGAGTTCTGGAAGTATGAATGAGAGTGTGAATGTGTGCATGATCTAATGATTAAAACCCAACAAATAGAGTTAACACCTTCGATACGTTCCAAAGGAGAACGGCCGCTGATATGACCATTGTAGTTAAAGGCGGGGTATAAATGGAACAAATAAAGAAATACATGTACCCAACCAGTGCACTTCCAACATTGCACCCAATTCTCCTCAAAACATTCCCAACAAATAAAGTATTCAGTTTCCTCTGTGTTATTTTCTTTTTTGTCATGTTCACTTCCATTTGATACCACCTGAAATTCCTTCTTTTTTGGGCAATTCTTCCCATACATTTCTTTTTCTTTCCTCTGTTTAATTTCCCCTGTTTCTTCTAACATATTTTTCTAGGAAGTGAATGTCAGCATCACACTTTTTTCTTCCCTCCTTTATCATTGCCATCTGATATTAAATCAATAGCTAGCGTCTCAAGACAGCAGTTTAAATGGAAGTTAAAGACTTTCCTCATAAAACAATGTTTATACAACTTAAAGTATAACAAAAATATTTGTTGCTTTAATTGTACTTGAAAATGTTAAGCTCATGATGTGATTACAATATCATGTGTAGAATTAGTTTTAATGTTGAAATTAACTATGTCATAAATTGTAACCAATCAATCTACTGACAATAAATATTATTATTATTATTATTATTATTATTATTATTATTATTATTATTATTATTATTATTATTATTATTATTATTATTATTGTAGATTATTTTCCTCTCCAAGTCATCAGCTATAGGAGAAATCTTATCAATGGCCTTCTGTTAGTCTGCAGATCTAGATACACAAAAGTGATCAGCTGTTTCCCTCAGTGCAAATTTTCCCTTAATATACCATTAAAATCTTTTTTTTATATTTTTCGCATCCCATTTTCCATTCTTGGTTGCTGCCATCTTGACAAAAACCCTAAAATGAAAAATGATGTATGTTAGTAGGCTTCCTTTCATGACCAGTAATGGGAATAGACACATTGACCGGATAAGGGCCAATGCAAGTGGGATTATAAAATAATAAAATGAACACTATTCAAGAAGATTTTCCATCATGTAAGCAGGTTAACTCATTGCTTGGGTATGTTAAGAGTATAACATAAATTGAACTCACCCACACACAGCCAATACAGCTGAAAATTAAGCAGCATAATGCAAAAGCTCTGTCTTTGACACTTCACAAAGGTTTCTTATAAAATGGCACAAAAAACATGGACTCTGTGCAAGGAATACAGATCTTTTGTTCTTGCCTACCACTTCATGTCTGTTTTCTGCTGCTGTCTAGAATGTTAAAGTGTAATGTGTAAGTGAATGGTAATGAAGCCTGAATGACAACGGGGTAATTTCCCCTAAAGCAATACGTTATATGTAGATGTGATGCAAACGAGTGTAACAGAGTATATAGTAAAAGAATAACTTTAAAATTAATTTTTGTTTACTAATGAATGTTTTGGATGCATTCAAAACCCCTAAATCATCATCTGTTATGCGTTTCTTCATCAGTGATATTGTCTTCCTCAGATAATATGGTAACTTCTCAGTTCTACATTTCATTACAGTTTAAGGCATACACAAGCTCACTTGTTGCTTGAACTATGTACAGTAAAACTTCAGTGTAGCCTAAGCCTTCACTTAAGAGACAATTTAATATTTCAGCTTAAACTGTGAAACTAGGCTTTATTGAAAACCACAAGATAAAATAGCTGGAATTTACAAAATCAACTGCTCCGATAGTAATAAAGTATATATAGGAAACAGAAAAAGAAATCTGGAAACCAGACTAAAAGAACATATGAGATGCTTAAAATACAAACAAATGGAAAAAATCTGCAGTTTCACACCACTTCTGTATGACCAGTCATAACATCAAACCAAACATTACACTAATCAAACCAAATAAGTCATGCAGCAGAATTGGACTCATGGGATAATCTTCATTTTGAAACACAAATGACTGTTAATATTTTGATTTACCGTCACCAAGTACCCTCTAGAAGTACATTTCACCGCCACATGGCCGATTATTGATAACCATCATAGCAGAAACCACAACACAGGTCAGTTGGACACATTCAAAAGATGGGGACACATAGAGAATAAAAAAAGTGGAGAAAAAAAGTATTACTATTAACGACTCATCTTATGTAAATTACATCAATCTATCGAGATTTAACTGTATTGGAACACCACAGTGAAGCGAAATAATTATTAATTTTTAGATGAGTCGTATTTATTACACATCAATCTAGTTTGTTCTCTAAACGTACCCCCAATTGCTTTTGCTTAGGTTCTTTTTTTTTAAAAACATTTTTTGCCAATAATTGCTTACGTTTTACTGAATTTATATGTTTGGTAATTTGAGAATGTTTTCCACTTCCCACATTTTTTCACATGCTTACAAAACAATATTGTGCAGAAGATACAAACCAAATCACTCACAAATTAATTTTGAAGATTTATATCTAGACGACTCATAAGCTTTCACTTTCAGCATAGGTCTATTTTAATATGTTCAATAATAAATACAAATCACTGACAAATTATTTTTTCTAAACTAATGAAAGTACTATGCACAGAGGAATCCAGAGGAATTCAATACCACAATGGAAGATGGAACAAATTATACTGAGCTGATTATGAAGAGATGCTAATGCAGTAAACCATGCAGCTGCAAACTATCTGAAGATACCACTATGTATTTCCGTGATGTACATTCAAAGTTACAACATTTGTAATCCTGTGTGAAAAAAAGGCTTTATGCCACAAAAAAATAAAATGATAATATGTTTTTATCAGAAAAGTCAAAATGTGCATTTATATGCACCATTAAACTAATGATTTGTGCACATAGCTTACCAGTATTGTAATTATAACAAAGGAAAAAAGTATGTATATGCACAAATTTCTTGGCCCTATTGATAACGAAAAGTATATATAGTATCGAATTATAATCAGTACCCAGGTATATAAATACTCTTATGCCGGATTTCACCAACAGATGTTAAAATCAATGTTAACAAATGTAACGTAACAATTGCAACAGCACTAACAAAGCTGTTAAATTTCCTGCATTTCACCAACCTATTTTATGAAAATGTTAACAAACACCTGTTAACGCCAAGAAACTTGTGAATATTACAGCTATAGAAGGTTATGGATGAGTTGTATTATTTTCTGAACTTACTGTGATGTGCTTTAGTTTTCATTTTCGTCTGCACCACAGATTAATCGTCTGCACACAGCTAAAAAAATGGCGGATAACCATAATCGTAAACAAAAGCTGTGAAACAAATTTCTCATTGATGGAGAAAGAATTGTTGATTGAACTGGTGATTAAGTATAAGGATATCATGGAAAATAGGAGAGATGCAGTGAATGTAAAAGAGAAATATGTCACGTGCGAAAAAATTGGAAACAAATTTAATTCAAATGTATGTGTCATTACTACAAACACGAAACATCTTCAGTATTATGTAAATTTAAAACGACGAGCGAAGAAGGACAAGTGACACACGGGAGGTGCACAGTGTATTATCCGCATATTTCACTGAATTATAAACTCGAAAAGTTATTAATACTTGAAGCAAAGGCAAGATCGGCATATTCCTTTCCATGCATGTTCTAACCTCTCTTGTACTTTCGCAGTAACCTTCGTAGCAACTTGTTTGGACAGTCTATACCTCTGTAGAAAATTTTCTTCTGATAGCTCCTCAAAATAATTTCTCCTCATACGCCATACTCTATTACGAATGCCATTTACACGGTCTTAAATATAGCAAATCGACAACAGCTGCACTCACGCATGTCATCTTGACTATTTACAATTGTTACGGACTTAACATCAGAAATTTGACTTGTTAGATTAACAAGGGATTTAACAAGAGTGTTAAGCTAACACTTGTTGGTGAAATCAATTTTTGTTATAACTATTGTTAAACCCGTGTTAAGTCTTAACATCTGTTGGTGAAATCAGGCATTAGTATAACAAATGAGGTTAAAGAAAAAAATTATAATTTCGGTGCTTTTAAAAATGCTGCTGGAAAGTACCTAAGCTCAAAATCATTTTATTCTGTACAAGATTATCTGAATGACAAATTATCCTGATAACGCTTATGTAGCTAAGTATAATCTAGCTATTCTAATGTATATGTATTGAATAAATGCAATAAATGGTATCATTGCAAGAGGGTTCAGACATACTGACAAATGTCAAGTGAAAGTTGATTAAAAAAAGGGTTGGATTTTGTATCATATATAATTATTCCTGCCTAGTTTTCATATTGCTTTCCATATTACATGTATATAACATGTCTCTTATGTTAAATTTTCATATTTGCTATTGAACTGTATACCTCTGGACATGTTCAGTGCTCACAGTTCTTTATGGCTACAATTGAACCCACTGAACGCGAATCAATTTAATCTAATCATGTGTATAATACTATTTATTGTAAATATTATTAGTTCTCTAGAATTTTATCATACTGTACCTTTGTAATCTTTGCTTCATTTTATTTTATAGTCAGGAACTATAAAATCTCTTGACAATAAATGGTATTATGATGAACATATATGACTGACCAACATGTAATTATTTTAGTTATAAATCACATAAAAAATCTATGCCCTTGAATTTAACGGCTATTAATACTCAAATCCACCAGCAAAAACAGTATTTCCTGGTGCTAAGAAGATCCCATTAGGTTTCGCAAATGTTCTTATGGCTTTGCTCACAGATTTTCTATTAGAATATATTTTGCAAGTACACTGCTATAAATTTGATGGAGATTTCTAGAACAATTCATCTAAAATTGGAGGTCTCTAATGCTGTTCTAATGGATTTTAGGAGGCAGATTTTAGCTTCAAGATTTGAAATTCATTAGTCATGGCTTATATTTCTTGATGTTAATTTTTTACTGAATGACTCCTTTTTAGGTTTTTCAGTAACTTATATAACTTCTGTTTTAATTTGATGATTTTCTTTTTTGAAGAGGCTGCCATTGCACATGTCTCTACTTATATTTAAAGTTCCTACAGTGTTCTCTGAAGAGATTGCTATACTTATGCGCGCGCATGCGCGTGTGTGCATGTGCATGTGTGTTTCTCCTGACTTTTCTAATGTACGCCATACTACAACTGAAATATATTTAGTGAAACTTCTATTACTTTCAGAGGTTTTTAATGATCTTGTGAGGTTTTAGGTGCCGTAAATATAATACAAGATCAACGATCAAAGGGACCAACTACAAAAACCAACTGAATGTTGTTTTTTTTGGGAAGTGAGGATTTAGCAGAAATGATCTGCTCTATGTGCCTTTATTTCCTAAAATTTTATATCTTTGCATCTACTACTCCTTTGCTAAATCCATTTATTTTTTAATATTTTAATACTTGATATATGCTTTGCCGAAATAGTTTTGTTCCTACTGATTTCCAACTTCTGGGTGTAAAAAGTTTGCTCAATGATTTCTCATTCAAGTGAAGGATTATCCAGTTACTTTGTTTACATAATTATATCCAATAAAACGTTTTTCTGCTCCACATGAACTCAGCAATGTGTGGGAGCAAAACCATTACAGTACTTGCTGAAACATGTGATACAGTACCTTGAAAACATTTATTTCAATGTTTGTATGTCTAAATTTCTAAGAATATAATATTTACCTGTTTACTGTTTGCAAATAGCCAAAGCTCATAGTCCTCATTCATTGACACTACTCCTTTCACATTCTCATCCTTTATAAGCTGAAAATAAAATATAATATAAATTAACTCACTGTGAAATATGGTGTATACACAACTAATTATTGGAAATTTGATGGCACTAAAGAACAAATGGTTCCAGCACCCAGGGATCTGCACTGTGACTGATAGACGTAGATGTTCAAAGGCAACCAACTATATGGGCATCAGAATGTGGTAGTGTCTCAAAAAAAAAAAAAAAAAAAAAAAAAAAAAAAAAAAAAAAAAAAAAAAAAAAAAAAAAAAGGGCTTGTGAATTCGCACCTGCATGGACAGTGGTCAAGGAACATGGAAATGGATCGAAATATGCCTTTGGATGAACTAGATCATTGCTGCTGTGCCAGGAGGAGGCTGCTGAAACCTTCAAACAAGCTGGCTGGAAGGGAACTGGAGAATTGTTGGCTAGTGTGATATTGTATGACCAGCACGATCACAAGACCTGGGATTCCAGCTGGAAGGCTTACTAAAGAGGTGGCCAACCTTCCACCGTGACTGAACTGGAAAGCCTCTGATGTTTACTTGGATATTACCAATAAATTTTCAAGCAAGAAGACAGTGTTTATGGCTGCTCTGACCTTATACGCCATCAAATCAACATCGGAGACATCCAAATTCAGCAATGACCTAGATGTATCCCCCTAGTAAAGCAAGCTGAAGTACAGAACATGCTGTAGGACATGAGAACCACAAGAATCGTCGAAGAGTCCCATAGTTCTTGGTGCTCCCCGTGATACTGCTGAAAAAATATGGCGAACTGAGCTTCTCTACTATATGCCCATGACAAGAAGGCTAGAGCTAGAGGGGTATGAATGGCAGAGGATCTTGAACTGTTGATCTGCTCTGGTGGCAGATCTGTTTACTAGGAAATGAGTGAATGAGAGTGCATATGAGTCACCCATGCTGCCAGATCTAATGTTTGTTGCAACGATAGATATTATGTATAGGTGAGCTATTTGACAACACTTGTGTATTTTAAATGAGCCTTCCATCCTTGTCATACTCAGAAGGTGAGCATATAACCCGAGGAGACACCAAAAGTGATTACGTTGCACATTCCTCTAGCTTGCCTGTCCTGGACAATCAGTATGGACTACAGAAAATTGAACACTTGTCATTCGGAAGGACTGCTTTCTCTAAACCCGAATCGACGACACCCTGCACACAGTTACTGGTGCCCAATGATTCTCAACCTCAGATTTGAAATCTGGATACTGGCAGGTAACCTTAGATTTCAGAGAAAAGAAGAAGACCACGATTTCGACGGGCCAAGAGCTTTGGCAATTTACAGTTATGCCCTTTGTTCTCTAAAACGCACCGGCCACTTTCTAGCGCTTAATGGAGTTGGTGATAAGGGGCCTGGCTTACACTGCCTGTCTGAACATGATCATACAGGCATAGCCACTGATCTGGAGAAGGCTCAAACTGTGAAGGAATGGCCTCGCCTTAAGGATGTGGGATCCGTGTAGTATTCTGAGTCTATGCAGCTATCGCAGGCGATTCGTCAGTGGCTTTTCCAATATCGTAAATCACCGTCTGATGGAAGAAGAGCGCCCTACAAGTGGACGGAAGATGCTGAGGGCGCATTTCAGACCAAATCAGCATTCCGATGTGCGCCAGTTTTAGGTTTCCTACAACTGGGCGGCGATTTCATCATGGACACTGATGACATCGACAGCGATATTAGGGTGCACTTTTCAGATCCAGGACGGACGGACGGAAGCAAGCAACACAGCCTTCTACAGTAACACTCTTCCAAAGCAGACAAAAACTACTGCGTTACCCGACGTGAGCTCCAGACGATCCTGAAGGCACTGCAACATTTCCACAAGTACAGAGATATTTTTTAGAGCTGGCACGTGACCTTGTTCAGATGTAAGCGAGTGACATCATGCAAATCAATGGTGAGAGTAAGATCTCTGCTTTCACCAGCACACTGCTGATAAAGCTAGTAGGTTAGTTGATTGATAACTAATCTGATACCCCCTTTTCATACGGATAGGCAAGTGGACTTGAACACAAACTACTGCGCAACATTATGTCACATGCCACCTCTAAAAAGTACCTCTGTACCTCTATGGTCAGTCATTCCACTAAGAGGACTAATCATGCTGACGTTGACCTAGGGTCGTTGCTCAGAGAATTGGAAGTAGGAATAAGGCCGTGGGAGGACATAATACTGAGGAGTAATGAGTATAGGTGTTACTGGGCCCAGTGTGACTCGCTGAGCATCAAAGGAGGCATATCATACCGGATTTGGAAGGCACCTGAGGGGAAGATCCAGAAACAGCACAGTGCTTCCTCAGAGTAAGATAGTGGAAGTCTTCAAGGAGGTAATGCGGGTTCCTGTGGAGGGCATTTTTGATCCAGTCGAACGATCGACGTTCTGACACAGGTACTACTAGTTGAAGCTATGAGGAATGTATGGTGCCAGCAATGTCGTGTATGCGGTAAGTCGCAGCCCTAACTAGGAGCTGGGGCAACATGCAGCATTGCAACGGGAGGCACTTTTCGAGTGCAATACTTCTGGTATTGCTGGATTGTTCACAGTATCCTACAGGGTCAGGAAATAGCGGTGATAACGGATTAGTTCAAGTGATCGGAGGTGTACGCCTACCAAACCAGAAAGCCAAGACAATCACAGACTGCCTCGTGGAAGAGCTGTTCTGCTGCGTTGGAGTGTCGCTGGAACTACACAGTGATCAGGGTACAGACTTCAAGTCAAAGCTCACCGGAAAGGTGCACAAAGCTTCTCCATCCAAAGCCGTATGGAGCACATGGTCAAGCACTACATAAAGACACTAAAACATCCTAGGAAGGTGTTGTGGCAAACCACCAGAGCGACTGGGATGCCGAGGTGCCACTTTTTCTTCTAGCCTATCGTTTATATACGGATGACACCGCCAGGATGATGTTTGGTCTTCGGCAGGCAAGTGCACCTCTTGTGCAATCTGATGTTTGGGAACCCACCCGCAGGGACAGAACAGCAGTCAACTACGCAGAAAACCTCATGGATCGCTTGCACAGTGCACAGGAGATAGCTCGTCGTGCCCCAAGCTACATAGTCTCAGGAATGAACGATGTGATACCCAGCTATGGTCTGTGAAGGTTGCGAATGAATAGTCTTAAAACTGAGTATTTAAGGATACTCTTTAACTGCATGTGGTTCTCAGCATCCCATTCTATACTAGGAGAGAAATGCCACTTAATTTTGCTCAGATGCCCCCTTATCAAACCAAAGGTTCTTTTACGTGCCGAGTTTAAACCTACAACCTCGAGAACTAGAGGCTAGTATGTTAACCTATGACCATAGAGGACAATACTGTCTGCAATCTATAGTGAAAATCAGAATCAACAAGAATTTGACTATTTGGAGGAAAAAATAGTGTTTAAATATAAATACAGATTTATCTATATGTGTTTGGAGGAATTTAGTAACAGTGACGTCAAAAATTATCTAAGAAAGTATTTGTAGTTGGTTTATTAATACTCGTCACTTACTTGTTTATATTTATGAGAGACTAGTTTCAAAGACATTTGCCTCCATTTTCAATCTCTTTCCAACTGGCATCTGTTGTTGTCTGCTCTCTCTCTTTGGTGGTGGAACTATGAACTTCTTTGTCATATTATCTACTGGTGGGAAATTATCATTATATCAAAGATATAAATTTGGACAAAAATGACAGACTGGTTTCATTTGATGTCACATCTTTATTTCCAAGCACACCAACAGAAAAATTACAGACTGTATTAAAAAAGTGGCTAACTACAATAGAAATGGAAGCAATAGAAGCAGAAGAATACATTTCTCTAACAAAAATATGCATTGAACAAAACTTCTTCAGCTTTAATGGAAAACACTACAAGCAGAAATCAGGGTTATCAATGGGCAATCCACTTTCACCTTTTTTGGCTAACTTATTTATGAGTGCATTTGAAACACAAATCAAAAAGTCCTTCCCATTGATCTTCAAAGTTTGGTATAGATATGTTGACAACATCTTTGCAATTGTACCGAATAAACATTTAGAAGATGCATTAAAATTACTCAATCTGCAAGAAAGGTTATAAAATTCACTATAGAAAAGGAAACCAATGGACAACTCTTTCTTGGATCTAAATATCATCAGGAATGACACAAAAATAAAATTTGGAATTTACAGGAAACCAACACATTCAGAAAATTACATAAAAATAAGAATTACAACCCAATTACACATAAACATGCAATAATAAACAGCCATACACACAGACTAGTCAACATACCCATGGAAAAAGAAGGATATTTCAAAGAAAAAAAATAAACAATACTACACATAGCAGAGGAAAATGGATACAACAAAAAGTTGGTGTTGAAGAAAATTAGAAAAGCTAAACTAAAGAAAACCATTAAGGAGGCAACCACAGTTACAAAAGAAAAAGAAAGCAACAGCATATTCAGTTCATTAACATATCACCCAAAAACATTTAATAAATTTAAAAAGATCTTCAAGGAAGATCACCTTGGCACCTACTAATAGACACTCAATTTTAAAATTGCTAAATTCAAAAACAAAAGATGAAATCCCATCAGTTAACAGATCCGGAATATACCAGATAAGTTGTAAGAATTGTGAAATGTGTAGTGTTTAACGCCCGCTTTTACTACATACGGCACCGCAGGCGGTGACACTGATGATACATGAGATGAAGATGGAGCACCGGTGGAATGAGATGGCGGGGGAAACCGGAGGTCCCGGAGAAAACCCGCCCCAGCGCCGTGTTGTCCACCACAAATCTCACTTTGCGGTTGTCTGGGATAGAACCCGGGCCCCCTTGGTGAAAGCCAAGTGGTCTAACCACTGAGCCACGGCACGGCCACATAAGAATTGTGAAAAATGCTACATAGGTCAAACTAAAAGAAATCTAAAAACCTGTCAAAGAGCACTTTAGAAACATCAGATTGAAACAAAAAGATAAGTCAGCAGTAGCATTTCACTTTTGGAATGAAAACCATGACATTGATCCAAATCCAAAATTATTAAAAGGAGTGATAAACCAAAATAAATTGACAACATGGGAGAACATATTCATATGGAAAAATAAGGATCGCGTAATGAACTTTGAAAACCCACCAGTAGATAATTTGACAAAGAAGTTCATAGTTCCACCACCAGAGAGAGAGAGAGCAGACAACAGATGCCAGTTGGAAAGAGATTGAAAATGGAGGCGAATGTCTTTGAAACTAGTCTCTCATAAATATAAACAAGTGATGAGTATTAATAAACCAACTACAAATAGTTTCTGAGACAGATTTATCTGTTGAAGAGTGTTGACAAAGATAAATATGACAGTACGACAATAATAATTGGCGGTTTATTAAAAAAAAAAAAACACAAAAGTAAGCATAAAACTGCTTTTGTATGGGGAATTGAAATTATTTATTTAAATATCATTAAATATAATTTGTCTTAATGCCATTTTGTCTTAAAGGTACTTTTTAATATAACTAGTTCAAAATGCATTAAGTCCCAAGTGTTTTTATTATCGTGGTATTAAAGAAAAAAAATCTTGATGATAACAGCATTGACATATTTGTACTATAGTTAGGTACTGTCAACCCACCACAAAAAGGCAACTGGGGTCAGAGGAGGGAGAGGGGCTTGAACTGTTTATCTGTTCTGATAATGGATCTGTTTACTATGATATGAGTGTGTGAATGAGAGTGAGAGTGCATATGAGCCACCCATACTGCCAGATCTAACACTCGTTTCAGGAACTTCAGTAATAGCTATTACGCATGGTTATGTGACAACACTATAGCATCTTTATCATATCTGGAAGGCATGCATAAACTCATGCGGACAGCAAAGTGATTATGTTACATATTCCTCTACCTTATCTTCTTGTCTTGGGTGAACAGTATGCTGGTTACACATAGGAGAGATCAATTTTTCTTTTCTCCTCTTAATTTTATTATGTAATGAGGTGTTTTTTGATTTGATGCTCTTCATACAGACAGTTAAGGTTTGAAAAGATGGAAGATATTCTCTGGACGGTATTAAAACTCAAAAAGGCACTCAGGAGATAGCATTTCAGTGATTATGTGGGAATGGGGAAATTATGGGCAACTGGCTATAAGAACTTCCCTCTTCTGCCTCTGAGAAAGAGTAAAAAGAAAAATAAACATTTTTTAAAAAAATGCTAATATTACACAGAAAATGAAGCTAGTTACAGTGGAGTAATAAATATTACACAAATAAAAATATTTGTTAATTAATGTCCACTTATCTTAAGAAGTTGATGTTAATACCTCTTTCTTCTTTTTTAAAAAATCAATTTCATGAACATCTGCTCACATCGTCAGTTAACACACTTCGTCGCCTTGTTTACTTTGTCGTCAACGATACTATGTTTTTTCGTATTACCAAAATCTGAAGACGAAGCAAACCTAAAAACAGAATCAACTGCTGGTATTTCAAAATTCATTACGCAACGTTTATTTTTAAAATAAATATCTTTTCCCAAAATATTAAATCTATCGGACCATTTAATTGTTTTAATAATCTAACTTCAGGATTTATTTCATGGTTAAATGACCAAAAATTATCTGCTACGGCCGATTTACCAGCTTGTTTATACTTGATGTTACGAAAATGTTCTTTCGTTCTGGTTTCCAAATTACGTTTCGTCTTTACAATATAAACCTGATCACAATCTAAACAATTAAATCGATAAATACTAGATTTTTTATTATTAGGAATTTTAACTTTTTTAGAAAAATTAGTAAATTTTCAATACTATATTTATTTAGAGAAACTAAAGTTATACCAACTTCTTCAAAAGTTTTGAAAATGTTTATTAACCCAAGGATGGTAAGTAAATTTTTTAAAATTATAATTGTCTTATTTTTTTAATGGTAGAAATATCATTAATACTTTTTTGATATTTAAATTTTTTCAATCTTCTTTTGTATAAAGTATTTATTAAAACCATTAATTAAAACAGTATTAATATGTTTATATTCTTTATTAAATTTTTCTTTATTCAGGGGTATATTTATTAATCTATAAATCAAACTATTAAAAACAGCAAATTTATGTTAAAAAGGGTTAAAACTTTTATTTTTTATGTAATTATCAATATGAGAAGATTTCCTATAAATACCACAATCTAATTTGTTATCATTTCTTATTATTTTCAAATCTAGAAAAGGAAGAAATCCATTAATTTCAGTTTCTATTGTGAATTTTATAGCTTTATCTTGTAAATTTAGTAATTTTAAAGCATCATTAATTTGTTTTTCACGAACAATAGTAAAATATCATCAACTTATCTATACCATGTTTTAAAAATCAAAGGAAAAGCTTTAGTAACTTGAATTTCGAAAAAAACTCATAAAAAGATCAGCAAGAAAAGGTGAAAGAGGATTACCCATTGCTAAGCCAGAAGTTTGTTGAAAAAATTCACAATTAAAAGTGAAAAAATTTTGATCCAAACAAAAATCAGTAAGTTTAACAAAATCAACTATTAAGTAAATTTATTGAATTCTACCACCTTTTTTAAATAAATTAAAAGTTTTTCTCTAGGAATACTAGGAAATAAGGCAGTTACATCAAAAGAAATACGTTTATCAGTTTTAGATAATAGAACACTAACAATCTTTTTTATTAGTTCAAAAGAACTTTTAATACTTAAACTTTCAAATTTATCAAAATTACAACATTTTTTGTGTAACCATTTTGAGTTTATAAAATTAACAATAACTCTCATTTTATTTCCAGGCTTATGAATTTTAGGAAGGGCATAAATTCTAGGTAAAACAGGATTACCAACTTTTACAAAATGTTTTTCTTTGATATAACTTTCACTTCATTAAGTATTTTATTAAAATTTCTAATACAAGATGTTAAAGGGTCTTTATTAATTTTTATAAAATCTTCACCTTGAAGTAAAAGGTTTACTCTATTAATATAATCTAATTCATCTAAAATTACAATTCTATTATCTTTATTCGCTTTAGTGAAAAATCTTTTTGATTTAATGATTTAATAATATGTTTATTATTATTTCTTTTTGGTTTGTATTTATCTAAATTTTGCAATATTTTGCTACATTTTAATTTAATCAAAGATTTCTTATTTTCACTTAAATCTTCACTAGCAATTTCTATATCTACAATATAATCATCTATATTGTTTGAAAAATCTACACACGTTTTTAAACCTTGATTTAAAAAATTTAACTCTTTCATTAAGGTTAGAATTTGATAAATTAACAACATTATCTTTATTATTTTTAATAACTTGCTTTAATTTATTTTGTTTCAAATGTAAATTATATAATTTCTTTTTTAAGTTAGCAGTTTTATTTTTCATATTTACATTAAGAATATGAAATAATTTGGATTCTAAATTAAGCCATATTGTATAGCCTAAAATCTTTGTTAATTTAAGATGTAAATCATATAATTTAAGTACAATATTACTTAAACTTTTAAAAACTAAACTTCTTTCAACTTGAATTACTTTTTTCTCCGCTGCTTTTTGATGAATACTATTATTATCAAATTTAATAGTTTTCTAACGAATATAGGAACTACTTTATGTTTTAAACAAAGATTTAGAAAACGAATGTCTGCAAGAATAGATCTTTTTTTCTTTTGAAGTTTTAAATATAGCTTAATTTCAGATTTAGTATCTATAAAATTTAAATTAAATGCATAAATGTAGTTCTACGCAAAATTATCCATAGTAACCTAAAAGTGAAAACAATGAAAATGGATGCTTCAAATTAAAAAAATAAATAAAATAAAAATCCCGAAATTAAATTATTAAAACAATTAAATGTTCTCATAGTTTTAATAGTGTGGGAAAAAATATTTATTTTAAAAAATAAAAATTGTGTAATAAATTTTGACACACTGGCAATTGATTCTGTTTTTAGGTTTGTTTCGTCTTCAGATTTTGGTAATACGAAAAAAACATAGTACTGTTGACGACAAAGTAAACAAGACGACGAAGTGTGTTAACTGACGATGAAAGCAAATGTTCATGAAATCAATTTTTTAAAAAAGAAGAAAGAAGTATTAACGTCTACTTCTTAAGATAAGTGGACATTAATTAACAAATATTCTTATTTGTGTAAATGCACATATTTTGATTTCAGGAGATAACGTAAAAAAATGTTTCATTATTTCAATAGATACAAAAGCATTCCTATTTATATTTGCTCCACTCTAATACCATAAGTTTTATATATTTATATGATGAAACTGTCTGCCTCAGTAGCGTAGATGGTAGCATGTCTGTCTCATGTTCAAGAGGTCCCGAGTTCAAATCTTGGTCAGGGTAAGTTATCTGGATAAGGTTTTTCCAGGGTTTTCCCTTGTCCTGAAAGATGAATATCTAAGCTCCATGGACCCTGGGCTCATTTGAGCTTCATTTCAACCATTTCATTTATCATCCAATATGATATAACTTTGGAGGACGTAAATTAAAAATATATAATGAATTTTATACATTTTATATATATTAGAAAGCAGAAAACAAAATTTAAGAAAAAATAGAACAGGAATTTAAAATGTAGAGCAGTCAGATATCTTGGCCTAACTTTCGATTCAAAATTAATGTAGAACCAATACCTATCTGAAATTACCAAGAGCTGCAGACATCACATTAGACAATTAATATATCTCATCTCACAAAAATCTCCATAGCTATGCAATAGAAGAGAATGATCTACACGTCATTGATTAGATCTATATGGCAGTATGTGTGTTCTATATGGGGTTCTGCTGCATATTGGTAAGCAAATTGGTATGTGTGAAACAGCATGCTGCATGACAACATAAGAACTGTGGAGGACAATGAAGTCTGCTGCAAGAGCTATAGTAGCCTAGAGAGCTCCTTCAACAAATATCCGAATCCTCTAATTCAACAAATTCCAGCTAATTAACCTCCAAATTCTGCAATAAGAAGACTGAAAAGAAAAAGAAATGCCGCTCCAAGACTGAAAATCAGTTTTTTCAATCAGAACTTCAGGACCATCACTGGATGGCCTCCTGAGTACATGTTTCAAATTATTGTTATTGTGCTTTGTATTTTCAGAACTGCAATGTATTTATTATACAATAAATTTATTTGAATTAAAAAAAAGAAAGGAATTTTTAATATTTGATGTGTACACCACATGAGCTTCTCTGTAAAACTATTTTTATTAAAACTTATTCCTCTATCTACTTCAAATTAGTTGAGATAAACATTATACTATGGCTAATTTTCTTATAGATGCAAGAGGTTTATAGGAATTCAGTAGCGTTTATGCAATCAAAGCCTCTGAAGCTAGATACAATATGACAGCTTTGAAATTCAATTCTTTTTTGCATGGCCATGACTTTTGCATGGAAATGACTTCCCATTTGAGAGAAATATTTAAAAAAAATAAAAATGGCTTCCCACTTGAGAGAAGTATAAGGATTGATCCATTTAGACAAATAAAACCAATATTTACTAAATGGCTCCCGAAAAAAAAAAAGTATACAACATAAACTCTGTTTCAACAAGATTTACATTTTTTTTGTACAGTAAGATTTTATCTATGATTTCCAAGTTGTGCAGATTCTCAACCAGAATGAAGAGGACTCCTCAGAATATTCCTAGGAAATTCAAGACATACATTTCATTTCTCATGAAAATATCTTAAACATATGATATTTTAATCCAAATCTTAGAAGCCAATTTTGAGAACAACATTTTCAAAAAATTTTTCCACACACAGTGAAATCTCATGAAGAGGGAATATCTTGCAACATTTTCTTCACATCCTTGTAAGATACTGAATTTTAATATCAAATTTGATATTTAACTGACTTTTCATTTTTGAGTTATTCTATTCTGTACTCTGTCTGCCCCCCCCCCCTCTGTCTCTCTCTCTCTCTCACACACACACACACACACACACACACACACACACACACACACACACAATTCTTTTTCTAAAAATGTTCCTTTTTAGTTCACAAAACATGCATTATCAAATTTTTGGGTGTAATCTCTACGTACTATATCTAGTAGAGAGAGTAAAAATACAAGTTATATTAATCTTTTGGCAGTTTTAACCATTTATAACATAATTTGTTGTTAGTTAAAATGTTCAGTATTTCAAGTTCACGCATTTAGGAATTAAGTACATAGCTTTGTTTCTCATTAGGTCTGCAGAGTAAACAAAATTATAAAGCACAGCTATCCTATTTTTAAATTTAAATTTGGAATGAATACAATTAATTAGTTGTGCAATGTTAATCAAAATACCTAGAACCCTTTTATAATAATTAATCCTAATCCAACTAATTAGTCAAGTCACAAACCACAAGTTGCCAAGTTCTAATGAAAGTCCAATAATCTTGTATATAACAGCTTCTTTTTTTAAACATTTGTCTCTTGTACATAAAACCCACCTGTTTCTAAGCAGCTATAGCAAAATGACTGCTGCAAAAATTTCCTAAGACATTTATCATGAAATATAAGAAGAACAACAATACCTTTTTAAGAATAATTTACAGAATATACATGAATTGTGTAAGAAGTCATGTGATTATAACAGTGCTTTGAGTTATTGTATTCAAACATGGATTTACACAACCTTTTTAATATATGGGATGGACTTTTAAATGTGTTCTTTTCTGAGAAATTATGATACAGAAAGTTTGGTGGAATGTGAACTTCAAAATAACAAATTATGGATATGTGAAAATTTATCTGAATTTGATATTAAAAAAATCTGCCAAACAAATCTGCCCAAAGATAAATCGTTTAGTAATAAAATTGTAGTTCTAATTATTAAAAGCAGAAATAAGTTTTATGTGACTTTTAGGTTTAACAGAAAAGCATAATTAATCCTGTCATGTTTACTTTAAACTGCTTCTGCTTCTTCCTATCTTAGGATTGTACTTTCGAAACTTTCTCCCGAAATATGGATAGACACATTAAAAATTCTGTAATAACTTTAAAATGTAATGCCGAATAATAACGTGGTCCAATAACGTGGTAGTTTAATTTTCGCATATGCTTACCTGGGCTGTCATGCTTCTGAACGGCAATGCTCCAAGAATAACACTATCATCAATTCTGTCGTACCAGTTTCTACTTGTAAATCTTTCCATAACAACATTGTATAGCAGTGATGGATAAAAGGATAAACGCGCGAACATAGCACTGTAAAAGATAAAGCAATTCTAACCACAAATTAATATAACCTATATAGGCAGGTGAAAACACTGCCTAATTCTCTATTGCAATTAGTAAATACGCACACCAAAATCGTGAAGTTTCTAATTTCCTGCTTGTAAAAGTGGGACACCACTACGTACCTCATCGGGAATGATTGTAAAGAAAGCATCTACAGGTGTATGATGAGCATTTATATGCATCACGGTACTTGTCAAAAGCCCGTCGTGTGTGTGCCTTACTATCTCTGTTTTGGTTGGTGGATGTGCGAGTATTTTCCTCTTGAAGAACATATGACATTTGCATTACAAACGTTTGGTTGAAAGGTCACTTCCGTTTCTCTCATATCTTGTAAAGACGATCGTTCGTGTAACCCACTTGAAACCTGAAACTCTTTTAAAATGCACTTTGATAAGAATCAGAATTACCATGCAGGATTACAAAACGAAGGGAATAGAAGGATGTGCTGAGAGAGAGAGAGACAGAACCTTGTCTTTAATTATTATTTATTCATTTAATTAAATAAAGGTCTCAAGAAGACAGGTATATTCCATTACAAAGTAGGGAGATGGCGTCCATAAAAGCTATTTTCACGTTAATAAAACAGAAAGCATCTACGGCTTGGTTTATAAACAATGGGTTTAAATGGGAAAGGAAAAAATACATTTGAATTGACTGTTTTACCTGTTGTTCCAGATGTTTATTTAGACAATACGTGAAACGGAGAGTTCAATCAAGAAATATTTAAACCAAACACCCAAAAAGAAAGAAATAAACGAGCATTTAAATTTTCATTATATGTTGTTAATGTGCTGTGACACAACTCTGAATGTTTTAAATGGATCGTAATATAAATTCATATTACCAGAGTAACTGCAAAATATTAGAATGAACATAAGGCGAGGCAAGACGCGGTAGGTCTATCGCCACTCAATAGCTGACTAACCAGTGAAGTAGGTAGAAATATTTTCTTCAATGACTATTCGTTTTTCAAACTGCTGTCAGTTAAAGAAGTGTACGCCCGAGTTCAAATCTCGGTCACGGTGAGTTACCTGGATAAGATTTTTGCGGGGTTTTCCCTTATCCTGAAAGACGAATGTCGGGTAACTATAAGCTCTATAGACCCCGGGCTCATTTGAACATCATTTCACCCATTCCATTCATCGTCCGATACGACTTAACGTTGGAGGGCGTAAATTACAACAACAACGACGACGACAACAAAAGTGTACGAACGTACAAACTTCCCTCAGTATCGAGAATTAATGGCACGAGAGCCCATTCTGTGATGAATGGCTAAAGAAGCCAACCAATTCACTAAATTAGAAGTTGGCACATTTATGTCTTCTGGAAAACATTAAGCAGTTGGGAGGGAGGGGAGAGAAAAAACGTGCAGACGACTTAGACATTTTCAAAAGTGTTCTAAGTAGAACAATTTATGAGTTGTAAGACAAGGGTGAATATCCAAATGCCAAAAGGCTGAGCAATTTAGTGAGGGATATACGGGCTCTGTATCCTCTATGCATAAAATTTTGAAATATCTTGGGTTCAGTGATAGGATAACCAATGATGGTCGTAAATTTCTGCTTGAAAGAAGTGATATTGTTGCTTAAGATAAAAATTTCTGCACAAAATGCAGAACGATAAAAGTACAAGTGACCCCGGGCCCAACTTTTATTTGGATGAAACCTGGGTTAATCAAAATCACCGCAGGAAGAATTGTGTTTGAACAGTTTGTGTTTTTATGGCTTTCGTACTATTCTTGATATCGAATTTAAGGACATGTTTGTATTTTAACTGCAACACATCGAAGCAATAACGGAGCTCAGTTTACCAGCTAGGTGGTTTCAGACAGACAAAGACATATATCTTCCATCTCTGTGGGCCACTTGCTGTAGAACTGGCAACGTCAAGAGGGTACGATCACTGTATTGGCTAGGCTCACGTTTATTTTTATTCTATACCTACAGTGATTGACTATAATTCTTCTTCTTCTCAGGCGTCTTAATCTGCTGGTCGCGCCGTGGCTGAGTGGTTAGACCGCTTAAGCTCACACCAATACGGCCCGGGCTGATCCCAGGCGACCGCAAAGTGAGATTCGTGGTGGACAACACGGCGCCGGGGCGGGTCTTCTCCGGTTTCCCCCGTTATCTCATTCTACCGGTGCTCCAACTTCATCTCGTGTATCAATAGTGTCACCGTCTGCGGTCCGTATGTAGTAAAAGTGAGTATTAAACACTACACATCTCATAGTCAACATGAAAATTTCAATGCCACGTCCGGGATTTGAACCACGGATCTCGTGGTTTCCGTTGTCGCTCTAACCCTTTGAACTACCATGGCCAACTTGCCGTCATGACATTAAATTCTCCATTTGACTCGTATATTTCCCCGGTAAACCACTACGGGCTCTCGCATTCGAGATACACCGTTTGTGGCAACTTACTATTGTAAGTACTTAAGTCCCAGGCTTCATCATTTAACTCTTTATTATTTTAGTTAATTGATGGAAATTAGTCATTTCTTCATACTAGCCGTATATAGGCTAAGGTTTTTGATAGATAGAGAAAACATGAAAAATTCAATGCCATCGGGATTTGAACCACGGATCTCCTGGTTTCCGTGGTTAGAGCGACTGGACGGAAACCAGGAGATCCGTGGTTCAAATCCCGACCGTGTCATTGAATTTTTCATGTTGACTATCAAAAACCTTAGCCTATATACGCCTAGTATGAAGAAATAATGAATTTCCATCAATTAACTAAAACTACACATTTCATTTTATTTTCTTGGTCTGTTCTGGTCTCATGGAAGTCAAATTTCATTACTCCATCTGTTTTGCACCTCTTCCATCGGGTCTTACTTCTTTGAGCTTTAGCGATTGGTCTCAATGATTCTGCAAACATAATCTTTCCACATAACTTGGAATTGTTTAATTTTATATTCGAGTTTTAAAATATCAAATTCGCTCATGTTCTCATTTCTGCTGTCTCCCCCCCCCCCCCTAAATAGAACAGTGTAGGCTGAAACTCCTCTAAAAACCATGTCAACAATTTCCAAGTTTTTCTCTTCTGATTCTTGGTGATCTAGCATTCTAACTTAAACATGAGGAGCCATAAACATCACTTTTTACAATTTAACTCCAATCCCCTACAAGTTCAAGGGCCATTTGCAAGTCCTGAAAAACTCAATGTTAAAATTATAATTAAAAAGAAAAGGCGCTCGTGGGTCGTGATCTACAGACTTAATACCACATTCCAGTTCCGTGTTCGTCTCAAAGTAGAGATTATCTACTAAAAGAGATACGAACAACTACCTATACACAGTGTTCAGGGACATTATGCCATTGTAGGGTCGAAGTGGTTTTGTGCTACGACCCTCGTTTTCACTTTGTGTCACTGGTGTTACTTAGACATATTAGAGCGATGGTGAACCATTTTTCTTAATCATGGTGTGGGCGCTTACAGACAATATTGACTCCGAAGATGATTTATCAGTGAACATGGACAAAACGAAATGTGTAGTGTTTAAATGCCCGCGTTTACTACACGCGGCATCGCAGGCGGTGACACTGATGAAACCTGAAATGAAGACGGAGTACCGGTGGAATGAGATGGCGGAGGAAACTGGAGATACCGGAGAAAACCCATCCCAGTGCCTCGTTGTCGACCACAAATATCACTTTGCGGTCGCCTGGGATCAAACCCGGGCCACATTATTCCCATTACGGAAACAACTGCACCTGCAGTTAAACCACTTTTATATTATTCCGAACAAGATGTAGTAATTTGCAGCTCAATAGGCACACTGGAAGGATTTCGCATCCAAAAGGTGCACCATCTAAAATAAAGGAAGAGTGATTTCCGAAGCTGGTATCATTACGTATGCTCCTACTTATACCTGGCTACTAGTACGTTCCATCAAACCTCAACTTCCGAATTCGTAACATCTTTAACGCGATATAAAATCGACATTATAGTTGCCGAAGAAACATGGTTGACACGCACTAGAAATTCAATGGTCTCCATTCCAAATTTTAAGGCAGGATAGTTTACATGGAGGAGGAGGTGGGGGAGTTATAGCTCTTATACACCTTTCTTTAATAGTCACGTCTTTCCATACCATTGCTCCGCAAGCTGACATCACGAAGGCGGATTTAAGAGCTTCATTGTTGTACCGCGCTGAAGTTTTCCAGAACGTTCGACTTCGGCATATCTAGAATATTCACCTTTGAGTGTTCCATCCTTCGATGGGAAAGGTTTAGGTTTCCTGAACGTTTCTTCTGTGACTGGTAGCGCAAGCGCGACAACCCAAGTTCAGTTGCGTTTGGAACATGGCTGTTACAATTACATCCTCGTTTTTCATATTCCAACGTCCAACACTGGGTTTAACTCAAGGCTTATAATTTACATCTGGGAACTTAGCAACCTCTCTTTTTGAACCAGTCAATTCTTTTTTACTGACGATCTTCTCTCTACTTGCCTGTGACGACCTACAAAATTAAATTTTCAATGTGCATCCTTCAACATGACCTGGACCTATTGGCAGTGACCTTATCTATCTAGGGCTCCACCTCAATTGCAATTGCCACTATTGTCCTTAAACGTGGTAGAATGCTCTTGCACACCCCTATGAATCGTCATCATCACCTTTTACCTCTCACATCGACAGTCAACTTTCCAGACTAAACTTAGACCATAACTTAACCTGAAAATGTCATGCTATGTATTTGCATTCGGGTGACTAAGACAATCTTGAAATACATTCAATGCTGGCACTGGAAACTCATCTGCAGTGCTTATAAACAATCTTTAAAGCTCTCTGTCAGTCCAAAACTGAACTACGGTATTACTGCTGTCATTAAAAGTATCCAGCAAATTCTCAAATTAAAATTATTCTATTTTGGCACAAAAGTGAATCGAGAAGATATTGACACATTGCTTCACTCACACTGTTTATTCACAGGTCATGTTTCAAGAGCTTTTGCTCTTATCATCAGCTGGTACTCGATTAGTGCAAGTTGTAGTGGTTTCCTCTTTCTCCGTATCGTCAATAGATGGCGTGATGTACTTGTCAAAGATGTCCGGTGGTGGAGTTTCAAAATTCATGACTCTATCACGATTTTTGTTAATGAAGATTTTTTTTCCATACGGAAAGGTCTATGGGGTGATTAACGTATTTTATTAGAGATGTTTCCAAGTTGATGTCATGTCTAGTATTCAAAAAATGAAAAGCCACTGCTGATTTTTCTGTTTCACCATTTTTTATGTTTCTTATATGTTCTTTAGTTCTGATGTTAATATTTCTTTTTGTTTTTCCTATATAAATTTTAGGGCAAGTTTCACATTTGATCTCATAGATTCCTGGTTTTTCTTTGGTAGTGATTGAATTTTAGGGAGGGCCTTTTAACAAATTTCTGATATTAAACCTATTTTGAGGTACAAGAATTATGTTGTGTTTTGAGAAGATTTTTTGGAATTTATTATGGGCTTATGGATGGAAGGTGAATTTTTAAAAAAAAATTTTCTCTTTTTCTCCTGTAGGTTCTAGACATAAAATACGTTAATCACCCCATAGACCTTTCCATATGGGAAAAAATCTTCATTAACAAAAATCGTCAGTCATGAATTTTGAAACTCCACCACCGGACATCTTTGATAAGTACATCATGCCATCTATTGACGATACAGAGAAGAGGAAACCACTAAAACTTGCACTAATCGAGTACCAGCTGATGATAGAGCAAAAGCTCTTGAAACATGTCCTGTAAATAAACAGTGTGAGTGAAGCAATGTGTCAATATCTTCTTCATTCACTTTTGTGCTAATTTGTGCTTCAGTGTCCCTACGCTTCTTTCAAATTTATACTTTGAGTTATTCTATTTTCTATCAAATTGGCAAAATAGTCTTAGCATATGTAAAATATGAAGCTATTAACAGTGAAGTAACCAAATATATAAAAATATAATAATTTGTAACATAAAACTTCACTTATAAGAAATGATGGAAGTTTTCTTATTAATTGAATAGGATTGTGAGTACGTGAAACAATCTCTCACATCAGCTAGCAAAATCACGACCCTATTCAATTAATAAGAAAATTCCATAATTTCTTATAAGTGAAGTTTTATGTTACACATTATTATATTTGTATACATAGTCTTAGCAGTTGGTGGTAAACTGGCAACCCGTAAAATTCTTGATGAACTCACTATACCATAATTTTCATATCATTTGGTTCTTATAATAAAATTCATCCCTAAATTATTTTTCACGGAAACTCCACTATAAATTACAATTGGGTGTGGAAACAATTTGCATTACAAAATAGGACATCTGATAAACATCAGGGTACTTACAAGTTCTTGAAAGCGTTAAGGAACTGCAGGGAAGGATGGTTCATAAGCGACCACCACACTAATTACCCTCAACTTCTACCTAAGGCCCTAATTTTTTCTTCTACTTTAAAGAAACATACGACACTACTATTGTGATGGACTTTCTATTAGACCAGGTCTACACTTCCCAATCCTCATCTACTCATATTTTTTGTAGTAATGGATCTCTATCCTCATTGGTTGCAAGTGAGGCCGATCTTAACCAACTTCAAGATCCAGTTCCTCAAAACCCTAACCTGTGATTTTTTTCAACTACTCAGTAGCAATTTATTAAGCTTTGCGCTCTTTATGCCTAAATCTAATTCAGACATTCTCCTCTGTGATGATACCAGTAATGAGATATAAACCCTCACCAACTTTCATATCTGTCCCAACTTAGACTGGTGGGAAACATGTTTTCACGAAGTCTACTCACTTCAGCAGAGGAATAATATACTCTTCACTTCTCTGGATCTCAGGATATTCTAATATATCCAGTAACAAACACTGACACCCCAGCAAAACCTGTCGCTCATACTCCTGCTACACATACTTCCCTAGCAATACATGTATCTGACGCCAACTGCTTTACAATATGGAAACACATTTGAAACTCAGGAATCAAAGCCTCCTCCTTGGTTTCTATTAGGTGATATACATAAAGCTGAGATATCAATCTCGGAAAAACTCAACTTAGGAGATGCATCCACTCCAGCATATCTTTTCTACATTGGTAAATGAGACATAGGCCGGAAATAATATCAAATGAAGAACTGTGGGGAAAAACCAACCAAACCCCAATATACTGTCAAATAAAACAAAGAAAGTGGAACTGGATAGGCCATAGGTTGAGAAAACCAGATGGAGCCGTTGAGAAGACTGCATTAGATTGGAATCCTCAAGGAGTAAGAAAGAGGGGACGACCTAAAAAGACATGGAAGCGATCAGTAGAGGAGGAAGCCAAGGAAGGAGGGAAAAGCTGGAAAGAAGTAAAATGGCTGGCTGGAAACAGAGTACGCTGGAGGAACTTTACTGCTGCCCTATGTTCCACTTAGGAATAACAGGAAATAAGTCAAGTAAGTCAAGTCAAATGAGACATAGCCTTTTGTCAATGTGGTCAGTTTGGCGACACCAATCACCTCTTTTGCCCTACTCTGAATCTTTTTATGCATTTATCAGTTTTAAATTTGGTACATATCCATGGAATATACTCTCCTAGTTATATACATATTATTATATCACCTCTTCTCTTAGCACAAAGAGCTACCACTATACATATATTTACATCCACTATCTCTGATGTTTGACACAGATATCTAGCTGCAAGTGTAATTTTGTACAAGATACCCAAATCTATCATGCCATTCAGGCAAAATGTTCAAGAAAAAAGTCAAGCACCTTTCGTTAAAACATAAATGTTGTACTGTAAATAATATTGTCACCGTATAGCATTCTTGTACTGCTGCCACAAGCCGGAGCTGGGCACGTGGGCAGGAGAGAAAGAGACAGAGAGGCTCCAGAGCATTCAGTCCATTGTTGTTGCCGCAAAATTTCTTGGAAGGTCTGCAACTTACTAGAAACAATGGCTGAGGGGTGTAAATACCCTGCAAGGTATTAGAGCATCAGTTGTTTGTTGGTTATTGTGACAGTCAATGATTGAAGTGTACCGCAGTGATTTCATTAATTTGTTTTCATGCAGCAAAATGCCGAGTCAGCCTTAAAGACAGTTGATTGTCAATTTCATGTCTTTTTACTGCAGCAGAAGTTGTTCTAAATTTCTGCAAACCAGATTTCCAAATCTACGTAACCCACACAGTCACATTATGTAAGATTGGCAAAGTCATATATACTTATTGTATATCGGCGAATAAATTCTGTTCTTTTTCATTCTCAGTGACATGTCTGTTTTCTCTAATGAATTCATCAGATCATTCCTTGTTGCATAGCACTGAGGTAGTTCAAGGGCGATTGCTACAGAATTCATCATGGATGCTTGTGTTTCTCTCAATCTCCTAACATAACTTAAGGCAACACATATTATATGCATGCTGAAGTCTGAAGTGAGTTTCAACAGAGAATTCAATGATAATATACTGTTGAAACATCAATTTCAACCATTTTGCAAACACTGTGATTATGAGGTCAGAATTTGTCAACACTTAAGTGAAGCTGTAAATCATGACAATGCAGTAGATTTTATAACATTATTAGAATTTCAGTTGTAACAAAGGCTTCTCAGGAATTTCTGTATGACCCTCATAAATGCAATTAAATAAGTGGAAAATTCAAAAGTGCAAAATTCATATCAGCAAAATACTATAATCTCTAAAATTATCATTATTATTAATGATGGGATGATAGCACTATTTCTGAATATTCAATACCAATAATGATATTTAAGTCTGACTTTTAAAGCATTCACTTTGTAAAAAGCTGTAGAGGAAAAATGTGTTCACTGAATTATTAATAATTAATAATTATTAATAATTTTCTGTGTATAAACACATGTAACTAATTTGTTTGTTCTTATCTTTTTCAAATATGCATCACGTTCTGACAGTGATGGGGAAACTCGTACACTGTTCTTTCAACAGAAGTTCCATGAACTTTACTCAGTGCATGAATGTAACATGCTTCTTAAATGTATCAAAATTAACAATATTGGAACACCACAGCGAAGTGAAACAATTATTAAATTATAGATGACTCATATTTTTTACACATCAGCTTCACTTACGTACGTACACTGACAACATGTTTCGCGAACTATTGTTCACATCTTCAGCTCATATTGTGACTAAAGCTTGATCCAAAGGTGTGGGTAGTTCTGGAGTTGCTGCTGCCATTTGTTGATTTTGTGATGAATTTAAATGTGGGGTTGTCTTCTGGCAGGATTTCGACATAAAAACCAACTAATGAACTTCAAAATCTTCAGGATCCTGAAGGCCATGGAGTTTGCAATGGCCGAAAGCTCGACGTTTATTAATTTGACACGGCTGATCATCCGCAAAGCCTTGATTAGTAATAATTTAGGCAGAGAAGGTTGGGCATGGACTACACTGAGTGTACATAAAATAACAGGAGACAGGAAAGGAATGAATTTAGATAAATGTCCTTTCTGTGGGTGAGAAGATAAGGAATTACATTATATATTAGAATGTGAAGAAAGAAGATTCTGTAGAGATATATAGCTAAAAATAGAATAAAAATACAGCAATTATAAAAATAATGAAATTAAAACGAGAATATAAATTGATTACAGGAATTTATGGGAAAAGCAAAGTAAAAATGGCATAGGAAAATAAAAAGGATTATGATTTAATTTGAGATTCACTGTACATAAATGACCAGAGTTAAAATGTTTGCTGGATTAAGAGGTAAAGCAACTCAACAAATTTTATCTAGCAGTAGCAGCAGTTATTATTGTTATTATTATTATTATTATTATTATTATTATTATTATTATTATTATTATTATTATTATGAGGGCAAATAAAAAGGTCTTTGGCTGGCCCCGTAGCTCAGTCGGTAGCGCACCCGCCTGCCGTGCTAGGGGTCCTGGGTTCGATTCCCGGCGGTGGGAATGGGGATTTTTCTCCGACCAAGATAATTCCCCATCTTCCCCAGAGCCTGGAAGTATGAATGAGAGTATGAATGTGTGTGTGATCTAATGATTAAAAAAAAACCTAACGAATACGAGTTAACACCTTCGGCATGTTCTAAAGGAGAATGGCCGGCGATATAACCATTGTAGTTAAAGGCGGGGTATAAATGAAACAAGCAAAAAAAAAAAAAAAAAAAAAAAAAAAAAAAAAAAAAAAAAAAAAAAAAAAAAAAAAAAAAAAAAAAAAAAAAAAAAAAAAAAAAAAAAAAAAAAAAAAAAAAAAAAAAAAAAAAAAAAAAGTCTTTGACCCTATTATTTTTCTGGTAAAATAAGATACAGCTAACTGAACTTGTACACATTATTCTTCGAACCTTTGACTATTTTTTCACACAGTCCCTGTGCCAGTTCAGACATCTGTCCCATCGCAGCACTAATTTTGCAATGTCACTGCGGTAGAAGTCAGTCGTCTAACTACGGAACTAGACTAGGTTTGAACTTGCAGCCTAGAGATTAGTAGGCAAGTACCTAACTGAGCCAACCAGGCCAGCATGGCCAAGGGCCACCAAGCCAGGTTATTGCAGAAATATGATTTAATATGCCAGCTAAATCAGCTTCATTCACATCTCGAAGTTGATGTTACATAACAGCGCTACTCCTTCTATCATTATTTTGCATACTGTTGTCTTGACTTCGTCGACGCACATCATTGTATGCAGGTTTTCATGGCCATTTTCCAACTCAGAAAACCACCATCTCAAACTTCTTAAAGTAAGACACCTTTCCCCATATGTTGGTTGCATTTCCCTGTGTATCTTTATGGGTGTTCATTCCTTACTCCACAGAATACACTTCGTTGCTCAAAAGCCATGGATGTACATTTGTCACACCTGTCATTTTGAATGCACTGAAAGCAGCACATGGAGATTGTTCCATGAAAAGTCCAGTACTTCAAATGTATATGTTGGCTTTTGTTTTACATTTATAATTTGGCTGAAAAAAGAAAAAATAGGGGCAAAGACTTTTTGATTTGCCCTCCTATTTGTTTGCTAGCAATGTGGTCAATCGCTAGGATCCCATCAGCATCAGAATTTTGCCCTACTGTTCTTTTATGTCACTAAATGTACTGACACAGGGTGTCACTTTTAAGTACACTTAAAAACCATTAAACTAGACTAGGTTTGAACTTGCAACCTAGAGATTAGTAGGCAAGTACCTAACTGAGCCAACCAGGCCAGCATGGCCAAGGGCCACCAAGCCAGGTTATTGCAGAAATATGATTTAATATGCCAGCTAAATCAGCTTCATTCACATCTCGAAGCTGATGTTACATAACAGCGCTACTCCTTCTATCATTATTTTGCATACTTTTATACACAAAAGTTAATGGATTATATTTATTCTCTCACAGGAAATTTGGTAATTCTATAAAGAACTATTGTCCAGAAAATCTATGGGAAACATATGTGAGGTAATAACATGGAAACTCGACACCTTTTATTCTTCATCTAGCATATAGTTAAATACAATAATGCACAGCTTAAAAAACTTAAGCGTCGAAAGTTAATCTCAAAATATTAGACAGTAAGACTTTGATACCATAAAGTATAGAGGGTATCAAGTTAACAGTGGTAGCGAGTTATCAATAATTATTACTATTGCTAATTTTTTACATCCACATTTCTAATAAAATACTAATATTGCTGATATCTAATTATGGTTTAATATAAAATTAGAACTTGCAATATTAAACTAAAAAAAAATAAAGATGCCATGTAATCACAATACTAACTTTATTGAGAAATGCAAACAATTTTCTTGCACATTTAAAACACCATTCCTCGCTATCTTAATTTTTGTATCCTTTTCTCCCCATATGTTTCTTCCCTTTTAAATGTGCATAAGGCACATATATACATACATATAATGTTTAATGGACAATAATATCAAATGCAATAATAGCAGTAGAATTCTTTCTTTAATAGATATATATTTATAAACAAATACATATTGCTTTTGCTTTCAGACAACATTGTGCAAAATAATACCTCTTAAATTAAAAATAATGCAATATTTCTAACACAGGGCTACAAGAAGGGTATGTATTTCTATGGTGTATAGTCTAAGATATGGCATAACAAGATACTTAATTCACATATGTTCAAATTTTTAAAGTCTTAAATTGGTTTAATTAGAACAGGTAATGAACATAGGTGAAGGTGACTAATTTGAAAAAGGTAAATTGGAATTAGCATTGTGATGTAATGTAACAATTAAAATTACACTGAGTCAACTGAGACACACTGTACTTCACATACCACAAATTTCCTTTCACTGCATTTTGCCTCCGCTTGAAGGCACTATCAAAAAATTGTCGACTGGCTAGAACTTGTATGTTCCAGCTGATCATGGTTCTCTGGAGATGAGACATCTGACGGCAATCCAATGAGGCTAAGTAAAATATTTTCTGGGGATAGAATGTCAAAATTCATTACATGTAATAAAGATAATAGCAAGTTAAAACTTGGTATTTAACGGAAAAAGACACATGCAGAGAACAACATCAAAGCCAAAAGTTTCAACCCAAGACCTTACAAACATGCAGCTATCAATAGCCTAACACTCAAACTGATTAACGTACTGATGGATGAAAAGCAATACATGATCGAATATACCCAAATAACAGAAATAGCGACAACAAATGGTTTCAGCAAAAAATTGGTAAAACAAGAAAATAAAAAGATTCAGTAGACAAAAACACCTGAGATCACCTAACAGCTTTCAGCCCACCCCCTCCCCACCAAAAAAATTCACATGTCACCCATGAGCAACCAGAAAAATTTCAAAAGATTTTTAATGAATTTAACATCACCCTGGCACCAGTAACCAAATTCAATATTACAAACCTATTAAAAAAACAAAATTCCTTTGGAAAAGAAGTCTGGCATTTATAGAATTAACTGTTCAGACTGCAGTAAGATATACATTGGAAAGACAAAACGTAACATTGGAACCAGATTAAAAGAACATTTTCGGAACATCAAGCAAAACGAAACAGATGAATCTGCAGTAGCAGCACATTTCTGGGATCATAACCACAACATAGAACAAAAAACCCAACTACTAAAATCAGTTCACAGAATCAAGAATTAAACATCTGAGAAAAGATTTATATAGAGAAACTCCCAATATATTTAATGAATTTTGATGTTCCATCAGAAACAATTTGATTTAGCTTCATTGTATCGCTGCCAAATGTCTTGTCTATGGAAAACCATGGTCAGCTGGAAAACCAAAGTTTTAGCCACTCGACAATTTCTTGATGTGTTCAAGTGGAGCTGAAACACATTGAAAGAAAATTTGTGGTATGTAAAGTATACAGAGTGTCTCAGTCGACTCATAGTATAATTTTAATCATAGGTGATTTTGTCTTCATTTAGAACAAACTTTGTGACAAAATGTAGCACATTAAATCCGCATTGTGTGGAAAAATCAATTTAACTAATTTCAAACAAGAAAAATTCAAATCATGCATATCATTTTAACCTTTCAAAAATATAATATGAAGAATAAAATATTAGAACTACTTGGCCTATGTTTTAAAGGAAAGTTGGAAATCCAACTTTGAGAAGAGCATCTACTTCCATCATTGATCTAGCTGTATAATCTGCATTATTATTGCAATCTAGAATTTTGTGAACTTGGCATCCTAAAGTAAGCTTGCCATAACTTGTTTCATTTAAATTAATTCAAATGCTATAGCAATTAAATCATTGTGCAAAGTTACTTAATATCGCAGATCTGTATAGAAGCCATTGAGAACAAAGGTAATTAGGTTTATTTGCACAAAATTATATGGGTGAAAGGAAATAAAGTTCTGGAGCAAAATAAAGAACATTGCACCAAGCTGAATGTACTGTATTGTATGTCAAAAATACAGAAACTGCCACACAACAAATATATTTATGAAACTGTGCCTGAATTAGGCTTCAAATGCCTCATGGCGATAAAATGACATAATATGGAAACTTTACTGGCTATCAAGTTCTGGCAGTGAATGTTTTACATATTTTGTGCTGACATAAATACAGTCACAAATAGTCCCGTTTGATAACAATACTAAATAAAGCACTATAAAAACAAATATATTAAAACCTTGATTCTAAAAGCTCTATAAAAGTGATTATCTGCTGAGTTTATCAACAATGCATACAATTATTTTTCAAAATCCATGACAACTTTAAGGTAAAATTAACGCCTTACAAAAATTCCATTTCTCGCTCAATTCCAACAAATTTCAACTGCTCTGTTGGACCATATCTGAAAGAAAGGAAAAACTCTTGTTTAGAAAACTCAAAATTCTCATTAAAATCAACTGAAAAACTGTATAATTAATTCCTGGTTGGTTTTCAAACCGACAGTTTACCTGTAGTCAAAGAAAAGTTCCTCCCCAGGCTGAATAGCTCTCTTTGCAAATATTCCAATTCGATGATCTCCATTTACCATCATGACTTTTGCATAGCAATTGGGATTGATGGAATGATTTGCAAATCTTATTTTGTTGCCTTTACGTGTAGCATCAACCACAAAATCTGTAACATATTCATCAAATGTAGGATGATGTTAAATAAAAGTAAACTGATAACAATGCATAATTTTAGTTTTTAGTACTGATTGTTGAACCTTACTACCGAATTTTAATGTTAAGTAAATTAAAACTTTAAAGACACGAATATAAGTCAAATTCAGTGATAGCTTATTAATGCTTTGGGAGTTATTATTAAAAAGATAAAACTAGATTAACTATTTCTTCTACTTTAACTGCCCTCTTATACCACTATATAGTGTTAGGGTATTCTTGTTCCTCTTAACAATTATGCGGGTTGAGGAATGGAATCTCTAAATCAATGAGAGAGAGAATCCAGAATGGGTGATCAACCCAATGCCTGGTATCAGAGGGAAATGGATCAGAATGAGGGCGAGATGAAATGATAGGAAAGATGGAGTAATTGGTGGAATGCTGACAGGGGAAACTGAAGGACCCGATGTAAACCTGCTCCGGCACCGTGTTGTCCACCACAAACCTCACTTTGTGGTCGCCTGGGATTGAACCATGGCATGGCCCGATTAACTATTTCAAGAAGAGATAAGATGTTTTAGTCACATATGCTTACTATGCAATATAAGCTAAAGCTCCATAATCAGATGACTCATCACCTAGATTAAAGAAATTTGTATACAATATAGATCATAGAAGAGTAATACATAATGAATTGCAGGATGTAAGCTAATATTTTATAAGTGATTTAGTAGAGTATGATTATTTTTCAATTGACATTATGTGCTATATACTCAACTAGTTGAAAGCTTTTGTGTACAGTTTTATAAATTTTCATTCATTTTTATCTGTTATTGGGTATTAGGGGTTTGTGAATAAGTGAACTCTTAACTATTACAATTGAGCAGATGTTTTAAAAACAGTGATGTATTGATAACTTATAAAGATGAGTTGGATTAGAAAAACTAACATCACTATCTAAAAAGAATCTGAATATGTTTCTAGGACTAAAAACTTGTCTCTATTGTCAGCATATATCCAATTAATTCTTCTGTCAATGGCACCATATGTGCACCAGTTTATATGTGGATGTGAAGGTAAAGTTAGTAACTTATTACTTTCTTGGAAGTGTTGAAAACAGTGTTGTTATGATAAAATTAACTTTAAAGAGAGTCGATTAAAGACACTAGACAACACTTACTTTTAAATTTTTCCGGAACTAGTTTCAGAGGCTTTGCCTCTATCATCGGCCGGCTCTCGACTGATTCTCGTTGGTGTAGCTGACGATACCTTGTCACAGGTCTCCTCTGGTGGCGGCTCAAGGAACTTGCTGAACAAATCCTTCTGGGGGATGTCGAAATTGAATACTTTGTTCCTATTTTTTGAAATGAAGATTTGTTCCCATGTGGATAGTTCTTGTTTTCCTGATGTATGTTTCAGTAGTTTTGGTTCTGGATTTATGTTGTGGTTTTTTTCCCAAAAATGTGTGGCAACTGCTGATTTTTCTAATTGTTTATATTTTATGTTTCTAAAGTGTTCCTTTGCTCTTGTTTCTAAATTTCTTTTTGTTTTTCCAATATAAATTTGACTACAGTCATTGCATTCAATTTGATATATACCAGATTTTTTGTTTGATGGAATAGCATCTTTGATGTTTGAGCAAATTAGGTTTTTTAAGGAGAAATGGTTGACTGGTGCTAGTTGAATATTTTGTTTTTTGAAGACTTTTTTGAATTTATCATAGGCCCATGGATGGTAGGTGAATTTTTTGAAAATCATATTAGTTTCTGTAGATGAGAGAGTTGTGGTTTCCTTTAGTAGCTTCTTCTTTTTTGCTAAGCTCACAAAAAAGTGAGCTTAGCAAAAAAGAAGAAGCTACTAAAGGAAACCACAACTCTCTCATCTACAGAAACTAATATGATTTTCAAAAAATTCACTTACCATCCATGGGCCTATGATAAATTCAAAAAAGTCTTCAAAAAACAAAATATTCAACTAGCACCAGTCAACCATTTCTCCTTAAAAAACCTAATTTGCTCAAACATCAAAGATGCTATTCCATCAAACAAAAAATCTGGTATATATCAAATTGAATGCAATGACTGTAGTCAAATTTATATTGGAAAAACAAAAAGAAATTTAGAAACAAGAGCAAAGGAACACTTTAGAAACATAAAATATAAACAATTAGAAAAATCAGCAGTTGCCACACATTTTTGGGAAAAAAACCACAACATAAATCCAGAACCAAAACTACTGAAACATACATCAGGAAAACAAGAACTATCCACATGGGAACAAATCTTCATTTCAAAAAATAGGAACAAAGTATTCAATTTCGACATCCCCCAGAAGGATTTGTTCAGCAAGTTCCTTGAGCCGCCACCAGAGGAGACCTGTGACAAGGTATCGTCAGCTACACCAACGAGAATCAGTCGAGAGCCGGCCGATGATAGAGGCAAAGCCTCTGAAACTAGTTCCGGAAAAATTTAAAAGTAAGTGTTGTCTAGTGTCTTTAATCGACTCTCTTTAAAGTTAATTTTAGTAACTTATGTTTTTAAAGCGGTTTCTGATAACGGCATGTACCATTGTGGAATTGAAATAGTTGATATATCAAGCCTTCAGGTTTTAAGATTGGTAATTTACACTATTCATCCCATGTTATAGTAGGCAGTATTTAGTTTCTAAGTACTGTATATGTTGATCCTATTTTAGATGCTTATTTACTTGTATACCTAAAATGTTTGCAAAATCTTGTCATTTTCCATATTAGATGGTGTATTTTATGAATGTTTTCTTTCAGTTTGAAAGGCAATATGAATGTCTCTGAAGCATTTAGTTTTAATGCAACACAAATAGACCAACTGAAATTAATTGTTCTTTCATACTAGCTGTGTGTAGGCCAAAGTTTCGAAAGGTAGAGTCAGACTGAAAAGTTCAATGCTACAGATGGGATTTGAATCACAGATCTCCAGGTCTCTGTCCAGTAGCTCTTAAACATTGAGCTACCATGACCAACGTGCCAGTATGACATTTAATTTTCCAAATGACTTGCATTTTTACCGGTAAACCCTAGGAATTCTTATAACTCACAAGACAACTACCTTAATGGTGACTTACAACGTGTAAGTACTTTAAGTAACAGGCTTTATAACCCAACCACTGTTAGGTCAATTAATGGATATGAATTGTTCTTTCACATCAGTCCTATGGAAGCCAACGTTTGGAAAGGTAGAGTCAAATTGAAAAATTCAATGCCATAGTCAGGATTTGAACCAAAGATCTTCCAGTCTCCGTCTGATTGCTCTTAACCATTGAGCTATCATGGCCAATGTGCCAAATGATGCTTTACCAGGAAAAATGCGAGTCAGTTGGAGAAATTAATGTCATACTGGCATGATGACCAGGGTAGCTCAATGGTTAACAGCAACCAGATAGAGGACGGGAGATCCTTGGTTCAAATCAATGCTATGACATCAAATTTTTCAGAATGACTACCTTTTCATTACTATACCTCGGCCGTTCTATCTCCGGCTCTGATATTTCTCGAGAGGGGGAAGCAGGCTGTTGCCAGTTCTTTAGCAGGAATTTCAAGCAGAGGAACAATGCGTATTTTAAATATTTCATGTATTTGCATATTTCACGAACCAGTAGCCATATTATTATAATAGCGATAATAATAGGACTTACAAACACTAAACATCGGAATTCACGCACGAAAAATATACCAAAGAAAGTTCACCAGTGCAAGCCGCTATTAGGCCACGTGGCTCAAACAAATTTAAGCTGGCAACACGGTGTTGGGTTTGGGAGCCACGCCTACCAGCGACAATACTGATTGGTGCTAGCAGACAGTTTTAACTTCCTGACCACGACACCGGATGTAGAGACTCCCAGTACTACCAACAGATGCAGTTAGTGTGTGTATGAAAGGTGTGAATGAAATATTCGAATAGAGTGGTGTTGTAATAAATATCTTGCATTATGATGAAATTGTAAATTGTATTTCAGTGTTTTAAAGTTAATATAGTCCTATATTTTCATTCTAAAGATAATTTTGAGGATATGTTTTCAATTGCTCATTACTGTATGTTGGTACTATTAGGTTTCCCCTTCCACCTTTTACAGTCGCAAAACGTCAGAGCCGGAGATACAATGGCCAGACAATAGACCATTTCTTTGTATGGACAGTGAGATCATTTATGGCAAACCTGCAGACCACATGTGCGCATGGTTCGCTTGCACTGCTAAGCACAAAGCAGGGAACCTCAAAACACATATTTTTAATGAAATTTTGGTGTCAAATTTTTGGGCAATGAATGTGCCAGACAAAATAAAAAAATAGGTAAAAGCTGCAACAATATCATTTGTCTGGAATGCTGTTAAATAAGAATATAATATTATCATTTACAATTACAATTGATCCAGCCTTAGAACTGGGCTTGATGTACATTTTGTTTCTCTCTATATTACCCCCATGTTCAACACTTGTACAAGCAGCCATGTTTATTCCCTTAAAGAGCTAATAATCACTATTGTCTAAACGAATAAGAGGAGTGAACCACACCACACAATATTAAATGGAAGCTATAATCTCCTTTTTTAATTCCTAATAGTTACCATTTCATATTAATAAAAATTTCAAACCAGATTTGATTAGCAAGTGTTTGAACATTTACTGACAACTGTACATATTTAAGATACTATATATTATGGCGTGCAATGATTTTAGGCATAGCTGACTAATTGATGTCATGTGTACACCAAGTTGGATTCTAAGAGTGGAACAATTCTTATAGCTGAATTACAAAGATCAAAATTATAAATATTAAAATTTCTTCTCATTAATAGTGCCAATACCCGGTTCTGGAAATCATCTGCTAATGTAACAATCATCCCTTTCATCTTCTAATACCAATAATTAAACCTACCATTGTTGAGATTGAACAGAAAACTGCACATGTATTTGTCGTACACCTTGCCACGTCGATCTGCTTCGTCTTGAGAGATGATCTCTCCACAGTACTCTGATATGAATTCATTTTTCTGGGCACTGTCCTTTAGGAAAATGCCCCAACCAGCCACATCTGACGGTGCCATCAGAAGATGTTTATCTAGTCACAAAAGTTAATGTTAGTAAGGCTTTGAAACTGTTGTTGAAAAAATCCAATGCTTTCATCCAGATTTTTGCTATTTACTTTCTCCTCTTATTGGTTATATAAGTTTCACTATAAACCATAAAGTTTGAACACAGTTTGCTATTCATAATTTAAGGTACATACAGTTTAATAAAAGCATGACATTTCTACATTTGTTGTATGACAAATTTTTTAATAATGAAAGTATATTTGCATATTTGTATAATGTTTCAATAAGCTAGTAAAAGTGATGTGAATTTAAACTTATGGAAAAATTAAGTCAAAAGTTGGAGCACTTACATCACTTACATAATTTGTCTTATCCTGTTTCACAAGTTAATTGCCTCCATCATCGGAAGTGATTGATTGGCTCCCAATGGTGTCATCCATTGTGTGGTGGTTATTTGTGGTGACATCTAGCTGTGAAGTGATGTCACCACAAACAACAAACACAGACCAAACAACACCACCAGAAACAAGTTGGTCGCTTCCGATACTAAGAGCAATTAGATCATGTAAATGTTTCAAGACATAAAATATTATAAAAATTATTTGTGGTTGGTTTATTGACACTCATCACTTTTTCATATATTTATGAGAGACTAGTTTCAAAGGCCCTGGCCTCCATTTTCAATCCAAGTGCATAGGATCTCTCAACGTTGCATGATGTTATTGGAACATGTGCAAAGCACTACAGTTCTTCTTCAGTGACTTCCCATTCGATATACCCCAAAAGTTTTTTTAGAAATTTTACACAGTGTTTCATAACCGGGGTTTCTTATTAATACCTTACCGAGTTTCTCAAAGGCAGTTTTAGTAACACTGTGAGTCTCTGAAGACAGTGTTACTATCATGTATCACAGGAAATGAGTTCCAAGGTATTATTTTGAGTTTCCAACTATGTAATAGCAGGTATTTTAGAGAAATGGATATGGATGTACTCTATCTTATCTTGGATACAAATATTAGCAAAACATTCCTGTGCTGCAGTAATGCTCCTTGTGTCTTCTGCATCTAAGCAGTACAACGGTTTTTACTTCATTGAAATATTCTGCGTAATATGACACAGCCTTTAATCAAGAAATCCACTGAGTTAAAACTGGCTAAGGAGGTAAAGATAAATTTGGAAGGATTTCATGAAATTTTTTAACTCTAATCAATGTCAGTACAAACACTTTTATTCTAGAGACGAGAAGATCTATGTCTTTATATCAGCTCCTATAGTCCCTCCAGGCTTAAAGTGGGGATGCACATAAACATTGCGGTTTGTATCACTCTGCCAAGAACATGTGGTTGAAGCTATCTGCCATCAGCTGTTTACATCTTACTCTTATTGCAACCGTTACATTCTTCTCTGCAGCAGTACAGGGTTAGTTTACTAAATAAACTAAACCATGTAATTAAAGAAACTGCTAAAGAACATTTACAGATAATTACAATTACTTTCTTGGAAGTGTTGAAAACAGTGTTGTTATGATAAATTAACTTTAAAGAGAGTCGATTAAAGACACTAGACAACACTTACTTTTAAATTTTTCCGGAACTAGTTTCAGAGGCTTTGCCTAGTGTCTAGTGTCTTTAATCGACTCTCTTTAAAGTTAATTTACAGATAAATTTCGATATGCTAAAGAAAAGTTATGAAATATAATTTTAGAAGTAAAAGTTTACATAAATCTGAGTTAATAGCCCATATCAAGAAATTTGTTATCACTGCCAATATGCAAAATGAGGAGGCGCTTACCTTTGTCAGTTGGATTATTTAAAACTTTATAAAGCCCACAAAAAATGCATCTTTCTTTGACTCTGCAGTTGTGTCTGTCCAAATCTTTGAAGTGACATGTCTCTCATTTACCCTGGTTTCATCTAGGTAATAAATTGTGCACCCTTCTACATGAAAATGTCTCACAGATCTCAGGTCAAGTCTCTACACCACAAAGCCTTCCCCATCAATTATCAGGTTAATTTTGTTTGTTTGAAAATCGAAACCTGATCTCTTTCAGCAAAGTGTGGAACATGGTTTTCTTAAACTTTGGAAGGTTTTGGTAACTATTCACTACCTTATTTACAGGAGGCTTGTTGTTTAAAAAACAAATTATATACTTTAAAATTAATAGCACTCTCAACAAAATCATCCATATGACTTATAACACTACATGATCTATCCATTCTCTTTTTAGGAGTTTTTACAGTTGCTGTTTGTTTAAATTTGTTTCTCACATTTAAAATAGTGTTCATTGATATACCATTTACCTCAGATGTTCACAGCCAAAGTGTCATAACAATGAAAGAAAAAGTTAAAACACATTTAATACAATAGTCTTTTCACCACTTTTTAGAGGCTTTCCTCTTTTATACTTCTGTACACTACTCTGAAGAATTGAGAACTATACCATAGTCACTTAAATGCGTACACGAAATACTAAATAGGACGAGTGACAAAGTAATGCTTTACTGCAGTAAAGAATGCAATAGGAGAAGTACCGAATATCACATGACAAATAGAAGTAAAATGCTTAAGCTCATGTTTAAATGTGTTAGAACTTAAATTACAATAATCATTCACCCGCTCATGTTTAAATGTTTTAGAACTTAAATTACAATAATCATTCACCCCATTCATTACTTGAATGTATACAATAAGTGATGATATTACAATGTAGTAACAAACTATTCCCATTTGTGCTTCACTGTTTCACTTGCTGTAAAAGTTGTGCTATGGCACAATGCTCACATCTGTATACACTTTAAGGCCAAATAGAGTATAACAGTTTCAGCAAGATGAAGTAAACCACCTGAGTGATAAAATGATGGTTAGGAGTGAAAATTTACTTTTAAATTTACATGATTTGGATAAAATCAGCTATTTTAATTTAAAAAAGATAAAATAAGTAAGCAAACCCTATATTTTGGCAAAAAAGCATTTATAAACATTATGTTTAGAAATCCAGGCTCTAGTAATAAGTCTATAAAAATATTTACAAAAATGGCAAAAACAATGTTGACTCAATTAACATCCTATTATTGGGAGACCAGATGGAGAATGAATGATTTCCAAGACAGAGCATTAGCAAACAACACTGATGTACGCAAGTGTTGCAACTTCTGACTCGACTTGCTGCTTCTTGTGCAAGTCACAAGAATGTGAGTCATGTAATCTAGGACAAGATAGTGTTTTTCACCAACCACTTTAAGTTCTGAAAAAATCTTATTGTCTCAATTGCATATCAAACCAAGCCTGTTTAATAACTTTGAGAAAGCAATGTACTGTGATGTTGGTGCATTTCTCTTCCTGAAAAATAAATGTTCAAAGAACCAGTGAAGCTAGAATAAAGAAGGAATATTTGTATGCTCTCAAATAAGGGAATTAATGAAATTTATGACATTTGAAAACCATTTAAATATGCAAGAAGGAGCTGCATGCGATAATTAAAAATGTTGTCATTAACTATTTAGGAAACTACAGGTCTGATCTACAGAGAACTTGTTAATTGAGATGATTGATAACTACAAGATAATGGGATGCAATGTCCTTCAAAATACACTTTTTGCACTTCTATCAGGATATTGTGGAAATGAAAAGACACTACCAAATATGTTGGCATATACACAATTCCCCTAGTGGCTTGCAATTGTATTTGATGTGCTGACAGCAGCTTTGAGGCCTCCCTCTACCGAAAGGTAAATATACTATTTGAGAGGTGAGTCCTGCATTCTTTTATCTCTTGACTTTGATGCGTGGGTGGTTATGAGCAAATACTCAAATAGATGCCTGGGATTTTGCTTCAGGGTCAAATTATATATATCCATCTTTCATCATCTGTAATAAAATCTGAAACACAGCAAGATGTTTCACAGTTAAATCTTTGCAGCATTTCTTGTGCTATTCCACACTGCAGAGCTTTTGTGCTTCAGGCAAATTATGGGGCAATCTTCCTAAAGAAATCTGTTTTATATAAAGGTGCACATGAATAGTTAAATCAAGAGGCAAAGTAATTTTTAATGCTAACTTATTGCTTAGTCCATGATATTTCCTATCATGTTTTTCTCGGTCACTGCTGTTGGTTTGTTACTCTTCTCTGCCCTTAAGAAATTGTCATTCCCTCTTAAATTCTCCAAACCAGTCGAACAGAGTAGCATGTGAGGGATAAAGGACCCCAAAAGCCCTCCTCCCTCAAATGTTCAAGTGACTGCATTTCAAGCCACATTTGAACCCATATCACTGCATGAAAATCATCTGTCTCTATTGCACTTCAGGCTTTAAACATAAAATGAGGGAAAATGCAACAGAGCTCTGCCTGCTTCCACTGCAATACCATTAAGTTATTTTGGCCCAGGAACAATGTTTTCTTAACAAGTTATCAATATTCCATGTCTGAATGCTTATCTACTGAAATATGTACCTCCTCTACTCGTAGTATGTAGTAGAGAAAGTAAAAATGATAATAGTCCAAATTCTTTCCAATTCTAATCTGGCAAGGAAACAAATTTTTTACCTGTTAGGGTCTGATATTCCATATCTACATTTGAGCAGTTCACTACAAACTGCATTAAATTTATTATATAGGTTTGTTATAAAGTTATGGTAAGTTTCACTTTATTCTTGCCTATTAACTAGTTGCTGCTTACATACATTTGATACAATGAAAACTCCATGCAAAACATCATATTTTTGATAATAAGATATAAGAATACTTACGCAAACCACGCTGGACGCTAACATTTTTGCATGATATCTTAGTGATATCAAACTGATCAGCTCCACATGTTTGGCACAGATCAGGATCACATTCTCTAACAGCGAGATAACATGGGCATTGCTTTGTGTTGCACTGAGCCTTACAGCGACAGCCTGGAAACCTGTTTTGACCTATACAGAACAAATTCAATTACTCTTGTCAGTGGTAGAAGCACATGTTACTGACAGCAACAAAGTAATTTTATGCTGAAATAATAGGTTTGTATGCACAGTAGTAAAACTGGAGAGGAAGAATTAGGTTTATAAAATTTGGACCACAATTAGGAACCATGGATATTTGTTTTTGATATGCCAATAATCTTACCAGGAATTGGTACATGCTAACAATATATAATATGCAAATACTAATGCTAATATTAAATGCTAATTTATCAAAATATTAAATGCTAATGCTAATGCTAAAATATGCTAATATAATATGCTAATATTCTTCGTTTAACCAGTGAGACATTAACTGAACTTTTTATATTTACCTTTGTATCTTGAACTGACGTGTCCTATAACATATAGATTATGTTCCAAAGGATGAAATAAACACAATACAACTAAACAAGAGGAATATACAAGGGTGAGTAAAATGAAAACCGAAAAATTGTCATAAAAAATCTAAAAGTTGCTCGTATTACGATCAGACCTGGTATGCATGCGTGTGAATTCTCCTGCCATCAATTGGCATTTGTACATGACCCCAAGTGACTCAGCAATAAGATATGGGAGTGTCCAATATGGTGACCCCTCTATTGGAGTGTACCAAAGCAGAACAGCGTGGAGTGATCCACTTTTTACAGAGTGAAGTCATGGAACCAATAGAAATTCATTGTAGCATGCTACACAGTACAGGGATGAATGCTTACTGCAGACTAAAGTGTACAAATGGTGTATGAAATTCAGCAGCAGCAGCAGCAGCAGCAGCAGCAGCAGCAGCAGCAGCAGCAGCAGCAGCAGCAGCAGCAGCAGCAGCAGCAGCACAAGTTTAGCGGATGTTCCAAGGCCAAGAGATGATTTGACAGTATAGATGGGTCTCTATCGATGACATTGTGGTGCAATTACAAGTCAGTCATGGTTCTGCGCACCAAATTGTCCATGTGAAGTTGAAGTACCGGAAAGTGGCTGCAAGATGAGTGTTCATCGGCCGACTCCCAAAATGAAGCACAGGAGAGCTGATGTCTGCTGGGAGCTGCTGCACCACTATGAACTTGAAGGTGACATATTTCTAATACTGATTGTGACTAGAGACGAGTCCTGGGTGCAGGAAGGGTGGGTGTGGCAGGATATGAACTGCAGAGCTCCCATTCACAAATTTGTATATTAACAATCTCCACTATTTGTATCAATAGTGCCTACCTATTGCAAACTTTAAATGGGGTGCCAAAAAAATTAGAGAATATGAAGAAAATGGTACATTTTTTGAATAATCAGAGAGATAGACTGGAGTAACTATTGGAAAATTTTAATGTATTTGTCTTTTTATGTTTGACCCAATAATAAACTGGAGTTATAAAACAGCATTTATTTTCATCTTACAGCATTCCATAATAAGATAAATATTTGTCTCATCTCTGGTTATTTACTTATTTTATATAGCATGCTAATTTAGTATTGGGAGCTTTATGAATTACTGTTCCCATAAACATGTAAATAAATAATAAGAAGCTTAACAAAGGCAACTTGAACCCAACTACAAGCCTATCAAAGTAGCATGAGAGAGTTACTATCTGATATTCAAAACACAGCTTGTATTATTCCCTATTCTTTATTACCATCATCAGAAGCCACAATTGTGAATTCAGGAAATTCTGGTTAGGATTGAAATGATTTATGTAAGCAAATTTTCTTAATGCTAGGTTTTTATGGAAGAATTTACTCTTTGATGGGCACACCATATCATATGTGTAAGAATGTAGTAAATACACATCTTTTGACTTACAGTCAGAGCTGCACTGACAGAACTTCTCACAGAAATTCTGAGCTCCAATACATGGACACATAATCTGGTCACAAGGCTGATTTGGATGGTCACATGGAGTAAAATTGTACACATGGTTGGAGCTTGAATCCTTTTTCAACTGAATCTTGCGACAATGCATTGACCATAGACGATGCTTCTTTTTCTTCTTGCGTGGAGGAGTGAAGTCCTTTAGTGATTCTTCCGTTGGAATGTCTGCAGCTTCTTTTTGAGCAAACTGGTAAACCTGCACCAACAGAAATTTTACAGCTGCAATAATATGAATAACTTATAATTTAGAAAATGAAGTAGTTTACACAAGACTTACCTGTTGGCAAGTTTTGGTGAGCATGATTTGTGAAATGGCACAATAATTGCTGAGAAACACTTTATGGAGTGCACGGAACAATGATTGGTCTGCTCCAGTCCATTCATAATTATCATCAACACCTGCAGTTCCAAGAAGTGAAAATGATGTTGTGGTGGACATAGGTTCTTGCCCACTGCTTTCTTCCTTACTTGCAACCTTCATTCCACCATTACCATTGTCCTTCCTAGAATTCCGTTTGAATTCTGTAACATTAAATGAAACACTACTTAAAAAGTGAAGGTGGATATTCAGCATTTTGAATAATAGCAGATTTTTAGAAAGAGGCGCAGCAATTTAATCAAGAAATGCTTAAAATAGGAGTTTGAAAATGAGTGCTATATATGGAAACAAAAGTTCATTCTAAATGAGGTATCAGGAAATCTATGAAACATGAAGGAAAAAAGATAAATCTGATATGACTGTTGAAATTAGTCGTTTAACTTATGATCCAAGAACATCATCAACACAGTTGCAAACACTTTGCTATTTATTAAATTAATTGGGAGTCGATTAATAACACAAAACAACACTCACTTTTAAATTTTCCCGGAACCGGTTTCTGAGGCCTTCCCTCTATCTTCAGCCGGACATCGACTTGTTCTCATTGGTGTAGCTGGCAATATTTTGTCATCGGTCTCCTCTGGTGGCGGTTCGAGGAACTTGCTGAACAAATCTTTCTGGGGGATGTCGAAATTGAATACTTTGTTCCTATTTTTTGAAATAAAGATTTGTTCCCATGTGGACAGTTCTTCTTTTCCTGTTGTATGTTTTAGTAATTTTGGTTCTGGATTTATGTTGTGGTTTTTTTTCCCAAAAATGCATGGCAACTGCTGATTTTTCTAATTGTTTGTATTTTATGTTCCTAAAGTGTTCCTTTGCTCTTGTTTCTAAATTTCTTTTGTTTAGAAACAAGAGCAAAGGAACACTTTAGGAACATGTAGATCATACTTTATTACTAAATAAACTTGAGTATGCTGGTGTAAGAGGACTTCCTCTCAACTGGTTTCAGAATTATCTCAGTAATAGGAAACAATTTGTAAATATGAACAACATTTCCAGTTCTCTATCAGTAATTCATCATGGTGTTCCACAAGGTTCTGTATTAGGTCCTATATTATTCCTAATTTTTATAAATGACATAGGATGTTTAAGACTAAAAGGTAAATTGACTATGTTTGCTGATGATATATGTTTGTTATATATAGATAACTCTGAGCACCAGCTGATATATGACATACAGCAAGACCTGAATGCATTGAATAGCTGGTTTAAGGGCAATAAGTTAACATTAAATGTCTGTAAAACAAAATATATGTTGAGATTCAACTGTATTGGAACACCACAGTGAAGCGAAAAATTATTAAATTTTAGATGAGTCGCAATTTTTACACATCTGCTTCACTTTCGTACCTATTTTGAGGACATGTTTCGCAAATCTTCGTTTGCATCTACGGCTCTTGTGCGACTGACGCTAGATCCAGCGGTGTGGGTAATTCTGGGGTTGTTGCTGCCATCTGTTGATTTAGTTTTTACACATCTGCTTCACTTTCGTACCTATTTTGAGGACATGTTTCGCAAATCTTCGTTTGCATCTACGGCTCTTGTGCGACTGACGCTAGATCCAGCGGTGTGGGTAATTCTGGGGTTGTTGCTGCCATCTGTTGATTTAGTTCATCACTAAATCAACAGATGGCAGCAACAACCCCAGAATTACCCACACCGCTGGATCTAGCGTCAGTCGCACAAGAGCCGTAGATGCAAACGAAGATTTGCGAAACATGTCCTCAAAATAGGTACGAAAGTGAAGCAGATGTGTAAAAATTGCGACTCATCTAAAATTTAATAAAATATATGTTATTTCATAAAAGATCATACGTACCAGTAGTAAATAACAAGATACGTGTTGATAACGCAGTGATTGAAAGAGTAACAAAAATCACATATCTAGGTTTGATTCTAGACAGTACGCTCACATGGAAGGACCATATCATGCATGTAAAAAATAAGATTCTTCCTGTGTTAGCTGTAATTCACAGGCTGAAATTCAAAGGATTCAGTGTAAATCACTTACGAAGTATCTACCATGCTTTAATTCAATCTCATTTGGATTACTTAAACATCTTATGGGGTAACTCTGTTAAATATTTAATTCATGACCTCGAAGTACTTCAAAATCGTGCCTTGAAAATAATCTACAATCTACCCTTTAGAACAAACACAAAAACACTCTACCATGTAACTAACATTTTACCATAAAAATTATTTGTGGTTGGTTTATTGACACTCGTCACTTACTTTTTCATATATTTATGAGAGACTAGTTTCAAAGGCCCTGGCCTCCATTTTCAATCTCTTCCCAACTGGCAACTGATGTTATCTGCTCTCTCTGGTGGTGGAACTATGAACTTTTTTGTCAAATTATCTGCTGGCGGGATTTCAAAGTTCATTACGCGATCCTTATTTTTCCAGATGAATATGTTCTCCCATGTTGTCAATCTATTTTGGTTTATCACTCCTTTTAATAATTTTGGATTTGGATCAATGTCATGGTTTTCATTCCAAAAATGAAATGCTACTGCTGACTTGTCTTCTTGTTTCAATCTGATGTTTCTAAAGTGTTCTTTGACTCTGGTTTTTAAATTTCTTTTTGTTTGACCTATGTAGCATTTTTCACAATTCTTGCAATTTATTTGGTATATTCCAGATTTGTTACCTGAAGGAATTTCATCTTTTGTTTTTGAATTTAGTAATTTTAAAATTGAGTATCTATTAGTAGGTGCCAAGATGATATTTTGTTCCTTGAATATCTTTTTAAATTTATTAAATGTTTTTGGATGATATGTGAATGAACTGAATATGCTGTTGCTTTCTTTTTCTTTAATAAATGTGGTTGTTTCCTTAATGGTTTTCTTTAGTTTAGATTTTCTAATTTTCTTCAACACCAAACTTTTGTTGTATCCGTTTTCTTCTGCTATGTGTATTATTGCTTTTTGTTCCTTGAAATATTCTTCTTTTTCCATGGGTATGTTGACTAGTCTGTGTGTAAGGCTGTTTATTATTGCATGTTTATGCGTAATTGGGTTGTGGCTATTATTTTTTATATAATTTTCTGAATGTGTTGGCTTCCTGTAAATTCCAAATTTTATTTTTGTATCATTCCTGATGATATTTAGATCCAAGAAAGGTAATTGTCCATTGATTTCCTTTTCTATTGTGAATTTGATAGTCCTTTCTTGCAGATTGAGTAATTTTAATGCATCATCTAAATGTTTACTTGGTACAATTGCAAAGATGTCGTCAACATATCTATACCAAACCTTGAAGATCAATGGGAAGGACTTTTTAATTTGTGTTTCAAATGCACTCATAAATAAGTTAGCCAAAAAAGGTGAAAGTGGATTGCCCATTGATAGTCCTGATTTCTGCTTGTAGTGTTTTCCATTAAAGCTAAAGAAGTTTTGTTCAATGCATATTTTTGTTAGAGAAATATATTCTTCTGCTTCTATTGCTTCCATATCAATTGTAGCTAGCCATTTTTTTAACACAGTCTGCAATTTTTCTGTTGGTATGCTTGGAAATAAAGATGTGACATCAAATGAAACCAGTCTGTCATTTTTGTCCAAATTTATATCTTCGATTTTTTCTACTAAATCTAAAGAGTTTCTTAAATTTGCACTTTCAAATTTTGGAAAACTATTAAATTTACTTAGTAACCATTTGGCCAAATTATATGTGGGGGCATTTATGCTACTAGTAATAGGTCTCATGCCTTTCCCTGTTTTATGAATTTTTGGCAGCCCATATACTCTTGGTAATGTTGGATTATCTACTTTAATTTTGTGCAATTCTTTCTAAACTAAAGAAAACCATTAAGGAAACAACCACATTTATTAAAGAAAAAGAAAGCAACAGCATATTCAGTTCATTCACATATCATCCAAAAACATTTAATAAATTTAAAAAGATATTCAAGGAACAAAATATCATCTTGGCACCTACTAATAGATACTCAATTTTAAAATTACTAAATTCAAAAACAAAAGATGAAATTCCTTCAGGTAACAAATCTGGAATATACCAAATAAATTGCAAGAATTGTGAAAAATGCTACATAGGTCAAACAAAAAGAAATTTAAAAACCAGAGTCAAAGAACACTTTAGAAACATCAGATTGAAACAAGAAGACAAGTCAGCAGTAGCATTTCATTTTTGGAATGAAAACCATGACATTGATCCAAATCCAAAATTATTAAAAGGAGTGATAAACCAAAATAGATTGACAACATGGGAGAACATATTCATCTGGAAAAATAAGGATCGCGTAATGAACTTTGAAATCCCGCCAGCAGATAATTTGACAAAAAAGTTCATAGTTCCACCACCAGAGAGAGCAGATAACATCAGTTGCCAGTTGGGAAGAGATTGAAAATGGAGGCCAGGGCCTTTGAAACTAGTCTCTCATAAATATATGAAAAAGTAAGTGACGAGTGTCAATAAACCAACCACAAATAATTTTTATATTAATTTTGACGTCACTGTTACTAAATTCCTCCAAACACACATTAACATTTTACCATTACAACTAAACATAGAGTTGTCCTTGCTAATATATCTCCACAAAATAAAAAATAATCTTCTAAAGTCCAATCTAACATTTGAAAGCTCCTCACATATATATAATACAAGAAATAAAGGAAACTTAACAAAACCAACAGTGAACACTTCTACTTATGGCCTGAACAGCTTAACCTCACACGTTATCAACTTATATAATGCACTGCCACTGGAACTGAGAGGCTGCAGGAACATAAAAGGTTTTAAAAGGAAAGTTGCTGAAAATTTACTGAAGGCATATATTGATAGCTGATAAAGTGTTACACATTTATAGCTGGTTTGAAAGCTGAACTGTTTAAAAATTAATATGGATTAATGTCCCATAGAATATGTAGCTTCCATTTTTCTGTAAGTTCTTTGTTACTATTATTTCTTGAGTTATAGTGAATGTCTGTATCTTTGTATGTTTCATATATGTTATTCTTGTACGGTAATTCATTCCTACTCTAAAAATGTAATATAAGTATTGTCAAGGGCTGTTTGCCATCATTTTATATATTTTTGTACTGTTCCCTAGCATGAGCTATGGCTCTGGGAACCTTTTCAGATAACAATAAATAAATAAATAGGAACATAAAATACAAACAATTAGAAAAATCAGCAGTTGCCACGCATTTTTGGGAAAAAAACCACAACATAAATCCAGAACCAAAATTACTAAAACATACAACAGGAAAAGAAGAACTGTCCACATGGGAACAAATCTTTATTTCAAAAAATAGGAACAAAGTATTCAATTTCGACATCCCCCAGAAAGATTTGTTCAGCAAGTTCCTCGAACCGCCACCAGAGGAGACCGATGACAAAATATTGCCAGTTACACCAATGAGAATAAGTCGATGTCCGGCTGAAGATAGAGGGAAGGCCTCAGAAACCAGTTCCGGGAAAATTTAAAAGTGAGTGTTGTTTTGTGTTATTAATCGACTCCCAATTAATTTAATTTATACAACAACACTGTTTTCAACACTTCCATGAAAGGATTTACTTTGCTATTTTTAATAAATTATAATAATTAGTGATTAAACCTTGCTTATCATTGGTATTAGTATACATTTTAATATGAATAGATTTGCAAATTCATCATTTGCATCACCAGTCACATGTTTATTATTTATGCATATTTGGAGGAATTTAGTAACAGTGGTATACAAATTGAAAAAAACTATTTGTAGTCAATTTTTAAGTCACTTACATTTTTATTTTTTGAGGGACTAGTTTTGGAAGCTGTTGCTCCTTAATTGCTTATTACTGTCATCACTTATGCCGCTAAGTGACAGATTGTTTCTTGTTTTATTGACAGCCCTTGAAAGTAAAACAAATTTACTGCCACAATCAATTGGCAGTATTTCAAAATTCATTATGCAACACCTATTTTTCAAAATAAATATTTTGTCCAAACTATCAAATCCATTTAATCGCTTTTAAATTCACCTCTGGATTTATTTTGTGGTGATCCTGTCAAATTTGCTTTACTTTCAGTGGTTAGTAATAAAACAAAACATAATTCCTTACCTAGCAGCAGTAGCAATAACTGTAATAAACAAGTTGGCTGATGATGCAAATGATGGATCTGTGAAACTACTCCAGTTATTATACAAATTAATATAAAGATAAGTGTAGTTAAGTCACTAATTATTATAATTTATTGAAGCATGCAATATTATTCATACAAATTTCCGTAAAATATGTGTCAGTTTATTTTTAAAATAGCCTGTTCCTTCCTACTTAATAGCACACAGGAATCAATAAAATAAATACAACAATTTCAAAAGGCTGATACTTATAGGAATCAGCCTAATTTCACATACCTTTGTCATACTTATTGCTGTCATTACTATCCTCAGAACTGGCTTCATTTCCAGAATCTACTGATGCCTGCTTACGCACTTTCCTGGGTCGCTGCTGTGAGGATGCATTACCTGCTTTCTGTTGATCTACACAACCTGCCTGGGATTCCATATTGGCATCATTTTCTTCTTTAGTGCGCTCAGCTATAGCAGCCAACTTTTCTTTCATCCCTTCCTATAATGCAATGTTAGCAGAGAATTATATTGTAGTCTAGATCCTGTTACGTAATGAACTAATATTGCTCAGCAATATTATGTATAAAATATGTAGTATGCATAATGCAGTTAAGTAATTCTAGATACTTACAATTATTTATTTTTTAATCTTTAATGAAACAAAAACTGAACTAAAGGATATTATCTAACGTATGCACCAATTCTAAAATACTAATTTTTATTTACATAATGCACATCCCTCAACCGAAATGTTTCAATTTTGGAGTATATTTTACTTCTTTTTTTTAAATTTTAATTGATCAAAACTTTTCTGTACATGGTTTGTACAATACAGTCTTGCCAAATTATCTGTAACATAGTTCTTTACAGAACTGAAGAGCTGTGGCAGGACTATAAAGTACATGAACAGCTCCACCTATTCAGTGGCGTTTCGAAACTTTTTAACAGGAATTATATCTCGGAGAAGCATAAGCATCCTTAATCAAGGGCCTTAACAATACAATCAAAAGATAAGCTATGACAAATTATATTTAGTATCAATGAAAGTATAAATAAAAGCTCATTATTCCCAGAGGCAACTATGGTATTTAAGACTACAGAACTTTATTAAATAATGTTGAACATAAAAGCAAATATATATATTACCTCATTAGAAAAATAAGCAGAATAAAAACATGTTAAATTTGCAATTAGGCAGTGAAATTTTAAACTGCAAGAGTCAGCAGTGAGGGTTTTTTCATTATTAGAATCTGTTGTCTGTAGCTGAAATATCTGCAGTATCAGTAGTGGTACCCTCAATTTCACTGTGTTTCTTTCACTATCACTATTAAAGTTAATTGTTAAACTTATCTGTTCACCCATCAAGCAGTCAGAATCCCAGTGCTGGTTACAAGCTTGCAGTTATGGATGCACTCCTGCAGAGTAACTGACTCAAAAGCTTCACAAATAAGCTTCACTGTAACTTCTACTGATATAACTGATCTTATGTATCTCTTCATTGAACTCCAGACATACTCAATTGCTTTTAAGTCAGGTTGGTAAGCAGGCAAATGCAAAACTTATGTCTAAAGATTCCATTAATGCATCAAACTGATAGGTGTTCGTTTATGGGTCTTAATAATAATGCCTAGTTCATCTCTTGTAATTTCACTTTCACAAGACAAATTCCTTTCTTGCAGCCACCTTATCATTTCAACTTTTTCCCTTCTTATAGTAAGTCTATTTGAATATTATGATATGGTACATTACCTATCAAATGGCAAATAACAATGACTAAAATAATTAAATTTAATCAATGGTCTACAATCTGCCAACAAAAAATACATTGTCTTCTTATAATCATTTCACAATGCATACATTAGCACTTCTCAATGTTATCCCCCTTATATAACTTATTCACATATTACAATATGATAGGAAGGCAAATCTCGTTGCTCAACATCATAAGTTTTTATTAATTTTTAGATGAGTCGTATTTATTACACATCTGCTTCACTTTCGTACCTATTTTGAGGGCATGTGTCGCAAATCATCGTTTGCATCTTCTGCTCTTATGTGACTAAAGCTTGATCCAGTGGTGTGGTGGGTGCGGGTAATTCTGGAGTTGCTGCTGCCATCTGTTGATTTAGTGATGAACTTAAATGTGGGATATTCTTCTGGCGGGATTTCAAAGTTCATTAGTTGGTTTTTATGCTTTTCTATGTATATTCTCTCCCATATGACGAGTTCACTATGTTTTTGTACGTATTTTAGTAATTCTGTGCTATCTTCAATTTCATGATTTTCAGACCAGAAATGAGCTGCTATTGCGGACTTATCAATATTTTTGTATCTTAAGTGCCTGAAGTGTTCTTTCTTTCTAGTGCCTATGTTTCTTTTTGTCCTCCCTATGTAAATTGTTTCACAGACTTTACAAATTTCAGAGAAATGTTTTGTTTTAGGCAATTGTTGATAAATTTTATGTCCGAAACAATTGCCTAAAACAAAACATTTCTCCGAAATTTGTAAAGACTGTGAAAAAATTTATATAGGGAGGACAAAAAGAAACATAGGCACTAGAAAGAAAGAACACTTCAGGCACTTAAGATACAAAAATATTGATAAGTCCGCAATAGCAGCTCATTTCTGGTCTGAAAATCATGAAATTGAAGATAGCACAGAATTACTAAAATACGTACAAAAACATAGTGAACTCGTCATATGGAAGAGAATATACATAGAAAAGCATAAAAACCAACTAATGAACTTTGAAATCCCGCCAGAAGAATATCCCACATTTAAGTTCATCACTAAATCAACAGATGGCAGCAGCAACTCCAGAATTACCCGCACCCATCACACCACTGGATCAAGCTTTAGTCGCATAAGAGCAGAAGATGCAAACGATGATTTGCGAAACATGTCCTCAAAATAGGTATGAAAGTGAAGCAGATGTGTAATAAATACGACTCATCTAAAAATTAATAATTATTTCACTTCACTGTGGTGTTCCAATACAGTTAAATCTCGATCATAAGTTTTGTCCACATTCAGAAGTATACATTCTAACTAAATAGCAAAAGAAAATACCACCAATTGCTCGTAATGCTTGGTAGTAGTTTATCACTACCTATTTGATTTACATTTTAATATTCATGAAAATAAGTGAGTCAGAATAACCTAAGTGGTTCTCAATATCAAACTCATGAAAGACAAGGCAGAACAGGATAAGAGGAAACTGTGAAAAAATAAATGAGTGTTTAAAAAACAAACAGCCAGCTGGTCTAGTTTGAGTTCATACATAGGGTCATCAAAGAAGGTTGCAGCAAATTCAAAATCATAACTCAGGAAGTATTTGAGATATTAAAATAGGTATTTTTTTATATAGAGATTTAACTGTATAGGAACACCACAGTGAAGCAAAATAATTAATTTATAGATGAGTCATATTTATTACACATCTGCTTCACTTACGTACCTATTTTGAGGACATGTTTCGCAAATCATCGTTTGCATCTTCGGCTCTTATGCGACTAAAGCTTGATCCAGTGGTGTGGGTAATTCTGGAGTTGCTGCTGCCATCTGTTGATTTAGTGATGAACTTAAATGTGGGGTTCTCTTCTGGCGGGATTTCAAAGTTCATTAGATGGTTTTTATGTTTGTGTGCATATTTTAGTAATTCAGTGCATCTTCAATTTCATGATTTTCAGACCAGAAATGAGCTGCTATTGCGGACTTATCAATATTTTTGTATCTTCGTGCCTAAAATGTTCTTTCATGGAAAAACATAAAAACCAACTAATGAACTTTGAAATCCCGCCAGAAGAGAATCAAACATTTAAGTTCATCACTAAATCAACAGATGGCAGCAGCAACTCCAGAATTACCCACACCACTGGATCAAGCTTTAGTTGCATAAGAGCCGAAGATGCAAACGATGATTTGCGAAACATGTCCTCAAAATAGGTACGTAAGTGAAGCAGATGTGTAATAAATACGACTCATCTATAAATTAATAGGTATTTTTTTGTTCAATTCATCAACTCAAAAAATTGTTTTCTTGCCTTAGAATGTTTCTATGTGCGCTCCATTGGTTGCTCTGCAAACATCAAGGCAATATTATGAATAAACTGCAACACTTTTAGCAACATGCTTCACTAATTACCTATCTGTAAAATCCTCCGGAACCGGTTTCAAAATGCATTATTTCATCCTCAGCCTGTTGAATGAATAATCTTTAGTTACACAGAAAATGAAGCTAGTTACGTCGAGTAATAAATATTATACAAATTAAAATATTTACTAATTAACTTCCACTTATCTTAAGAAGTTGATGTTAATACTTCTATCTTCTTTATACGAGATCGATTTCATGAACATTTGCCCACATGATGTGATGATTGGAAGATGTGGGCAAATATCGAGATTTAACTGTATTGGAACACCACAGTGAAGTGAAATAATTATTAATTTTTAGATGTGTAATAAATACGACTCATCTAAAAATTAATAATGTGGGCAAATGTTTGTGAAATCGAACTCGTATAAAGAAGATAGAAGTATTAACATCAACTTCTTCAGATAAGTGAAAGTTTATTAGTAAATATTTTTATTTGTATAATCTTTGGTTATTCATGTTTACTTTTGGAGAACCTCTATCATACTCAAAAATTTTAATGGGTAGTTCAGATCCCCCAATTCTACAACTATGCCAGCTGACACAACCATTGACATGAAATTGCATTGCTGCAACATTTCTCGATGACTCTGTACATAACAGTGTAATAATCTGGTGAACATGAGGATGGTGATACGAGTGGTTTAACTGAGTCAAACTTTTCTGACATTAAACTAATAATAATGGAAATCAATTATTGTGGAAGAATACTTTTCTGGTTATTATGCACATATCAATATCTAAACTGCAGAAAAGAAATTCATTGTAGAGTTTAAAAGCAAATTTGAGCTCCCAAGTAACTGAATGGATGAAACAGCACAACTATTACATGTGCTAGAAGCTTCACTGTGAACTGTCAATCCATAGGTTTTATGTGATGTCTGAGCTGAATTTTGTAAGCATGAAGATGTGTCTCTGTGTGTGTCTCTCTGTCTCTGTGTGTGTCTCTCTCTGTGTCTCTGTGTGTGTCTCTCTCTGTGTGTCTGTGTGTCTCTCTCTGTGTGTCTGTGTGTCTCTGTGTGTCTGTGTGTCTCTCTCTCTCTTTTTTTTTTCTTTATTGATAACAATCAGCATGCCCCACTACATAGTAGTATTACATGCATTACATTACATTTTTCCAACATTTGATTTTACAAATTGTACATATTTACATGTTAATATTACATTACATCTTTTAGCAGTTGATTTCACAAGTTATACATATTTACGTATCTTTACAGGTTAATTGAATTTATGTATTTACAGAATGCTTTTAAGTGGTGTTTTACAAGACTCTCGTTGGTTACTGGCCACTTGCTTCCATTTAGAGTTACATCTTGTATTAGCTTGGCTCTTTGTTGACTTTTATCTACACATTCGTATATTAAATGGTTTACAGTTTGTTGGGAGCTGTTACATGTGCATTTTGGATCGTCTACTATATGGAATCGGTGTAAATAAGCTTTGGTTTTTCCGTGGCCGGAAATTATTGCTGTGAAAATTGGTGATAAAGGAAGCTTTCTCTTCAGTCTATCTTTTATTGTTGGAAAGAATAATTTGCTGAGAGCCCCTTTGTCTGTGGCATTCCACCTATTCTGCCAGACCTGATGTCCTGTTTCTTCTATTTCAGAAATAATTACAGATTTAGGTATCAAACTGTAGCTATTGGGCAGATCTCCATCTAGAGCAGCGGATTTCGCTAGTTTGTCTGCTAACTCATTTCCACATATACCTACATGGGCTTTCACCCAACTGAAATGTATTCTCCATTTTTGTCTTTGTAAGGTTTTACATATATTAAGGGTTTTCTCTGCTATGGAGTTATGTTTATTATTATTCCGCAGAATGGCTAGGGTTACTGTACTGTCTGAATATATCGCTACAGTCTTCTCTTCCTCCGGTGTGTTGTTAAAGTTTTGAAGTTCTTGTAGCGCTTTCAATATGGCCAGTTGTTCTGCCTGATTATTAGTACATCTTCTGTCTAGCTTGTATTTTAACTCTCGAATTGAAGTCCCTTGTTTGAATATTACAACTGCTGCACCCACTTGCTCTCCTATTTTGCTTCCATCCGTGTAGATTTTGAATATAGAGTCTTCATCATCAGCTTCTTTAACTTCAGGTACTTCTGCAGGGTGGTTCCAGTCACTGGGGGGCAAGGGTGCGTCATAGTCTTGTTTATTTTGCGTGGAGTTGTACAGTTTCACTTTCCCTTCAATTGTGATATCAATGGGTTGGATGCCAGCAATGACACAAGATGCGTCAAATGAAATTGTCCTGTATGCCTTCGTAATTTTTATGTTAAACAACCTTTGGATTCTCTGGATTTTTCTCAGATTCTTCGGGTTGTGTAATGCAGATGCCCATAAGGGTGCTCCATACGTCAGTATAGGTTCTATAGCTCCTCTGTATATTGTTTCTAGTGCTTTGCTTCCAAGTCCCCAGGTTAGTTTTGCTGATTTAGATAAAGTGTGAATTAGGCTTATAGCTTTATCATGCACTTGGTCAATATGATAATCAAACTTGAACTGTTTGTCGATAAGAATGCCTAAGTATTTCATGATGTCTACTTGTTCTATAATTTTGTTATTAAGATAGATGTTTATCTTCTCGTTTGCAGCTTGTTTCTTTCTTGATATCACTAATACTTTTGATTTAGTGTCATTGAAAGTAATTATATTTTCTCTTGCCCAATATTCAATTTTCTTCCAGTTGTGATTTGCAAAGTTTTCTACGTCTATTATGCTCATTCCTTTCGTCATGAGAAGTAGGTCGTCGGCAAAAGTGATTAATTCAGTTTGTTTTGTATAGACTAAGTTGAGCAGGGAGTTGTACAAAATATTCCAGTAGCCGGGTCCGCAGCATGAACCTTGTGGGCAGCCCCTTTTGACTTCTTTCTGAGTGCTAAATTCATTTGTTCTTAGACTTGTTGTCCTGTTTTGTATGTCTCTCTCTCTGTGTGTCTCTGTCTGTGTGTGTCTCTCTGTCTCTGTGTGTGTCTCTCTGTCTCTCTCCCTCTCTCTCTGTGTGTGTCTCTCTGTGTGTGTGTGTGTGTGTGTGTGTGTGTGTGTGTCTCTCTCTCTGTGTGTGTGTGTGTGTGTCTGTGTGTGTGTGTCTGTGTGTGTGTGTCTGTGTGTGTGTGTCTGTGTGTGTGTGTGTGTGTGTGTGTGTGTGTGTGTGTGCGCGCGTGCGTGCGTGCGTGCCTGCGTGTGTGTATTTAATGCTCAGAATTTGATAATAAAATCATTTTTCTTATTGTTTCCCAATATTTGGAGACTAGATCTTGATTTTGGAGAGTTTCACATACAGTTAGATGATCGATGTTCATTGAATCGTCTTTACCACATAAACAGCATTGTGGAGAAGTTGTTAATCCAACCTTGAATAAATGTCCATTCAAACAATCTTGGCCTGTGATTAATCTGAACTTTGCTAATGAAGATTTTCGAGGTAGTTCTGGAATTGCCTTTAGTTTGTTTTGGAGATCTTTCCAATTAAGTTTTTCAGAGGAAACTAGATAGTTGTTGTATAGTTTTGTGAAGATGTTTTTGATTAATCTTTTAACTGTTTCATAAGGGGTGTAAGGGATAGTGATGCGCCTCTTATAGCCTCTCCTATCCAAAACTGTTCCATCAAAATGGAGGAAATGCCATTTATAAATTTACTGCTGACCTGTCATGGCAGTAGGAACATCCTTCATCTGGCAAATGAAGGAAAGGCTGGTGATATCATAATGATTTGCCAAGCCTGATCCAGCGGATCCGTAGACCAACGACAGGTGTGTTTCCCTCCACAATATGAAGGTTAAGAAGGAACGATTCAAGTGCCTACTTATAAAAAAGAGGTGTCCATAAGAAACGGTTGAAACTTGCTCAATAAACTATTTTGAATTGTTGAATTAGGTATTCCAAGTTACACACTTTGCTTCGCAATTGATTTATTTGTATTTCGAACACAACTCTGACATATACGCTCCACTGTTTTGCCACTTGTTCTAGGGCTTCTGGTTAACTTCTGCACATCAATGCTGCCAATTTCCTGAAACTGTTCATACCACTGTCTAATGCTATTAGCATGGGGGGGATAACTACCATAAACATGTCTGAAAGTGTGCTGAACAGTTATAACAGATTTAAATTCCGCTAACCAAAACACACACCATGCTTTCTGCTGAACTGTCACCATTGCAAACACACTCTCTACTAAAACAGTATGATGTGACAGCACTTGTTCTGCATTTTGACAAAAGGTCATGGGTGGAGTACTGTCCATCAACAAACTCCATGAGTTCCCAATTAGTTGGCAAGTCAAATTATTAACTTATCTCAATTACAATAGAAGATAGGATTTTGTGAAATTGCTGCAAACTTTTCAATGATCTGTACATAAGAATGTAATAATCCGGTGAACATGAAGATGGTGATATAAGCGGTTTAACTGAAACAAACTTTTCTGAGATTAAAACAGTAATAATAATGGAAATCAACTGTGGAAGAATACTTTTCCAGTTATTATGCACATACAAATATCTAAACTGCAGAAAAGAAATTCATTGTAGAGTTTAATGGCAAACTTGAGCTCCCGAGTAATTAACTGGATGAAACAGTACAACTATTACATGTGCTAAAACATTCCAAGAGCATTACTAAAATCATTTTAGAAGGCTTTCTGAATAAATGAGATTTTCATTTCAAAGTACATTTTAAGGAAAAAAAAAAAAAAAAAAAAAAAACATTCCACCTAAATACAATCTACAGTTATAGTGTTGATTGAAAACTGCATGCAAGAACTGACTCCTTAGAAATTATATAAAGAATACTGTCAATGGCTACAACCAAGTCTTTGGCCAAGCACTCTTACTCAGTCCTCTAAAGACTAAAGAATTGTTTACAAAATCCCATATAACAATATCAGTCTTGCCACCCTTTCCATGAATTGTGACGTACACAGCAACTAGATTATGAAGATATGATTGATAAATTTGCATCTTTAAAGAACTTTGTTGCAATCATTTTTAAAGATTCAGGGCTTTTTAACTCTAATTGGCTATTATCACAAATAAGGAAGTGTACTGAAACTTACTAAGTGCATGTAGCAATCTGCACCACAGGGATCAGCAAATGGTTTCAAATCTGGTCCTTTCCTCTTGTGAAGATTTGGTCCAGGATGATATGCTTGTAAACCTGTAAGTCACAATGACAGTCATCAAGCTGTTTTTACCTGTGTCTAGTTTAGTCTTTATTTTAGTGTTTGATTACTTACGATGAAGGAAACAGTCATATTTGAAGCACCTTCTACAAAACAAAGTGTGAAATGAGTGCATAGTTTGTTCACGTGGAACAGATTCTGCTGTAGACCCATCAATGTTTGGAGTACACTCTGGAGGCAAAGCATTGGGGTCTAACCTTTCTGTTAGTTCTATGTACCTGCAAAGAGAAATGCAGGGCATTAAATACATGAAATTCTTAGCAAAATACCAAGACTGAAATTTAAGATCTCTGCATTAAAAAGTTACTCATTCTTTTCAAGTAGTATTTTCTATTTTCTATGATATACAATCTATTATATGACACTTTCATTGATACTTTACAAGGCAGTGGGACTATTTTTCCCAGTACTGTTTCCACTTTCTCATTTAAGTTGTATTAAGTGTATACAATTTAAGAGAGAAACCATTCATCAATAAGCAAGTACACTGAAATACAATAAGGATTCTCTGAGATCTGAAATGTCTTCATTCCCGTAATTTCTAAGAGGAATGTACAGGATTTGATTTAACATTTGCTTTTTGAACCAGTTAAACTAAGTCAGATGGGAGATTCATAAAACTATGTGTAGTCTTCTTTTATCACACTATGTCACATTTGCTTATTTAAATGTAAGTGATGTAGTGTTATACAAATTGACTAAAAACAGTTTTATGAATTAATTTGGACATCACTGTTACTAAATTCCTCCAAATGTCATGTAATTGCTTAGGTCAAAAGGTCTTAAAGAGAATACTCATAGTATCAGAAAGAACAACGGATGAAGTCAAGGTAATATCAAACCTTTCAATAATATAAAACAAAAAATATATTAAATTAAATACTAAATATCAAGAAAAAAGAATAATTGTAAGCAACATAGAATTTTTTTAACATGTGTATGTTAATATTTTTTCAAAGTAATGTCTAATTTTATGAGAAGAAAGTAGAATTTGATCACAGCAGCAAACCACAAAAAGCAGCAGAGAAAAAAGAAATTAAAAAAAAAATAATAATAGAAATATTTTAGATATTAAATTCAACATAATTTTAGAGAATATTGAAAACAATCTATTTGAATATTTCAATGTAAAAATGAGGAACAAAGGAGCCAAACTAAGAAATAAACTGAAACTTAATGCAAAAAACAATTTAAAAAAAACCAACAAAGAAACAACCTAACATCTCTGAAAAATAAATCAACAGCCAATGTAGTTAATCTGTCTAATCAGAACTTCACAATACCAACACTGAACATACTTAATCAAAGCTTAAAAACAAGTAGAAAAACAAAGCTACTCCAACCAAGTAGAAGACTACACAGCAGACATTCATTTTTTTTTTTCTTCAATTTACGTCCTCCAATGTTAAGTCATATCGGACGATGAATGGAATGGATGAAATGATGCTCAAATGAGTCCGGGGTCCATGGAGCTTAGAGTTACCCGACATTCATCTTACAGGATAAGGGAAAACCCCAGAAAAACCTTATCCAGGTAACTCACCCTGACAGAGATTCGAACTCGGGACCTCTTGAACGTGAGGCAGACATGCTACCATCACACTACCAAGGCGGGCAGACATTCAAATTGCTACACAAAAGTTCAATAAAGAAAATAAAACCAAAGTGGAAAATAAATGCTCCACGTAAATAAGATCAAGAATGAACAGAAAACCAACTGTACGAGGGCGGTTCAATCAGTACCTGTATTTCAAGATATATGGTGTTGCTAAGGGAAGTTTGTGTTATCATGTACTGTCATTTGTTACACATTGTCAAAACAAACTTGGTGCTGATTCATAGCTCACTGTGCTCAACTTGCACAAGAAATGTATTTTCTTAGAGACGGAAAATATGTTTTGCAGCTTTTTAGCTGACTTCAGAGCCATTATTAAAAGCTGGATTATAGAATCGAATGAACTGAATTGCTAACGTAAAGAAACCACAAAAGGGTAAAAGGAAAATACCACAGAACAAGTACCATCTTGAGGTCGTGAGCGTGAAGGTCTACTGAACATGATTAACAATAATTATGATGGCAACCAGTGTGCGCTTACGGAAATGAAAATTTAAATGGAAGTAGAATCAGTCAGCTGCTAATAATGCCACATTCAACTGTATTGTGACTTTGCCATATCTTATATATAACTGAAGTGTTAAGTACAGCAGGGCACAAAAATTCCTGTGCAAGACTACGAAAAACATAAAATCGGAGACTGAAAATCAGAGGAACTTTTCTTAAATGGACATTAATTTGAGATTAAATTTTAGATGAGTCGTATTTTTTACACATCTGCTTCACTTTCGTACCTATTTTGAGGACATGTTTCGCAAATCATTGTTTGCATCTACGGCTCTTATGCGACTGAAGCTAGATCCAGCGGTGTGGGTAATTCTGGGGTTGTTGCTGCCATCTATTGATTTAGTGATGAACTTAAATGTGGGATTCTCTTTTGGCGGGATTTCAAAGTTCCTTAGTTGGTTTTTATGTTTTTCTATGTATATCCTCTCCCATATGACGAGTTCACTATGTTTTTGTACGTATTTTAGTAATTCTGTGCTATCTTCAATTTCATGATTTTCAGACCAGAAATGAGCTGTTATTGCGGACTTATCAATATTTTTGTATCTTAAGTGCCTGAAGTGTTCTTTCTTTCTAGTGCCTATGTTTCTTTTTGTCCTCCCTATGTAAATTTTTTCACAGTCTTTACACTTAATCTTGTAAATGCCTGACTTTTCCTCTGGTTTTATCTTATCAGTATTATTACTGTGAAGCAGGTTTTTAATGTTGTAATTGTTTTTTGGTGCCAATGTTATATTGTATTTCTTGAATATTTTTTGGAACTTTTTTGTGGCCCAGGGGTGGTAAGTAAATTTAGCAAATCTAATTTCTTGTTTTATTGGTGTGAGAGCTGTGATCTGTTTTAATCTCTTTTGAAGTTTGAATAATAACTAAAATTAATCAAACTTCAAAAGAGATTAAAACAGATCACAGCTCTCACACAGAGCTGTGATCTGTTTTAATCTCTTTTGAAGTTTGAATAATAACTAAAATTAATCAAACTTCAAAAGAGATTAAAACAGATCACAGCTCTCACACCAATAAAACAAGAAATTAGATTTGCTAAATTTACTTACCACCCCTGGGCCACAAAAAAGTTCCCAAAAATATTCAAGAAATACAATATAACATTGGCACCAAAAAACAATTACAACATTAAAAACCTACTTCACAGTAATAATACTGATAAGATAAAACCAGAGGAAAAGTCAGGCATTTACAAGATTAAGTGTAAAGACTGTGAAAAAATTTACATAGGGAGGACAAAAAGAAACATAGGCACTAGAAAGAAAGAACACTTCAGGCACTTAAGATACAAAAATATTGATAAGTCCGCAATAGCAGCTCATTTCTGGTCTGAAAATCATGAAATTGAAGATAGCACAGAATTACTAAAATACGTACAAAAACATAGTGAACTCGTCATATGGGAGAGGATATACATAGAAAAACATAAAAACCAACTAATGAACTTTGAAATCCCGCCAGAAGAGAATCCCACATTTAAGTTCATCAATAAATCAACAGATGGCAGCAACAACCCCAGAATTACCCACACCGCTGGATCTAGCTTCAGTCGCACAAGAGCCGTAGATGCAAACGATGATTTGCGAAACATGTCCTCAAAATAGGTACGAAAGTGAAGCAGATGTGTAAAAAATACGACTCATCTAAAATTTAATAATTTTTCGCTTCACTGTGGTGTTCCAATACAGTTAAATCTCGATTAATTTGAGACTTTATATTAATGATGGAGAATGTGAAAAAACGTAAATGTGTGAAATAGGTTTCACACTGTACCTTTTTTACCTTTCTAAATGGTAATTTAGTTATTACATAATTATATTCTTAAAGAACATAATGAATGCTTTTGACTCTAATTGTAACTGAGTAATCCATTAAAATAAAAAGCCGAAGTTATTAACATAAAATATAATTAAATAAATTACAAAATTAAGTGACTAAACTTTTCTTATATTTGATACTATTATATATAACAGGACTAATTTTGCAAGTCCACTGTTTGCATCATTAAGAAGGTTAATACAAATATTTGCTACTTAACGTCCACTTATTTTAAAAGTTGATGTTAATACTTCTATGTTCTTTTTAAAAAATCGATTTCATGGACATTTGCCCACATCTTCAGTCAACACACTTCATCGTCAAGGATACCAGACGAAGTGTGTTGACTGAAGATGTGGGCAAATGTCCATGAAATCGATTTTTTAAAAAGAAGATAGAAGTATTAACACCAACTTCTTAAGATAAGTGGACGCTAAGTAGCGAATATTTTTATTTGTAAAATATTTATTACTCCACTGTAACTAGCTTCATTTTCTGTGTAATTAAGATGGTTGTTTATAAATGATGGATTTGCAGAACTACTTCTGGTACAATATATTAATATCAAAGATAACTAAAGTTTAATAACTAATTATTATAATTTATTGAAAAGTTCATACTTCCATTATATTAAGGTATGAATTTACTACCAAGGTTTCAATAAATATAAAAAAGGGGAGAATAAACAAAAATATAATTATGAATACTTGCTATATTGAAAGTTTTGCTAAGACAACCCATAAAAAAAGTAAAATATTGTCGCCAGGCCATTGTTGATTGAGGCGGCAGGGCATTCAAAAGGATGCGTAGTGCAGTGTGTAGAGAAAAGCTCGCCGAAACGGCGGGAGGCAGGAGATGGATTTCTCGAGAGTCTGCCTTTGTTCTAGCCGGGTCTCGATTGTTTGAGAAATTTCTGGTGTGTTAGTAATCTAAAAAAAGGCAGCCCGTCTGCCAAAGACAGTTAGTTGGTAATTGAACGTGTGCGGGTAAACAGCTGTGTTTGTTGACCTTGTATGTTATATTGTGTATGTATACGAAGCGTATTTCTACGGAAATAAAGGGCATTTTTTTTTGTAGCCTGGACTTTTGATTTCACGAACCTACAAAGCCACAATATGTATTAAATTAATTTTAAGGGTGAGTCGATTAAGGACACTAAACAACACTTAAGGAAATTATAAAGTATGCATTATTTACCCTTTCTTTTAAACTATATATATTTATTAATTTACTTAAAACAAAGTATGAAGACGCATTAATAAAAATTCCAAAGGTAAAACAGCATACTGCACAATTCTCAATATAGCGTTTAGCAATTCAAATGGTCCAAGAAAAAATTTAATTCCTACATTGGAATGAAGGTAAACCCAAGGTATAACAGCCCAAAGTAGGCCTAGCCTACCAACCCAACTGCCAGCCTCACGCCCAAATATGCAAGGCAGAGGTGGACAATCGTCCAAATGATACAGGGAGGGGATGTGGTCAGCATCTCAGCATGCCCAGCCAGAAAGTTGGCTTTCTAGACAAGGGTTCACTACCTAGTGTAGTTCCTCAATTTCCTTACAATGCTGGGTGGGCACTGGTCCTATACCTAGGACTTAAAATCTCCACCCCTCAGATATGGGATCGATCCTGGGTGCAGAGAATCAAAGCACAACGCTCTAGCCCACTATGCCACAGGGCAGGACTTGGATTGGAGGTGATCTATCACAAATTAGTGGGTAGGTGCAAGAAAGTCATCACTTAGCAAAAATTTAATTGCTGATTATCTGCAGCTTTCAGAATCTAAGTTAAGAGCCTAATGGGAGAAATGGAAGTTAGAAAAGAATAACAAAACTGACAAAGGTAAACTAGCAAAGTGCAGAACAGAAGAACACAAAAAGGTAGGTGATATGGGGAAGTTTAGAACTTAAAACATTCCTGCATTTTTATAAACAAATAAAAAGAATTATGCATGATTGGAGGAATTTAGTAACAGTGATGTAAAAATTAATTGTAAAACTATTTGTAGCTGGTTTTTTTCAATTAAATAAAAATAAACTGGAGATAAGAACATATGTAGATTACTGTAACAAACAAGCAAGCAAAAGAAGGGCTAACTTGGAATAGAACAGGAACAATATTCCTAAGAGGCATATGAGGTAGCAAAAAAGGATCATGTGAAATATAGAGTAAGAAAGAAAGTATAGAACATTACTGACAAAATGTAAGGACTTGCATTATGGAGAAGAAAAGGTCTAGAAGAAAAAATGGGAAAAACAGAAACACTGTATTGTGTTTGTTTGCTAATGCTATGGATCTTAGGTTTCACCCATTCTCTAGCTCAGTCAGTACAGCACTCACTCACTGTGAAATGGGTCTTGGGGAAAAATTATAACTATAAAAATATTAGCATAAAAGAAATACGAAATATAGGTAACTCTTTACAGAAAGAAAAAGAAAAATGAACATGGAAAGTAAAGATTATAAGAAATGACAGTTTGAATGAAATGGATAATATAATGGGGGAAAGTTAGAAGAACTGCCAGGCGAATAAAAGATCTGAAGTGTTATGCAATCCGAGGTAGCAACAAGGCTGTTTATGTAGTTTAGGTTAAATAAATGAAAAATTGTAAACAAGTTTTGCAAACAATGTTGTACAAATAAATTAATTCATTCAATGACTTTAACAATATGCACTTTAAAGGAATTATCTCACTTTTCTCGCAATTCTTCAGGACGACCTTTGTCTGGAAACATAGCAGAAATGGCCTGGAATATCACCATCTGTGGGAATGATTTTGATGCTGCTGATGCTGCTGCTGCTGCTGCCGTGGATGATGTAGGTGCTGTCGTTCCTGACTTTGATCCTGAACTTCGGGTGTTACTGTTATTCAATTTCTCTTTCTCCTTTTCCTTTTCTTTTCCATCTTTGTCAGCACTCTTCTCCTGGACTGTCTCCTCCTACAGTGAATCAAATATAAGCATATGTTTTTAATGAACAACTTCCATACTGCAAACATTTACAATACAATAAAAGTTATGCTAAACAGGGCATTAAAAAGATTTTATTGACAATAATGTTACACTAATTACTTACATCTTTATTTTGGTATTGCATTAGTGCATTTACAAGTTCCACAAAGATGGCATCATCAATAAAACCAGCTTCACGGTCTCCATGGACCTTACCATCATAATTCTTAATCAGCTCTTCAATAAATGTTCCATCTTGGTCTAGAATTTCATCACCCATATATGGAATGTTGTGCAGCACTGTCTCATCCTCCACCTGCATAAGTTGTACACGTATCTATATTAGCATTCGGTAAAATTAATGGTAGTATGCAACATCTATAAAAACTGAAGCTTTACTGATAAATGTGCTTAGAAAATGCAGATCTAGTTTTTAAAACAAGATAAAACCTGCGACAGTTATTAGAGGAACATGTTTTCATGTGGTTTCCATAGCAACTTTTCCTCCAATATTGTTCTAGCCTTTCCTTTCCTTCACCTTGAAGCAAACTTTGAGAGGAAGTATATTGCCAAATTATGCATTGTAACACATTGAAACTATTTGTAGTTGTTTTTTTTATGCCTCGTCACTTACATTATATATTTTTGAGGGACTAGTTTCGGAAGCCATCGCCTCCATTAGCAACCTCTTTCCAACTGTTCTGCTTTCTCTGGCGGTGGAAGAGGAGAGCAGACGGCAACAGACAGTTGGAAAGATGTATCAAAAAACCAACTACAAATAGTTTTTTCAATTAATTTTGATGTCTCTGTTACTAAATTCCTCCAATCATGCATAATTGTAATACATGCTTTCATACTGCTTACCAGCCTTCTAATATCACTCAGTAATAACTTCCTTTTATTTCCCTCTATAAGTAAGCTGCCACAAGTCAATTCTTGTTTAAATGCTAGAGTAAGGGCGGGGAATGTTGAATAGGCTTATGTCAGATACTGAGGTTTCTTCTTGATGAGTGCTGGCACCTAGCGCTAAGCAACCGAAGCATCTTCACTGAGCTAAAGGAAGGCTTTACAGCAGTAGCCATATTGAGTTATGTTGTTTTGTGGATGCTACACTTAGAAAACTGAATCCGTCGATAGCAGAATTTTTAAAGGTAAGTTAACATTTCTTGATTCCAGTGATATAATCATAGCAAAGTAATTTAGTCACATTATATTGGAAAGCGTGTATTTTGCACTATCACTATATGTGACGTAGAGGTTGCATTGAAATGTGAGGGAACAAATGGCAAATTAGTGAACGCCGTGAATGCAGGTAATGTCAGATAGCATCTGACATTGCCTCCCATAGTGGAACCGCTCTTTCAAAACACTTTTAGCACCCAGATAGTTAACTTTAAAATGCAAGTAGTACAATAAATTAAAGTGTAATTAACCATTTACATCATTTTATTAAATACTTATTAATTTAAATTTGAACACATAATAACTGAATGTTTAATACATATTTCCCTTCTAGATAACTGGCCGAACTAGGAAAGGGTTGCAGTTGCGGTATCCTAGCAACATGGCTGCAGCAGTGAATGCAGTGCGCAGAAAAGAAATGGGATATTTGGTAGCTTTCAAGAAGTTCAATGTTCCCCGTTCGACACTCTTTGATTATGTTCATTAAGGTTCTGAACCTGCAATTGCTATAGGATCAAAATTAGGCAAGAAACCAATTTTCCCTCCTGAAATTTAAGAAAAGTTAGTTGACTATCTTTTAATTATGGAAAAAAGGTACTAAGGTTTCACCAGAAGTGACGTAACAGGCCTAGCTTATCAGCTTACTGTCCGGAATATTCCAAATAACTTCTCTGTGATCAAAGCAGCAGTTGGCAAGGGGCGGTTTAAACTCTTTATGGAAAGACATGCATCCAGGCTATCCCTACGTCAGGCAATGGAAACTTCTGCTGCTAGAGTGAAAGGGTTTAACAAAGAAGTCAGCAAATTTTTTGACATTTATGAAGAACAAATGGCCAGTTATAATTTTCCCCCATCATGCACTTTTAATGTAGACGAAACTGGACTCTCTGTAGTTCAGAACAAGCAGCTGAAAATTATCACCCTAAAAGGCAAATGTTAAATAGGCAGTCTAAATGCAGCAGAAAGAGGCTCTTTAATAACTGCAGTATTTTGCATGAGTGCTAGTGGAATATTTGTTCCACCATTAATAATCTTCCCGAGGAAGAATTTCAGCCATCTTTTGGTGTGCAGGATCCATCTTTAGATGTCAACAGTCTAATTGGATAAATGGAATGATTCGAGAATTTCATCAAATGCACAAACCCATCAGAAACAGACCCAGTGATGTTAATACTAGATGGGCACTTCAGCCACACTAGAAACATTGGGCTTATTGAAGAAGCAAGAAATCACCATGTGTCAATTGTTTCCTTACCCCCACACAGCACCCACAAGCTCCAACTGTTAGATAAGACCTTCATGGTGGCACTGAAGCGCTATTATGGTGAGATTAGATGCTGGCAGTTCCAAAACAGAAGAGGAGTAACTCACTATGAAGTTTGAAAACTTTTAGGGAATGCTTATCTTCAGGTACAATCAGGCAAAATAGCAGCTGGCGGATTTCAAGCAACAGGTTTATATCCTGTGAACAGAAACATATTTGATAATTCAGACTTTCAAGAAGTTGGACAGGAAAATGAAGCAGCAACTGTGCCAGCCCAGGTTTCACTCAGGGACAATACTCCACTTCCTTCCAGAGCTCAAACTTCATCCAGTCCACAACCCAGTACCAGTACCTTGCCATCCAGCAGTTAATCAACAGATACAGTACTTCCTGAACAAATATCTCCTTATATCAAAATAAGTGTGAAAGAAAATTTTATAGACATTTTTAAAAATATTGATTGCTGTTCTGATATTGCTCAAAACATCGACAATTGGTTGCAAATCAACAACAATGGAGGTTACAAACTGATTACAGAGGAAGACATTATTGCATCATGCAGTGTTTATGAACCTGATGTGGTTATGATCCACGCACAAGCAGTAGCAAACATAGAGAAATTGAGGCTTTATTTCTAGTGTCAATCCCAAACATTGCCAAATGAACTTCTAATGCTAAAGCAGACGCGAGATCACACTGCTCATAAGCAATACACTCAACTGAGAGCAGATGCTCACTGCCTATTTTACTACTGACATATTTGTAACTATATTGTATATAGTGCAAATACATAGCTATTACAGTACATACAGTAACTGTAATTTTAAGTGAAAGTGTACTGATTAAATCCATTAAAATATTTTGTCAAAGTTGTACACATTTTTCATTGTTTTTCTGTCATTCTCTGGATAACCAAGATTTTCGTTAACTTGGATCGGCCCTGGTCCCAGTAGATCCCGGTAAACAAGGTTCTACAGTAATTAGTAAATGATTACTAAAATTAAGTTTTCATTATATATGTGATGATAAACTAAATTCTGCTACATCCATTGCTCACAAGAGTTTCAGGTGAACTCACCATAAAGTTTTGCTGAATTGGTGCCCAAGTGTACATGGTAGGAATAGGTGTTACTGCATTTATTATTTTCACAGGGCTGCTTTGTACTTCTCCATCAGAACTCACCACCTCAGCTTTTTTCATGCAAGCAGCATGGAGTGGGACATCTTGCATGGATATCCATACAGCTTTGCTATCTGTCCATCGCTTCTGCTCAGCTACCAGTATTTCTGCAACAGCACTTACATGAATTTCCTGAGTTTCAGTATGATTATGTATGCAATATAAAAAGAAAATATTTTTATAATTCATCAAAATCACAAACATTTTTACAGCCATTACAAATTTGCATATTTCCTTTATATATAATACTTTCAAAATATTCCACAAGTTGCACTTGAACATAAAAATATATAAGCATGAATATCTCAAAAGCTAAGATTATAAAAAGTTTGGAACTTGTCTATTTTAATGACTTTTACACTTCCTGGAATTAACTTTTTTTCTGTTATGGCTTCTCAGATTTACAAAACTTATTAAGACTGAAAAGGACTTAAGAGCTATTTAAAAGCAACTGAAGACAAACTGTCATACCAATTTTAAAATATGTGTGCATTTAAACTAAAATCATTTAAGGGGTTTTTAAGCAAATGAAAATAAAAATTATTGGAACAAAGGAAATTTTGTGAAAATTTTGGTCAGGAAATGTGTTAGATCTTAGTAGAAATTAGGTGTGTGGCGAAAGTAGTCACAAGTTATTTTTTAACCAGATGGTTGCAATGGCAAGATTAATTTTAATTATTTATTTCTATGTAAAATAGACGAATAAAATTTCATGTTGTGCAAAATATTTGTATTTATTTAAATTAGACCATAATGCCATATTGGCAATCTTCAATAAGGAACTTAAAACACTAGTTATGTGGCCGTAAATTTCTTTAGCTTTTGTTTACCAAGTTCACTGTAAATAAAACCCTTGACAACCATATTGATATGTTGTCAAAAGTATACTTACATTTAAACATATATGAATATTTTTTTATTCTCTATTTTATAGAGAAGAAAGCAACAAGCAATTAAAATGAACATTACTGTAACTATCAGATGGTTGAAAGTCGTGTAGCAACTTCCGCCGCATCACCGCCCTAGAGAGAGCTTATGGAGTGTAATGGTAGTAATGTGTCAGAAGTTGCCATATATTCAGCTGTTTGGTTGTTATAGCAATGTTCATTTTAGTTATTCAGTTGATTTTCTTCTCTATAAAATTGAAGATCAACAAAATTTTGCATTGGGTAAAATATTTGTATTTATTTAATGTATACCCTTAACATCATAAACATTTATCTGACCTTTTGCTTTTGAGTAAAAGTACTAGGTTTACAACTGTCAAATCAATGAAAAAGTATAAATAGTGAAAGAGGCAGCAGATAAGAGGTGACAAAGAGGGTGGGCAGGAGATATAAGGGGACAGTAATTAGTTAACCTGCATATGGCGATCGGAAATCCTCAACTTTAAACTATTGTTTGGTACATTACTGTTACAAGCTGTGTCTTAATAATAATAATAATAATAATAATAATAATAATAATAATAATAATAATAATAATAATAATAATAATAATAATAATAATAATAATAATAATAAAGCTACTTTACCTGTCATTTGCTTTCTATTTAGGTTCCATGCAACCTTGACTTCATCAGCACGCTTATAGCGCTTAACCTGTCTTAAGCGCATATACTCCGATTTAACACGCTTCTTCCACTCTGCAGACACCTTCACTTTCCCAGACATGGTGATAGATAAAACAGCCACTGCTCAGCACTGAAACTGTGTACATAATCTAATGAATATCACCAACAAAAATGAACAAATAAACAAAGAATGTACTCAATCCAGCAGAAATTAGCACAGGTAAAACAAGTCAATTGAATCCATAATATATTATTACATAAGCTAATGGAGTGTCACTGGAATGGTTTGAATCATATCTAATAAACAGAAGGCAATTAACGGAAATTAAATAGTAGTAAGTGGTTCTCAGGCGATTAAGGCTGCTCCCTGTAGTGCCAAAAGCTTTAAATATGCAGTTCCTCAGGGTTCAGTACAAGGTCCCTCGTTTTTACTTTATATTAATGACCTGGCCAAAACAAATCAGTGCATTAATACTAAGTTTACTCTTTTTGCTAATGATACATGTGTTCTAGTTTCTGGGAATACTAAACAAGAACTTGGAAGCACAAAAGTGAATCGAGAAGATATTGACACACTGCTTCACTCACACTGTTTTTTCACAGGACATGTTTCAAGAGCTTTTGCTCTTATCAGCTGGAACTCGACTCAAGCACTAGCACTTGGAAGTGAACATTGATGGGACAACAGACTATGTTGTAAATTGTTTTAAAGACAATACTTATAAGAGCAAAAGTGTTGCGGTAGACTTTCTTCACAAAGTTAACAAAAATGTAAATTTCTCTAACATTTGCTTAGAAAATGAATTAGTAACTATTGCAGATAAAATTAAATTTCTGGGAGTTTGAGTTGATAGTGATCTTAATTGGGGAATTTATATGAATACTTTATCAAAAAATTATGCCAAATTTGCTTTGCAATGTTTCTCTATTGTCATCAATTAATGTTGATATAATTAAAATAGCCTACTTTGCATACTTCCAATCGTAGTTATCCTATGGCATAGTATTCTGATGAAAGTCGAACTACAGCAACAAATTTTCATAATACAAAAGAGGGCAATACATTTAACGCTAAACCTCTCCACCTTATTTTATATCATTAAATATTTTGATAGTTCCATCTGTATATCTTTATGAAGATATACTGGTGTTCACTCATAAGCAATTAAATAGTTATTTCACAAATGTTGAAATTAATAGGCATAATATTAGAGATAAATTAAATCTTTACATAAAAGTACCCTGTATGAAAAATATCACCCACTATAATGGTATTCAATTGCATTATAAACTCCCCAATCCTTTAAGAAATTATCAAACTAGCCATATTTAAAAGGAATTGACAAATTTCTAATAGACAGGTGTTTTTATTCTGTGAATGAATACCTGGAAGTTGTTTACTGAATTAGTTGGTACAAATATGTATTACATTCTTATAACATTTAACCATGTTTACCTTATTGAAATTTGTATTCTATAGTATTGTATTGTTTTTAACAAAGCTGATATTTCTGTATTGGAAATCATATGGTGAATAAGTTTGAATACAAGGGTACACTTAATACCAGGAGAGTACTGAATTGGCAACAGAGGAGAATGGACGTGCGGTAGAGTTGTTCGCATAGGAATGAGGAAAAAGGAACCAAGTGACATGGCAACCACAAAGTGAACGGGAGAAATCACAAGAAATAATGGTTTGCCAATAAGAGTTAAGCAAGAATGGAGAAAGTGGGATAAGACAGAATTGGAGATTAAAACTAAAGAGTTGAAGAACATAAAAACAAAGATGGAAAAAATGGAATGAAGAATGAAAAGTATGGAAGACTTAATGGGAAGATACAACTTAATAATTTCTGGGGTAGAAGAGTGAAAAGAAATTGGAGCATTTCAGGAGATATGGGAATATTAATGAAGAGTTTAGGGGGTTTTGAACTGCAAGACACAATTTATAATTGGGAAATTGGAAGGCAGAAGAAATATATTGGTGAAATTCAGCAATGCGGAACTGGTAACAGAAGTATTAAAACAAGCAAAAAATCTGAGAGGAACATCTATGTAAATCAATAAGGAATTATAATTATCTTATGAGCGAAGAGAACGAAGGAGAAGGTTAACTGAAGAAAGAAGTAAGGCAAGGAAACAAGGATTTAATGCATTTATATGAAATGGCAAACTGTGGATTGTTCAGCAAGTGGCTGAATAGAGAAGTGGCATAAGACTGCGCCAGAGTGGGCTGCATAACCTAAACCATGTAGAAGATGGTTGGTTGGTTGGTTGCTAATGCTCATGGAGTTGGAGAATTTCCATTTTCCTTCTGGTCTCCCAATAACGTGTGACTAGTTGTGCTGTCAGTTCTCCATCTGTTTTTGTCAGGGCACTACACTGGAGCAGATGATCTCCATCCATCAATGAGTTGGGGTCCCTACACAGTGTGCAGGTCGGGGATTCAAAAATATTAATCCTGTGTAGATGAGCGGCCAAACAGTCGTGGCCAGTAGTCAGTCGGAAGATGGCAACAGTACTGCTTTTTGGGTAGTCTGGGATGGGATTTTTACTTCCTTGTAGAATTTTCCATTGCTTGTTGGGGTGTAATGTAGCCCGCCTCCCCGTGGTGCACCCTGGGTAATGCAAAATGGATTACAAAAGAGCTCAATATGAATGGCCCCAAAGGGAAACCATGTAGAAGAAGAAGTATAATTTTGAGTTTTCATTATTACTTTATTATGGAAATATTCTGTTTGTTCCAAAATCCAAATCATAGCCAGAATTTGCTATACGGCTGAAATTTAGATACCTTACTAAATGGAACCCTTTATACAAATAGAAACAGTTAGGAAATATCTTTAGGTATGCACCATACAAAACTTTTATGACCTGATATACAAGAGAAAATAGTAGACAGATGACATTATACAAATGGTAAATTGCATGATTGCAAATTCTGGCAATGGTGAAGCTTACTCATGGTTGTTGGTAAGCAACTGATTATGAGTAAATGAAATGTGTAGTGTTTAACACCCGCTTTTACTACGTACGGCACCGCAGGCGATGACACTGATGACACATGAGATGAAGATGGAGCACCGGTGGAATGAGATGGTGGGGGAAACCGGAGATCCTGGAGAAAACTCGCCCCAGCGCCGTGTTGTCCACCACAAATCTCACTTTGTGGTCGCCTGGGATCGAACCCGGGCCGCCTTGGTGAGAGCCAAGTGGTCTAACCACTGAAGTGGCCACTGATTATGAGTCTAACATATTGCACACTGGTTGATAGTAACATGTGCTTATGGTGAATAATGAAATATGCACATGCATTTCCAAAATATGAGAATCTTTTCTTGTGTAAACCATAATTTAACTGAAATTTTGTACAGCGAGAAAAATTAAAGCAAATTAATTCTGAACAATAGTGGAGTTTGCTGCACATTTCTGGTGAAAATAAAATATGTAATGCGGCTGGCCCCGTAGCTCAGTCGGTAGAGCATCTGCCTACCGTGCTAGGGGTCCCGGGTTCGATTCCCGACGTTGGAGGTGGGGATTTTTCTCCGACCAAGATAATTCCCCATCTTCCCCAGAGTCTGGAAGTATGAATGAGAGTGTGAATGTGTGCGTGATGTAATGATGACGAGTTAACACCTTCAGTATGTTCCAAAGGAGAACGGCCGCCGATATGACCATAGTAGTTAAAGGAGGGGTATAAATGCAAAAAAAAAAAAAAAAAAAAAAAAAAAAAAAAAAAAATGTAATGCAAGATTTTCAAATGAAAGGCATGGTCTGTTTCCCTATCACAAAGGGGATTCCAGCACTTCAGTTGATGCTTATTGTGCATCAGACTCTGGGAAGAAGGATGAGATGAAAGTACTCTACAGGCTGCCAGAATTTATCACATGTGCTATTAGAGCCACAGTGGATCCCTAAAAGGTGCAGCCAAGTTCTTCAGCCTGATGATGAGTTCTAGGTCATCATAAAGAGCCTGCCACTAGCCAGTCAGGTCCAGCTGATCAGCCAACCACAGTGTCTCCCCTTAGCCAAGCACTGTACTTCCAGAGTGCAAGCACAGCATAGAGTAGCCCACCAGCAACTTTGTGATTCTTACTACCCGGAAAGACTGGATGGAGGGAATGAAATGAAAGTAAGTGAACGGGAAATGTAAGGTAAATATACTTCACAGCATTTGCCTTAGTGTCCCAGGAAACATTGACAGAAGGAATCAAACCCACGACCTCCCAAATGCGAGCCAAAGATGCCTGAGCCATCCCACTTGCTAGACAAGCATTACTAAATAGAAGACAGCAGAAGAATGATTTCTTTGACAATATTCAACATTAAAAATTAATGAAAAATCCAATGTGCTGCATTCCCATGCTTTTCTCTATTCACTTTTCCATCTATTTCTTGTCAATCGCAATAAATTTAAATTAAACATTTTCAGTTGCATATATACTTTAACGTTAAGATACTAACAAATAGCAATTTAAGGAACAAATATACATGTGAACATGGCTTTAAGAGCTCTAATCCATCCCTTTTTATAGACACTTACTTAAATACACAATTGTTTGCATTTTGTTAATACTGTATTAGCACAGAGGAAACTACTAACTCAGTTGTTAGTCTAATTCACATAGCAATATTTACTTCTGTTGAGTATCTGAAGCATGCTTTGAAGTCCCTTTTCACTGGCAATACTGTCAGACAAACATGCTGAGAGAGGCAGTGAGAAGAGAGGTAGTACATATGGCCTTGCTGCTAACATCACAAAGCTGGGCTACTGCCAGATGTCATGAATGTCATGGAAATACATGATCCCTTTATTCTACCACACTGAAGTTTCAAGACTTTTCAATTTCGGCAAGAACCTACTAGAAGAACCTACTTTGAGAATGTTCCATTCAGGCAATTCCAGAGACTTCTTGCAGTGATCCAAGGACCATATAAGGGAGTGCAAATTTAGCTATTTGGACAATGATGTTTGACAATACAGCATGCTATAGCAAGAGGACTGAAGGCTAATGACGATAAGACAACAATGCACATCCATTTCACCCTTGTATCAACATAACCTTCTACAATGTGCATTTATACTACATGGCAAAGCGAGAAGGTGTACCGGGAAAAATTCATAACAGAGATGTTTACGTGAAGTTATCGCACATACACAGTAACTCCAGTGTATGTACACTCTCTTCAGATACAATCACAGCATCGGCAAGTGCGAGAAATCATATACAAAGTGATTTTTTGTTGTTGTAATTTACGTCCACCTTATGTCATATCGGACGGTGAATGAATTGGGTGAAATGATGCTCAAATGAGTCGAGGGTCCATGGAGCTTAGAGTTACCTGACATTCATCTTGAAGGATAAGGGAAAACCCTGGCAAAAACCTTATCCAGGTAACTCACCCTGACAGAGATTCGAACTCGGCACCTCTTGAACGTGAGGCAAAAACGCTACCATCTACGCTATAAAGGCGGGCTACAAAGTGATTGAATATTGTGACCAGGAGAAAGTAGGAATCAAAATTCCTTTGTGATTTTTCAGTAGATACTGCTGATCAACTGTCTGAGATTGTATCTATAGCACTTTAATCCTGCAGGTACAATGAATCCAAGTCAGTAGAACTGCTGTTTCTCTTTCATTTCTAAGGCATGTTTTGCATTCGTAAGTATGTCATGGGGGGAGTGAGATTTATTTTATATAATGTGATTTAAACCAAACCTATGAATTTGAAATTATTTTATTTATATGTTTTCATTCAGATCTATCAAAATTAAACTAACAAAAGAGTGGGTTTCATTATTAACTGCATAATAATAATAATAATAATAATAATAATAATAATAATAATAATAATAATAATAATAATAATAATAATAATAATAATAATGATGATGATGATGATGATAATAAGTGCTGTGTGATTTAATCGATTAACCGAAATGATTAATTGATTAATTTTTTATTTTAGATGAAAGGATTGAATAATCGAGTCTATTAAAATTAATCGATTACAATAAATATTAATCAAAACTCTTTTAGTCAAATTCGGCCCTCTTTACTTTGATGTATTGCTTCCAACCTACTTCCACGTACTGTTCTTTGAATTTTTAGATAATATAACTCCTAATAGCTAAAGAAATCACTCTGAACCCCAAGAGTCTAAATAACACTTCTGTTGTGAAATATTATAAGAGATACATAGCTACATACAGATGCTGACAGAGAGGTTTCTTTCCTTACAGCTTGTGTGTGACATATCGTATATAACTGATTATTTATTACTCGCTAACATAAACTGAGCTGTACAATCTTGAACCGAACACTTTGCTTATGCAGCTATGAAAATAATAGCTGATCCCTCTTCAAAGGGCTGGTGGTGGTGTAACTTTGCTGTAAACTGCAGTAAGCCAGTAATGTTTCTGAGTTCGTGACAGTGAGTGAAAGTTTTGTGTTAAAAAAGTTAAAATAAGGAAAAACGTTTTGTGCTGAATGGAATTAAAATTATGGCAAACGAAAATTTGTGAGGGAAACTGGGTGTACATTTCGGCCTTAAGCTAAATGAATCTGGTAAAGTACCTGACAGAAAAAAAAAAAGTATTTTGTAAAATTTGTAGGAAATCATTCAGTTACAGTGGTAGTGCTATTTGTACGAATTATCATTTGAAACATATCCATCCATTTCAAAGTGCTAACGAATCATCTCCAACCGTTCCTCAGGCATCGCAGTCCAATCTAGATAATTTCATAGCCAAATCGATTTCTTCCATCAAGGAAGCTAAATTAACAAATAAAATTGTAAAATGGATAGTAAAGGATAGCTGACCTATCAATATTGTTTCGGATGAAGGGCTAAAAGAAGTTTTAAGAGAAGCCATTGGAAACAGTTTGTAAATCTTCCATCAAAAAATGTTTTAATTAGACGAATTGACAAGTTATACGATATTAAAAGATCTAAGCTATTGGATACATTAAAGTATGCGGAATATGTTAGCTAAACAGGGGATTTCTGAGCCTCAGTAGCGAATCAAAGTTACTTAAGAGTCTACAAGTCTTTGGGTGAACTGGATGACGACTTCACAAATCCTCTTCAGTGATGGAAGACACATTCTATTCAGTTGCCAATTCTTTTGTCCATAGCGAAGAAATTACTTTGTGTACCAGCTACATTGGTTCCCTGTGAATGTGTGTTTAGTGATGCAGGAAATATTGTCACCAAACGAAGAGCAGCACTTATTCAAAGCATGTAAATGCACTTACATGTTTAAAATTCTGGATGAAACAACAAGGTGAGTCTTCATGTAAACTATTATTTGCATGTCAGTCCCACAAATTTTAGTAGATATTGACATAATACGTCACTAAATAATTACTCACAAAAATATTGTAGATCTAATTCAATACTTATATAAAACATGTGCACTTGATGCAAACACACATTTTGAATCTAAATACTTAAAAGTTTCATGAATAATTAAATATACAGATTGTTAAAGTACTGTATATAATCCTTACACCTAATCTTCGAACAGACAATATGTTGATTAATTGATAGATTAATCAATTAAAGTAACATGGTTAATCGATTCAAAATTTTGATCGATCTACAGTAATAATAATAATTAATAATTAATAATAATTAATAATATTTAATAATAATTAATAATTAATAATAATAATAATAATAATAATAATAATAATAATAATAATAATAATAATAATAATAATAATAATAATAATAATAATAATAATAATCTAAAATTATATACTCATAATCTTCTATAGCTTAACATTATGATGCATTTAAATCATGTATTTATATTATGGCAATAGCTTATTTGTACAGACTGATCACACTTCAGAATATTTTTTTTTAATTTACGTCCTCCGTTACATCATATCGGACGATGAATGGAATGGGTGAAATGATGCTCTAATGAGCCCAGGGTCCACAAAGCATAGTTTCACGACATTTGTCTTTCAGTATAAGGGAAACCCCAAAAAGAACCTTATCCGGGTAACTCACCCTGACCGAGTTTCGAAAAATAATTGTTTTACCATATACTACCTATAATTACAGAAATTATTTAATTATTGGGAAAAGGAATATATTACTGAAACAAGAAGCTTCAGCTTGATTTGTATACGATAATAGCGACAATGACAGACTTCTTTCAGTGACGGAACATCACTGATGATATATTTGACATTAGGTCTTTGTCAGTTGAGTAAATCACATTTTTAGAAATTATTCCCGTTCTACGGATTGATCACACTAGAAAATTAGTTATATTACCACACGCTTGCTATAGTTGCAATAGTCATTTAATAACAAAAGTGTAGTAATTAATTTAGTTGGTTTTCAATCTTTTCCGTAATGAAAACTGCTGAAGATAGGGCTGTTTACCCTCATTTTCAGTATTTGAAAATATTAGAATAAATAATTACGTGGGTACATACTTAATGCATTTATCATAAAGATTATTTTTTATTATGCACCCATGTTGCCTATAATAATTGGCTGACCTTTCATATCAAACACACAGCTTCCAAGTGATCTATTTGTGTTTTGTCACTTACTGTATGGCAACTTATATGATTTCATTCTTATCACCAGATAAGAATGCGATGGCAGCGCTGGCCAGTCAGGGCCAATACACCTCAACACTTTGTCGAGTAGTACATATGTGTTTTCTTGTCACACAGAAACCTAAGCAGGGTACCAAAGAATCCAAATAAACATTATCATTTAATATAGATAAATTTATTTATAAAATTCAGCACTTAGTAGAGGCAGTTTAACAATGACCATTATAAACTACCTTTATTTCACACAGCTAAAAATAATAAAATAGTCAAGTTGGGGTCCCTCAGTACCTTTGCTTGGTATGCATAAGGTTAAGACAGCAATTGCTTTCATACATATTCTTAGCAAAGACAAGCTATTTGATGGAGGACATATATTCAGAGAAAATAACTATATTATAAAGAAAATGTTCTACCTTGGTATACTTAGGAAAAGCAAAATAAAATGAAGAATGCTTTATCTAAGTTACCAATATACTGTGTACATTGAAATACTATTATGTTTCAAGTGGAAATAGAACTAAACCTTTTTGAAAAAGATAGGAGAGAATAAAACATCAGTTTTTTGAATTAGTGGAGAAATTTCCATCATATCTTTGTACTCCTATCTATACTGATGAGCAGTTTATAATCTTAATGATGAAGCATTAAAATTAAGCTAAATCAAGGGATCATATATGTTCTCAGCTGAACTTATTGGTATTCAAACAGCTATCTTATATATTATGAACAACAAAATCAATAAAAGTGTTATAAATTTCGTATTCTTATAGTGTTTTGAGTAAATTAAAAGGAACCAGCTACGCAAATTTTACCATAGTAAAAATGGAAACAAAAAGA